>JAABOM020000084.1:18562585-18581850 GCA_011800125.2 Solanum clarkiae | reverse complement strand
AGGTTTGGTTAGTCAGTAAAACAGAGGAAACTCTGCCGAAATTTTGGTAGATTCCTTAGCTGTTATAGTTGGAAATCTGAGTTAGTGTTTGTCTAGGTGCCCAACCGGCACTAATCACGACCCCTGGGTTGGGTCGTGACAGATTCTAACTCTAACATTTTGTTTATTTAGTTTTAATCTAATTAATGTTCCCAAAAGTCAAATCATTTATGTTAGTCAAGATTGAATTTGTGATTTTTAATTCAAAGAATACATTTCTAAGTTTTTCCAATATTTCAAATATGTTTGTGAAAATTCTTTACTTGGATTTTTTCAAATTCTATTTTAAACATTGATTTTTCAAAAGTTAGTCAAATAATTTTCAAATAATCAGATAACCGTGTGTTAGCGGCTATTTTAAGTGCTAATACCTTCTTACAATAGTAATAAGAATTCTTACCTATTTCTCTGAAATTTTTAAGATGTTTTCAGTTAGGGTCTTAAAATTCCCTTTTCAAAAGATTTTCTTAATTTCTTTAAAAAATTTAAGTAGTCACTCTGCTTTCCTATTTTTGAAAAAAAAATGGGTAAGTTTTTAAACTGATTTTTTTAAAAGAAAAAGGTCATTTTCATGATTAACAGAAATGACGACTCTGTTGGGATTTAATTAGGTTCTAGCCATTAGATTTGAATTGTTTGACTAACTTGATATTGTAATAATTTTGTTTGCATTTTATTTGTTTAAATTCGAATATAAATTATCATTTCTCTCGTACTTCCTCCTATTCTGGAAAATTGACATTATCACACATACATGGATGTGTGTTTTGCGCACCGGCAAATATTTTTCAAAAAAATCTAAAATTTAGAAGAGTTGGTATATGTGCGGGGTGTCCGAATTTTTCCATGTGACCTCGTAGCCTTCTCCCTCGAGTTGTTCGCTCGGGAGCTTTGAGTCTAGCGAACCCACTCTTAGTCCATCTAGAGTAGAGCTAAACTAAAACCTTGTAAATACATTGACATAAGACGATCCAATACATAAAGCGTGTTAGGTCCATTAGAATGACCACGTTGAGTCCAAAGTGGCCTCGGTCCAAGTGGACGGTCATATTTATATGTTAATTGCTTTATTTGTGTTTATAAGTTTAAATACATATGTTTTGCCTCAAACATGATTGGTCCATTATTTTGTTCCAAAGTCTTAGAACATATTAGGCATATTAACTCAATTTTTGAGTCTTTATAAAATGTTTTGAGTTCATTATCAAAAATGGCTAAAATAACTCCTTATGTTTCAATTGGGTCATCACTCAAATTCATGACGATATTGTTATCTTCAAAAATAATTTTTTTCATCTCAATAAGCCAGAAATTACCAAATATTCCATCAGTTTCAAGTCAAATTTTTCAGATATCATCATCCTCAATTAAACCTCTCAAAAAGTCAGTTCGTGAACATCACATAATTTACTCATTTCAATCCATTAAAAGATCAAATTTTGTCTATTTGGTCTTTCTTTTAGAACACCCCATTCTTTGTATTTTGGATTAATCTATTTAGGCAAAACAAATGTTATTTGTTGTTTTGATCAATTATTATGATTAATGGACTAACTCTTTCACCTTTTGAGTTTTCTTTTTCTTTACAGAAGAGAGATTAATTTATGTTGGTAATCAAACTTGTTGACTTCATCAAAGCAAAATGACTTTCAATATTCCTGGCAGAACATTCATATTTTACGCAGTCTCAAGAAGGTTTCTACAAACTCATCATTTTGTCTGAATTACGTTCCACCTGATTTCCCTAGAGGAATATGTAGGCGGCTTAATTGGCCTCGATCACGTCATCTAAAAAATCTCAATTCACTTTTATGTTGGAACTAAGTTTGACTTGATTTCCATTTCAATGGGATACGTAGGCGCCACACTGGCTCGATCATATTCCTCGTAAGATTTTCATTCCTCTTTACAGTTAAGTCTGGGGCAGAATTTTGAGAGGATCTCAAAATTCCTTCAAAAACGACTTTCTCTAACAAGTCAGGGTTAAAGTCACATTAAAGTTGCAACTGGGACAGATTTTTTGAGGTTGTCTCAAAAAATTAGTCAAGGACAGCAGAAAGTTAAGGTTTCTTCTAATGTTTAGACTTGGCAAAAATTTTTAGAAGGGCCCTCAAAAGTTCCATCAAACTTCCACTTCAAGTCAAATTCAAAATGCAAATCAGATGATAGACAAACAGCAAGATGGCGAGGCAAAACCAACATAAATCAGTCTCTCAAAACTGAGCATTTTTTTTATGCAGGAACTAAAGTCGCAAGACATCATTGGATCCATAGGGCCCTGTAAGATAACCTGGCATAATTTCCAAGATTACAAGATTTCACCCAAACCAATACAAGCGGGACAATTTCATCTTTCAACTTATTCTCTTTTTAAATTGGAGTGTCACTACCTTCAGTGTGACAAGTTAATTTATTTTGGAGAGTCACTCGCCTTCAACGTGACAAATTGAAGCGTCGTTGCCTTCAGTGTGACAATTTAATCTATTTTGGAGAGTCAATTGCCTTCAATATGACAAATTAGAGCATCACTGCCTTCAGTGTGACAAATTAATCTATTTTTTGGAGAGTCACTTGCCTTTAACATGACAAATTGGTGAGTCACCATTTTCAATGTGACAAGTTAATCTATTTTAGAGAGTTACTCGCCTCGTGACAAATTGGAGTGTCACTGCCTTCAATGTGATAAATTAATTTATTTTAGAGAGTTATTCGCCTTTAATGTGACAAATTGGAGTGTCACTGCCTTTAGTGTGACAAGTTAATATATTTTGGAGAGTCACTTGCCTTCAATGTGACAAATTCGAGCGCCACTGCCTTCAGGGTGACAAATTAAACTTTTTTTTTTTTGAGAGTCACTCATCTTCAACGTGACAAATTAGAGTGTCACTGCCTTCAGCGCGACACATTATATTATTGGAGCGCCACTGCCTTCAGTATGACACATTTATTATTGGATCATCATTTCCTTTAGAATGACATGAAACTTATTATTAGATTGTCACCTCCTTCAGCGTGACATATTCAACTTATTATTGGATCGTCACCTCCTTCACCCTAACATATTAATCTATTATTGGATCGTCATTTCCTTCAGTATGGCACGTTAAACCAGGTTTGCATAAATTATATTTATATTTCATTTACTACTGACAAGTTTTATCTCAGTCTTTATCGAGAGGATCCAAAAGGATAAATTCTCAAATAAACCACAGGTATGGATGTCATCAAGTAGGAAACTTTTTCTTAGCAGGAACTGGGACATAGTCCAAAGAGGAATGTTAAACTCTTTGGACACGAGCTAATGAGTGACTTCCACCACGATCCAACCACACCCCTATCAAAGGGCATGTGGGTATTTCTTTGAATTTGTCCGTTTTAGTTTCGCATCCAGATGACTTCAACTCTCACTGGAAGCAATCTTTCCAAATACCAAGAGTTTTGAAAATTATGTCCATGTAAGTTCTTACTTATGGCTGTGAAGTGCACCACATTCATGACTAAGAGGTTGCAAGCCTCTTTTTCATACTCAATTTATTTGTCACTCTTCTTCAACCAAAGGTTATCTTAGCATAAGAGATTTTCTTTTCAATTGATTGAGTCGAACTACAAGCAGTCTGATTTTTATGCTTGGGATATATAGGTAAGCTTCATGTTGAAAACTCGATTGTACTCCAACTTTTTCTCATTCTACTCCCGAGTTTTTCGGTCTCTCCATAATTCGACTCTGAAATAGCTTTTGAATTTTTTCAAAGTCGTTCTTAAAACCAAGTATCGAGAACTACAAGTGGTCTGCATTCTCATGTAACCTGAGATATGTAAGAAACCCAATACTGAGATCCATCTGTAATATTCTAAAGTCTGTACTTCTCTTTCAAAAGATGAAGGTATGGTCGATCAAAATTGGATTCGTCAACTTCCTTTGCCTCGGGTCTCTTTCATTGACCCAAGCTAAACGAGGGGCAGTTGTTGACACCCAATTTTGATCTTCTACAATATAAATTAATTATTCAGCTTATTCAATTTTCAACAATTTAAAATAATTATTTTCAGAAAATATATATTTTAAGTGTTAATATTTTATTTTTAGAAAAAAAGTTATATTCATTCAAATATCATTCTAAAAAAAAAGATTTTATTTCTTGCTAATTATCTTGATTTTATTATAAATTATTTTAAAATTAATTATTTCACTTTGATATTTCAAGAACTCGTTAATTGATCTAATTTAATTCGTCATGTATTTAAATTCAACCTCGCATGTCCCTCTCTTTTCTTTTCCTTTTTCTTTTTTACTTTAACTTTTTAGTTTTTCTCTTTTTAACTTTCTTTTTCTTTTTCTGGGATCCATGTGTCTCACTCCTTTTCTCTTTTTTTCCTGACCAACAACAATCATGCACATCTCACTCTCTTTTCTTCTTTTTCATTCAAAAATAACCAAACGACACAACAACCATCAAAATCAACCCCAATGTTCCAATTTTAAAATTTAAAATTCCTATATAAAATCTCTTTTTTTGCTCACTGTATGAGAGGGGAGGTTCTAGATAAAAGAGAAGACATTCAAATTCCAGGAGAAGCTGTCCCTCATCTAAAAAAAATATATGTATTACGATTTTCACTTCCAGTAAGTCAATTTTCAGAAAAGTTCAATCAAGTTGAAGGCCCCTGAGGCCGAAATTTTCTTATTTTGAAGTTATGAAACCCCTAAGTGAGGTTCTGCTTTGGTGTTGAATGCTCCCTCTTTAACTCGTCATCCCAAGTTCGCTGCCCCGAAAAAGTCCATTTCGGACTTTACCTTTGCATATCCTTGAGTTTTGAGTCAGTCTCTTCATTTACGAGTCGGAAGGAAGCTGTTGCACAGGGTCTGAGAAGCTACTTGGCAGTTTGAGGAAGCCATATACAGATTTTTTAGTGTCAAATTATTGTATACACTGATATACAGTGTATACAACAATAATATATAGGAATAATAATTGGAGCCAAAAGCCCAAATCTTTGCATCATTAGGAATTGGGGGAATGGGGGGTTTTTGGAGTTGTAGTAGCTGGGTTAGATTTTATGGGTCAGGCTGGCCCAGTTATTCATTAGAAGTTAGGACAGGGGATTTGGGTCTACCAAGCCCAAATGATTTATATTCTTCCCTTTTTACTTAATTATTGTATTTATTTGTTATTGCTTGATTCTAACTTTAATATTTTATTTATTTAGTTTTAATCTAATTAAAGTTTTCAAAAGTCAAACCATTTGTGTTAGTCAAAATTGACTTTGTGATTTTTAATTTGAAGAATGCATTTCTAGGTCTTTTCAAAAGTTAATCAAATTATTTTCAAATTGTTGGATAACCGCGTGTTAGTGGCTATTTTAAGTGTTAATACCTTCAAACAATAGTAATAAGAACCCTTATTAATTTCTCTAAAATTTTAAGATGTTTTCTATTAGGGTCTTAAAATTCCCTTTTTAAAAAGTTCTCTTAATTTCTTTAAAAAATTTAAAATGAAGACTCTATTTTTTCTTTAAAAAAATTAGTTTTCTCTTAAATTAATTAAGTTTTAAACTAGTTTTTTTTTCTTTTAAAAGGTCATTTTCACGATTAACATTAGATTTGATTCCCACGAGCAACATGTTGTGAGAAGCTGGTGTTGGAAGGATGATTGTTGGGTAATGCCAACATTCTGCCTATGGCAAGGCCCATGAGGGGTTTGGTTAGTCTGGGTCTGAGTCATGAACTAACATGGCGCTTGCGTGGTGAACTTTGTTAAGAAATAAAGTTGCACCTTTGCTATTAGCTATAGCTTTTCGCATAATGATAAACACTTGATCCTAACAAATTTACTAGTTTTATGTAGAAGTTTTTAATATCTGAATAATATGCCAACCACATAAATAGACAAAATTGATTGAAAGCAATAACTTCACAAACTTGATGATAGTGAATACATAAAGTATAACTAGTTTTAGATATTCATCACATTTTCTAAAACCATTAGGATAATCGCTTTGTAGGGAAAGGAAGAGAAGTAAAATAAATGTTAATTCAATTAAAAAAAAAAAAAAACCACCCCACAAATTCCCCTACAAAAATAATAAATAAATGATAATAATATTGATTACACTCATAAGCAGGAAAATGCAAAAATAATAGATAAGAACCAAATAAGAGAAAATAGCCCCAAAAAAGAAAAAATCTCAACCTATACTCGTATTTTTAACTACACACTTTATCTTCACCGGAGCTCTATCACCCCCACCCCCCACCCTGAACCTTTTATTTTCTTTATTAAGTAACTCTTATTCGTTGATGTGTCAGGGAAGGTAACTTCACCTCATCTAGGCGCGTAGAAAGTTGATTAAACTTCCACGTGGACTCCAAATAAGCTTGGTAATAAAAAAAAAGGATTAAAAGCCTATTTTTCAGAAAATAATGAAACCAAAAACTTTCCATCTCTTCTTTTCTTCTTCCTCTTTTCTTCCATTATTGTTAAAAAAAAATCTATCTTTACATGAAGCTTGAATATAGTTGCGATTACTTTTAATTTAATCTTCTAATACAAAATTCTCAATTACAGGGTTTCATAATCTTCCCCAGTTTCATATTTAGAGTTTAAAATTTCTTCTCTTATGTTCTCGATTTTGGTGTTATTAGGGTTACATGGAAGATTCAGATCTGATGCTCAAAGTCATAGTACAATGCAAACATGGAATTTTTCTTCATATGCAGACTTCTTGGTTAAAGTCAGATTCTGGAAAACGATTTTGCTCTTGCCCCTGCTATGGTGTATGTAATTTCTCTTCTATTGATGATTTTCTCGGGTTTAATTGATGTTAATGTACTGTGTTTATTTTTCAGCCTAAGAATAGTAATTTATTTCAATGGAGAGACAAGGAAGAGGTTAATCCAAAATCAAAATTTATCCTCTCAAAATTCGTGAACAAGATCAAAGAGGTGGAAGATGAAGTATGGAGTGATTGTGGCTTTGAGGCAGAAGAATCGAGATTTGTGGCTTTGAGGAAGAAGAATGAGTCTGCAAAAGAGGAGAATGAAGAAGAAAAGGAAAGGTTCTAGATAGAAGGAAAAGGGTCTTTAGAAAAGAGAAAAGAAGAATTAATTATGATAAAAGGAAGTTCAAAAGACATGGTCCTATTTAATATATGTGGCAACGCGTGTAAACAAATTGATATTAATCTAATCTATGTGAACACATAAGTGAATAAGGGTTACTTAATAAAGAAAATAAAATGTTTAGGGGGGGAAATAGGACTCCCGTGAAGATAAAGTGTGTAGTTGAAATACGAGTGTAGGTTGGAATTTTTTTTGCTAATTTCTCAACCAAATAAATATTCGATGGACATAAAAAGAAAAATGATATGAAGTGCTCTCAATACCACAATTAGTCCATCCTCCATTGTATGGAAGAAGAAAGAGTAGAAAATCAATGGTAATAAATAAATTGTGGGAGAATTATGTAATTAATACAACAACATAATAACAACATACCTAGTAAAATCCCACAAATGGGATTTGAGGGTAAAATGTATGCAAACCTTACCACTACCTCATAGAGGTAGAGAGGTTATTTTTGGAGAACCCTCAGCTCAAAAACCTATAAGCAGAATAAACTAGATAAAAAAAAAAGAAAAAGAAAAACAAGGAAGAATGACTAATAATGAAAGCAATGATAGAAAGTAAATACAATAAGATTAACAAATATAAGATAGATAGAAACACTACAGGAAATAAAGATCTGACTAATCTTACTAACCTATCTCCACTAGCTACTAGCTTGTTACTCTAATACGCGACCTCCACTCTTTTCTATCTAAGGTCACGTCCTCGGTGAGATCAAGTGTCACCATATCTTGTTTGATCATCTCCCTCCAATACTTCTTCGATCTACCTCTACTCCTCCATTTAACTCCTAAATTTAACCTCTCGCACATCCTTACAGGAGTATCGGTACTTCTGTTGTGCACATATCCAAACAATCGCAATCTCGTTTTCCTCATCTTATCAGCCACAGAGATCACCTATAACTTCTCTGAAATGGTCTCATTCCTAATCTTATTAGCCCTAGTATATCCACAGATCTATCTCAACATCCTAATCCCCGCGACCTACACTTCTGAACATGTGAGTTTTTTATTGACTAACACTACACCCTGTACAACAAAGATGGTCTAACCACCAATATGTAAAACTTCCCTTCAAGTTTAGGGGGTATCTTTCTATCACACAATACTCCAGGGGCAAGCCTCTATTTCATCCACGCTGCCTAAATACGATGTGTGATATCATCGTCGATTTTGTCACTACTCTGGATGATGAACCCAAGATATTTAAAGTTTTCTCTCTGGGGAATAGCTTGAGTTACAAGCCTCACATTACAGTTTGCTTCATCCCTCTCAACACTGAATTTTCACAAGTATTTTTTTTGTCTTGCTCAGTTTGAATTCTTTGGATTCCAAAGTATGTCTCCAAACCTCCAACCTATCATTAACTTTAGCCCGAGTTTCATCAATCATAACTATGTCATCCGCAAATAGCATACACTATGGAACCACCTCTTAAATAGATTGTGTCAGCTTATCCATAACTAAGGCAAAAAGAAAAGGACTCAACATTGATCCTTGATGAAGTCCCATCTCAATAGGAAAATACTCTGATCCTCCTCCCACCGTTCCTACTAGAGTTTTGTCTCTATCATACATGACATTTATCACTCTAATATGCTCCATTGGAACACCTTTCACCTCTAGACACCTCCATAGGACACCCCTTAGAACTTTGTCATAAGCATTCTCGAGATCAATAAACACCATATGAAGGTCCTTCTTTCTTTCCCTATATTTCTCCACTAATCTCTGAACAAGGTAAATCGCTTCAGTAGTCAACCGCGCTAGCATGAATCCAAACTGATTCTCTGAAATGGACATTCCTTTTCTCACCCTCATCTCTACCACTCTCTTCTAAGCCTTCATAGTGTGGCTTAACAACTTAATACTCGTGTAGTTGTTACAGTTTTGAATATCACCCTTGTTCTTGTACAATGGAACTATTGTGCTCCTCTATTCATCAGGCATCTTGGAAATCATCATGATAGCATTGAACAGTCTAGTCAACCACTCTATACCATCCTTGACCATGCTCTTCTAAAACTCCACTGGAATCTCATTGGGTTCGAGTGTCCTCCCTCTCTTCATCCTACTAATAGCACATCTAACCTCCTCAACTCTAAAACACCTGCAATAACCAAACTCTCGATGACTATCAGAGTTTTCCAACTCACCCAACTCAATATCTCTATCTCCTTTTTCATTTAAAGGTTTATAAAAGTAAGCTTGCCACCGTAGCTTAATGGAAGTATCATCCACCAATACCTCACCCACCCCATCCTTGATATACTTCACTTGGTCCAAGTTGCGAGCTTTCTTTTCTCTCTCTTTTGCAAATCTATGCGATCTCTTGTCCTCGCCTTTCTCACTTAGCTCCTCATATAGGCGCTCAAATGTTGTTGTCTTAGCACTTGTCACAGCCATCTTCGCTTCTTTTTTTCCCTCTTGTAGATATTCGTAAGTCTTCACTTTTCATCTTCATCCTTACACTCCAACCACTTCGTATAAGCAATCTTCTTAGTTTTCACTTTGCCTTGGACTTCGTCATTCCACCACCAATCACCCTGACGTCCACCAAAAGTCCCTCTTGGAACCCGTAGTATCTCGATAGCTACTTTTCTAATGCAACCAACAGCAGTGTCTCACATATATGTAATTAAATATATAAATAAATTGAGAAACACATATAGAAATATGATGGCATTAATATTAATATAATAAGATAGAATACATTTATTAAGATATAAGATAGAATGAATACCTTTATTAAGATATAAAATAGATTATGATAGTAAAAAGCAATAAATTGATCTTTGAAAGTTGAAGAGTATTGATAGATAATTTTAGGTTTCGTTTGAAGTTTAATTTGAACAGCTAGTACAAGTTTCTCTTTAAAAACGTGAAGGCCCTTAAAAATGTTATTTGAACTTTTTGCCCATGTTTAAAATACTCTTTGGAGTATTGCGTGATAAGAAAATACCACCTAAACTTAAAGATAAGTTTTACAGAATGGTGGTTAGACCATCATTGTTATATGGGGTAGGAGGCTGACCAGTCAAGAACTCACATATCAAGAAGGTGCAGTTTGCGGGGATTAGGATGTTGAGATAGATGTGTGGATATACCACAGGGGATAAGATTAGGAATGAGATAGTTTGAAAGAAGTTAGGGTGGCATCTGTGCCTGACAAGAAAAGGAAAGCGAGACTGCGATGGTTTGGGCATGTGCAGAGAAGAAGTAACGACGATCCTGTTAGGAGGTGCGAGAGGATTTAGAGGATTAGCAGAAGGGCAGAGGTAGACCAAAAAAGTATTGGGGGTGATTAGACAGGGTATGGTGAAACTTCATCTCACCGAGGGCATGGCCTTAGATAGAAAGAAGTGGAGGTCACGTATTAGAGTAGAAGGTTAATAGGCTAGTAAGGGTAGGATGATGTCTGGCCTTGCGATATAATATGTTAGTAAGATCAGTCGTGTCTTTATATCTTGTGTGGTTATTGTTCGTCTTACATTGGTTACTTTTATTGTATTTATATACTATCATTTGCTTTCCATTTTAGTTGTTTTTCTTTTTTCTTTTCTTTTTTCTTTTTTTCATATCTAGTATCTTCTACTTTTGGGGCTTGATATTTTAAGACGAAGGACTTCCGAAAACAAGTTCTCTATCTCTATTAGGTAGTGGTAAGGTCTGCGTATATTTTACCCTCCTAAGGCTCCACTTGTGAGATTCCATTGGGTATATTGTTGTCATTGTTAAAATACTCGTCTTTAGACAAAATAGTTGGTTCGCTATTTTTTTCGTTATTATATTATCATTCTAAAAATATTAAATATAATAAACATACCAAAAACTAGACTGAGAAGATTTTCTTATTATTGTTAAACTTCTACAAAGAGAATCTTTTTCCAACTAAAATAGACTTGATCTAGAAAGAAAATAATTTTTTTAAAAAAAAAAAACTTTCAAATAATTTAAAAAATATGTCCACAACAAAAAAAGCAACATGAAATTTTAATGGACCCTCAAAGTAATCGGATAAATATTCAATTAACATAAATGTGAGTTTAAAATCAATTAAAAATTTTCATATATAATTTTTATTTAAATTATCTGTGATTTTAATATTTAAAACTTTAAAATCAACTTAAGATCTACCTTACATGCATCATCCTTTATTTAAAAACATGCAGGGACCTACTTTTTTTTTAAGCTAGATTAGAGAACCCTTACAACCCAATTAAGTATGTGCAAAAATTCAATTAATAACTCTTAATAAATATGCGATTTAATATAACTATTAGAAAATATGAATATATTAATTATAATTTATATTGAGGTAGATAGTAAGTGGACATGAATTTAAAACTCGATAATAAACTAAGATATTCTTTCCTTTGAACACTAGAAGAATATAGAATTATCAACCTGGGATGTAGTACAGCAGTAAGATTGCTTCATTCTTAAGATAATCGAACATCGGATGAGGAAAAAAAAGGCATACATAGAATCAGAAGTTTCAATTATTTTGTCTGTTGTTAATGTCAAATAGAATGAAATTGATTTGCATCCTACAATAGGAATAGAGAAATAACATATTTATAAGCTTAATGATATGAGATAGTATTATTTACAAATATTTATAGTTATGTTCTCAATGATATAAATTATACACATATTTATTTATTTAAAATATTAATTAATATGGTACATATATAAAACGCATGTACACTAAACTAGTTAAATGAAAAATTATGAACCATCTTATTTTGCGTGGAGCACTAGAATAATTAAAAATAATACATTTACTAAAATGAGTAATGCTCACGAAAAATATTCTGTCTTCTTGGAGATTTACAAACAAAATGAGATGAGATTTACTTCTCTCATTAGTAAATTTGAGTTCTATACGCTGCGTTATCAAACCGTCACATAACATAATTGTTTTTTTTTAAATTAAAAGAGGAGCATGCAAAGAGGGTTTTATGTGACAAGTTGAGATTTAAAATTACTATTTTTTTCATCTCAATTTATATGGTACTTTTCATTTCCAGAAAATTATTTTAACTCATTTTTTAATCTGCATTGAATTAGATCAACTCAAGATTTTAAAATTAAATATTAGATATTTAAAAATTATATAAAAAAAAAATACTGCCCAACCTTCTTAGTTCGTTTACTAGAAATTTAGCATTAGCATGTATGCTAGCTCTCTAGAAGCTAACATGACTAGAAGAAAAGAGATTTCCCTACCTTTCACACTCAAAATGGCAAAGATGCACATCTACAACAAACTTTAGATGTCAATAGACACACAGCAACAAAACTGACTAGAAAAAATGAGCACCAGAGCATCTTTTTTTCAACAAAATCTGATAATTTGTCTCAAAATTTTCAATAAAACCCCTACTAAATTTGACGTAAACGAAAAAAACCGAAGGGTGGATATAAAGAGCCAACAAACAGCAAAACCAAAGTTTTCATCCATGTCAACATGACTTAATAAAAGAAACCAAGAACTTTTCCACCAACATTCTTTCTCCGAGCCTCCTCGTGGTCCATGATACCAGCTGAGGTAGTCAGCACAATGTACCCAAACTGCAAGTCCAAACATACATGTAAAGACAAAAGCATAATAACAGATAATATACTGAATAAAACTAACAACTAAGACTTTTACTCCATCTATGATGGCAAGAGAAACTACAATTTCATTTGCTTAGTATAAGTATCAACTACATATGATGCTTTAATCCTCAATATGACTGTTCAGATACAATTTCAAAGAAACACACTTTCTCGTGGACTAGTAGCAGAGACTCTGTTAGCCACAGCCATAGGATACAAAATTTCTCCTTTGGATAGACTGGAGTTCTTCCTTTGTAGTAGAGCCTCAACGGCTAGCATCTACAAAGAGATGCTTGCTATGTGCAATTTACAAATGGAAGGGTCATACAAGTATTACAGATCCTTGCCCCAATTACACAAGATCTGTTAATGCTTAACGAAACCATGATTTAGCAAGGAAAGTCACGATTCATCAAAGAAATAAGGACTCAAAACATTAAAAATGTATATTTTACAAGCTAACATGACCATGACTGAACATTCACCCCGACAAGCATTTCAGAAGCTAGAAGGCAGGCCCAAATTTGGAGGTAAACAGAAATGGAGCTCCATATATTGATGGAGAGAAGAAGAAGTAAATATATTAATTACTATACCTGTCGGGAAGGGAGCAATCTAGCAGTCCATCCTTCAATTTCCTTAACTCCAACATCGAAGCGAGGACTAATAACACCACACTTGTTTAGCCTTCCATTCAGTTCAACAACAATCTTTCCTGACCTATGATCATCAACGTACTCAAATTCTCCAATGTAACCTACACATGGATACCAACATTAAGAAAATGACAGGGTTATGCTAGCACTACGTACAGTTAAGAAACTAACATACCATGCTTCTGCATAACAATGAGGAACTTGATGATGACTTTTGATGAAGGTCTAATCATGACCTGACGCTTTCCCCTCTTTTCAGCATTGTACATGCTCTTGAGAGCATCATTCAGCACACTGACTCTGACCATCTTTTCTTATCAAACTGTATCTAGTATGCGAAAATAATCAGATACACCATCGAAAAATTGACCACAAGAATAGCTCCAAAAACCAAACAAAGGTATCAAATGGTAGCAGCAAGATAGAGATGATATCCTCGAAAAGACAATAGTTATCCGCATAAATTTGCATGCATTAGTAACTATAGAGTAGAAGCAGACCAGCAAACAGCAGAAATCATGACAGCGAATATAACATTATAACCACAGTGAGGAGTCAACAGAAGGAAACACAATAATTACCAATATACAGACCTCCATCAATACCGCTTCATTTATCAAAGGGTACAAAAGAAATTCTCACTGTCACCAATTGTCAGAAAGAATATCAACGCCCCCACGAGAGAAGAGTGTGTTGAGAATACAACAAAATAATAAAACTGCATTCTCTCTAGCAGCTTAAGCTCACACACATCAACCCACTTAAAAATAACATCATAATCTATTTGCTTCAAGCACCATAACCCAATCATTATATTAATCACATGGGTCAATTTTGAATTTAAAAAAAGGGGAATCTTGAAATTGAAGTGAGCTAAATAGGGAAAAAGAAAGCACCTGTGAGATCGGTATGTGGCAACACTGTAAAGGAGATTTTTGTAAACAGAGAGATAGAGAGAAAGGGGTATTTATTTTAGTTTTAGGGAGAAAGATGAAGAAAAAAGTGGCATAAATTATGAAATGATGCGAATGTACAAATCAGTTTGAGGAACTTTGCGCATATTCCAACTTACATTGACAACCTGCTAAAACTAATCATCACTTGCATAGATTTTCCCATAAATACAACTACCAAGAACTCCAAAACGTTAAAGGGTAAGAACCCTCGACCTACTTTCTCCATAACATCTCAGCCAAAACCTCAAAGATGACACTTTTACTTGAGGAATCCAAAAAGAAACTACAATAAACTTGGGAGCTAAGTAGAGAAATGAAGAGATAAGAGGCACTTACACTTTGATTCGATAGAGAAAGAGATCACAAGCGTTGCTGCGCAGGAGGAGCAAAGAGGCGGAACTGATATTTACTTGTCCATAAACCTAGGGCTTTAGGTTTTGTTTTTGGAGATCTGCCAAAAGAAAGTAAGCACTTGGGCCCAAAATTAATCTTTTAACATGGCCCAGAATGTGGAACTTCATCCTTTCAAATTGGACAAATGGGCATAATAGTCATCTTACAATCCCTAGCCACAATTTTTAAAAATTAAAAAAATAATAATAATAAATTGGTTGGGGTGCTATCAAATTGAAGGAATGGGTTGAAATTGGAAAAAATAAGATGAAATCAGCTTGAGTCGTAATCAACCTAAATTTACTTGAACTAAAATGAGTTAGAGATCGAAATGAAGCATGAACACAATATTAGCACACGTTTATAATTCATCACTTGGGATATTTAACCCATAAACTTAGCTCAAATTTGTAGTAACTTTAAATTTCAAAGCAATTATTGAAAGAGTAAACTGATGCAGACTTTGTACAAATGGGACAATTTCATGATTTTGTGATTCAGTTAATAATAATGAGAGAGTTAGCATATGAAATGCATGAAAGAGATGTGTTAGTTTGTTATCTCCCTGTAAGTGTCATATTATATTCAAATTGGATTGGAAGAGACCTGTTGGATTGTCACATTTCGTCGAATAACATTTCAAGTTCAAGTTGGGTAATTTGTCAATCAAATGTAATCACCCAAAAGGTTATTTTTAGAAAAATTAGAACAGGTATTGTTTACCCTTTTCGATAGTTGGTCTGAGTCATGTTTGATCAGTTTACAGATTGAGTTTGGAATTTCATAGATAAGAAGTTTTGAAATTTTTAAGTTTTGAAGATTTGAGTTGTTTAAAAGAAATTTTTGATATCAACCGGAGCTACGAGTCTCGAAATAAAATTTTGTCAGTTCCATCAACTGTGGAATATAGAATTTCGTCTAGGAGCATTGTCATTTTCTATTTCGGGATCGTCTCAAGTGATAGAGGGAGGTGGTAAGAGACGTTGTGGATTTGAGTTCTTAATTTAGAAGTTTAAATTGGTTTAGATCAAGATTTGGCTTTGATCAACATTCAGAGTTCACATGCTCCGAATGGATTTTCATACTTCCATTAGTTTTAAGAGGTGATATAAGGCGTATAAAGAATTTTGATGTACTTTTTAAGAGCTTCGATTTGATCTTTTAGGAGCTTTAAGTTAGTTTAATTGCAACTAATCAGATTTTGAACTAAAGAGACCTCAAATTTGAATATCGATAATTCTATTAAATTCGTAACAACGAACTTAGTAGGGTAACATGTATGATTTGTATGCATGAGGTTCTGACTAAATAGGAGGGTTTATCCGATAAAAGTTTGAGTCTGTCTTGCTAGTTTGCTATTGTCTAATACCTTTAACTTATTCTTCGCGAGCGTAAGACCATTTTATGTGATCGCGTCAATGGTTTTTCTCTCAAAAAGGACATTGTTTCGATTAAAGTCCTGGAGGAACCAACATGTTGAGAGTGATATATGGGAAGCGGAATCAGATATGATGAAATGATATCCCTATCTATTCCAATATACTCAAGCCTCAAGTACTAGATTCTTCTTATACAAATGGTTCGAATTTCTTCATTTCTATATTTTCATGTCATGACATGCATACATATGCACGAGACTGATTTAAATGATGTTTTTAGCATGGATTTGATGATTTCATTGTTCTAAATGTGGATTTTACAATTTGTATTCATGTTGAGTTGTTTCACGTTCAAATCAAGCTTTGCAAGTCGCGTTCGAGCTCATTCAAGGACGAATATTCTCAAGGGAGAGATGATGTAAGAACCCAAACCTTAGGAGGTCTTAACATTGCGTAAAAATTTGTTTTGGAAGGATTTTGGACCAAGGTGCGCACTAAGGAGCCCTTCACGGCCCGTGGTGCACTTCATGGACCATGAAGGGCCACATGGAGGAAGCCTCGACCCTTTGGAGCTTGCTTTCTTGACTGCCTAAGGGTTTGCAAGTGAAAGTTTCCACCACGAAATACTCTACAAATTGTGGTTCCCACCACTGTTCGTGGAGGGCACCCTCCACTTAAAACCTTACTAGTTGCCTAAGGTTACACACCATTGAGCCCTGCACAGTCCGTGATGCATATCACGGCCTACAATGGCCTCTGTGCAGGGCACCTTTGTGCATTCCATACTCATTTTAAGTGGGGTCTTTTTGGTAAATTGGCCCCACTCTTTAGTATTTTAGGACTTTTATGCCTCCTTAACACCCCTAAATCATCCCTTAGTCATTCCATACACTTCATTTCAAATTTCAACACCTAATTCCTAAAATCTAAGTCTCCAAACTCAATTTAAGCCTAGACTTTGAAGATTCAAGCTAGGAGCTCAAATATGGTTTAAAAATCAAGTTTATCTCATCTCAAATTTCTTCATTCTATCAAGGTATGTGTGGTTTCACTCATGATTACTTTCTAATCATGAAGCCTCAAAATCTATTTCTTCAATTTCATAATTTGTAAGTATGATTTACAAGTGAATTTTATGATTTAGCTTCAAATTGATGAAATTATGATCCGAGTCATTATCAATTGTTGATTTTAACATGAATTAAGCCTTATTATGTTGATTTATATAGATTTTATGAGATTTAAATTTGTATGTCCCTTTAAATTATGAATTTATGCATGGGTAATTTTAAGTATGACTGAATTATTGATTTCTTCATGGATGATGCATGATTATATTCAATTTTCTTATTTTAAGTAATGAATTTGAAGTACCCATGTTATTTTCTCATTCTTCACGACATGAGCATGCATGAACAAGGCTTTTTATAAAGTTTTACTATGGATTTGACTATTAATTATGAATGTGATTATAATTTCAAAGGAAATATGATTATAACATGAATGTGATCACATAATGTCTAGGATATATCTTTAAGCACTTATAGGTGTATATACACCATCATGTACAAGTATGATTGAGTTATTCCTATGCACATAAACATTAAATGAAGCATAATTTGGCTTTCAAGCCCAAATATACATGATTATAGTTTGAAATGACTTATGATCCTATTACAAGAATGTATATGTATATGTATTCCCGTGGGATGATAGCTTAGCACCGAATGAGATTGTAAGTGAGGACTCGATCTAAGGGGTCCTTATGTAAAGCCTATCTTTCTGATAACTATGTGTCACCATAGGTTCATGTTTTATGTCCAATATGGATGATTGTATGTACCATCACCCACTATATAGAGTATAGTCTACCTTTGGCAAATGGCTACTATTTCTCTGGTATAGAGATAACATTGGGATTCCATCTAATAGCTCACATGGTCTTACACGTCGGTTAAGGTCCCATCCTCACTTCTGTTTATGTATATGGCATTCATGATTTAAGGCATCTTGATATTGTATTCTCTTCTATATACTCCTCTTATGTGTGTGCTCGCTCGCTCTTATCATCTAATATAGAAACACGAATTGTCATGTTCATATGTATTACATGCCCGTATACATAGTATATTCAAACGTACTATTTTATATGTTTGCCTATATGATCTAACCATGTAGGAATCAGAGTCTTACCTTATCCATTGCTTCGTTGCTAAGTTCACTTGTAGAAGTTTGCTTGTGGTGAGTCCTTTATTTTAAGGACAAAACGTACCTTCTATCTACCCATATTGAACTTTATTACTTGTGCCATTTTACTTTGGGGTGAGATCTGGGTATTTCTTGGCCCCCGCCCTTCTATGAATTAGAAGCATTGTTGGATGACATGAAACTCTTAGTATGAGCCTTGTTATGTTTGGTGCTTATGAAGGCTATCCTTATGCCCTATCCTATTTTGATGTTGTTGTGATGTGTCGATGAGTTGGTGAAGTTCCTAAGTCCCTGTTCGCATAGATTGTATCCCATGATCCCATCCCTTAGACTTGCTTGTTGTTGATCGTGTGATGGCAATTCCTATATCCCCTATTTCCATAGATTTTGTGTCATGATCCTATCCCTTCGACTTGTTTGTTGTGATTGTGTAATGATAAGTCTCATGCCCCCTTATCCCATAGTTTGTGTCCTAAACTCCCATCCCTTAGTACTATTTTATGATGTTTGATTTGCGTTTCCGAACCAATAACGTGTGTATGGATGCTATGAGGCTTGTTTGGATTTTGGGTTCCCATTCTTCATGTCGCTCCTATGCCCTATGCTTGGGTCGTGACATGGACCCAACTCATGAAAGCAAGCCAGTTTTTCTACTCTTTGAATTCGTAGAAGATACTACAAGCCATAGAATCCATCCGTGGAATGAGTTCAAGAGTTCGAAAAAATTTTAAGTGTAGGATGGAACTACGAGACTGATCCATGTCTTTGTACGGACTATAAAGACCCTCTAATGGTCATTGGACAATGACTATTTCTGAAATTTTTGAGCTTTCTAAGTTAAGACATTTTAGAGGATGTTATAAAAATGAAATCAATTTGTTGGGAAAGAATAATTGTAA
>JAABOM020000084.1:18548392-18562485 GCA_011800125.2 Solanum clarkiae | reverse complement strand
AGAGAAAAAAGAAATTGTTTGAATTTTGATGTTGTATAAATTTCTTTTTTCTCTTATACTATATTTTAGAAGAGATCTTGTCGACATGCTTGTTTGGCAATGGAGCGGGTTGAGCTCAATCCGCAAAATTATTTAATCATTTTACTTCGATTTGTACGATGACTTTTTTCGTTTTCAACCCACGTTAAATCATAATTACCCCACTTAGACCCTTGGGCGGGAAAGAAAAGAATATCCACTTTGGGCAACCGACTCTACTCTTAAATTGTCAAACTCAATAATTTTTGTGGTTTTTAACTTCTCATGCGACCAAAGGTTCTTTTTTTCACAAAGATTCAAACAAAGGCTGCTGTCGCCGTCGCCGCCATCACTGCCGCCGGTTTGTTCTTCTCCGGTTTGGTCCACCGGTCTCCATGGATCTTCCTCCCTATCACCATCACCATCAGCACCATCACCAGCATCACAACAGGTATGTTCAACGCCCTCCGAACTTTTCCCATAACCCTAATTTCTTCCACCACCTTCCTCCGCCGCCGCCGCCGCCGCAGCTACGTCCACCACCACCACCACCACCTATCTCCAATCTCCCTCCACCACCACCTCAGCGCCACATCTCTCATCCTCCTCTTCCTCCTTCCCCATCCCCTCCCTTCCACCACAAATCCCAGTTCTCCTTTCCTTCTCGCCTCTCAGAAGACCGTCGATACGATTATCTCCCAAATCGCTCCCCCCCTAGGGTTTCCTCCAATCTAATCCTAAATCAACCTCCATACCTGCCCCCTCACCCCCATCCCCAAAATTTTCCTTATAATGACCATTACCGTAACCCCCCTCCTCCTCCTTCACCGAGGTTTACCGTGGATAATTTTATCCCAAATGGGTTGAGAGAGAATCGTGCTACCTCTGTAAACGATAGTCAAGAACCTCTTTGGGTTAGGAGAGATGTGAATAGCAATTATGATGATGATGAAAGGTACCGTCTTGAGAGGCGTAGAATGGATATTGATGTAAATCCATCGAGGGATTTAAGATTGAGTCCGGGTAATTATGAGCTGTGTGATGATAGATATGGAAGTGAGAGGTGGAAATATGGTGCTAATGTTGATGAGGTTTTGGTTGGTTCTTCTAGGCGAGTGTCGTCTTTGGATGATGGTAATGATTACGGTGATGCTAGGTTTAGCAGTAGCTTAAGAGTGGACAAGGAGGAAACTCATAGGTCTCCGCAGAAGAAGCAAGTGCAGAAGAAGAGTGCATTACTCAGGATACAGTGTGGGAAAGCTAACAACAGGACTAGAAATCAGGACAATGACTTGTGTTCTGGTGGGCCAAGGGCAAAGCAGAAAGATGTGTTTGAGAGGCTGGAGAGAAGGGTTGAGGAAAGAGATGGAAGTCAGATGGAGCTTGATGTTTCATTTAAATCTAATGCACTTGTGGCGAAGGCCATTATGACTCCGTCAAGCTCCGCCATCAACGAAGACAGAAGTGAAACACCTAGATGTAAGAAGATTAGAAAAGTGAATTTCTCTGATTCTCCAACGAAGAGAATTGGCGACGATTTGGGAAAGGGTAATGGTTCAGCAAATTATTCTGGTTGCCGATCCAGTTCTAACAAGGAGTCCAAATGTTTGGCAGATAAAATTACGGTTTCTGCAGTTGGAAGTTCGTCTAATTGCACTTTGGATTCTTACAAGGATTCAAGACACTTGGCAGATAAAATTACAGATTCTGTTGGACGCGCATCTAACGGTACTTTGAATAAGGAGCCTAAACTTCTGCCTGATGAAGCTAAAGTTTCTGTTGTTAGTAGTGCATCTAACAATACTCCATTGCTGAGTTCCAATGGGACAAATGATTTAACTGGAAACAAAGAAAGGAAGGAATCTCCAGAGGTCAAGGTTTTGAATCAGGGCAGTCATGTTGGGAAGTTTAGAATACCTTTATTCATAGTTAAAAAGAAGAAGAAAGTGACTAAGAAGAAAGTCATAACCCCTACCACTGTGAAATTGCCTTCAGATGGAGGAGTTAGCAAACTAGAAAACCCTTCTAAACTGGCTGCTGTTAGTAAAGATGAGTCTGTAGAGCAGTCTAATTCTGATGAGAAGAAAGCTAGTCCAGCTGAAGTCTTGGTTTCTTCAAGCGTGGACTCTGAAACTAATGATGTTGCTGATTATTCCAGCAGATCAGTTCAGATTGTCCCTTCCATGTTGAATTCTGAGACATCTATGATTGAAGTACAAAACAAATCTACTAGTTTTGATGCGGATAATACTGGTTATGTTGGAGGGCATTCTGCGGTTGAGCTTCAAGTGTCTGAGTATGGTCCAATTAAAGAATCTGTTGAGGCCATGGCTTGTGTAGAAAGAAGTGTTGTCTTGTCAAGCCGAGATGGGAGAAAACTTCACAAAGATGAACTATCTTCATCAATTGAAGATACATATATCTCTGCTGATTCTGAGTCGGGGTTTTCTGATGGAAAGAAGAATGCCGTTGCTGCTATAGGATCCTTTGAAGCAGGTTCTGGGGAGCCATCCAGTGACCCCAGCATTGTACCTCTGTTGACTAATATTGAGAAAGGATTCCGCGAGAGTTTTTTGAATGGAAATGACAGTAGTTCTAATTCTGATGAGACTGGGAGAATTGTGGTTGTCAATGACCCGCAAACTGCGGAGAGTTTGGGTAATAGTGATCCAAGGGCTGGTACTTTTGGCGGTAGTTTAGAATCATGTGTTGATGGAGTCACATTGTCACCTGAGATGAGACATACTAAAGCAACTATCAATGCAGTGGTTTCTATTGGAGATGATGTTGGCACTATTGTGGATGATGACTGTTTACGTAAGGTCACAAGGAAGAGGAAGATTATGGATGACGAGTTTGTTTTGCCCACTACAAAGATGAGTGAGACACAGGAAAATGAGGCTAGTTCCTTGCTAGGCCAAGGTAAAGCTTTCAGCTGTTTTACAGAAGATCATGCCTCTGGAAAAGAGGACGTTACAGTTTCTGGTAGTGGGACTGACTCACTTAAGGGGGATCACTCACATGGAAGGCCTTCAGAAATGGAGCTGTCACTTCAGGATTGTTTTAAAGATGGTTCCGATTCATGTTCTACCCAGAGTCC
The DNA here is from genome assembly GCA_011800125.2 of Solanum clarkiae. Classification (NCBI taxonomy): domain Eukaryota; kingdom Viridiplantae; phylum Streptophyta; class Magnoliopsida; order Solanales; family Solanaceae; genus Solanum; species Solanum clarkiae. The sequence goes on along the minus strand of JAABOM020000084.1, from coordinate 18,559,367 downwards.
CATGAAAAGAGAAGTTCCTTCGCCAGCTAAGGTTAAATCTGTACCCTGTGTTACCACCTATGAGGAACCTTCTAGCAGGCCAATTACAGTTCCTACGATCAATGATGTTTCTGTGACAGAGTTAGGGTCTCAAAATACAATGTCTAATGTAGATGATAGTCCACTAGTTTGTCCATCAGTCATAATGCTTGCGAGCAACAGTACTGCCAAGGATGTATGTCAGGCTGAGACATTTGAAGATGGCTTGATGGATCACTTTTCAGATGTTCAGCAGGTCATTGCTCACAATTCTCAACTGGGAGCAGTGGGACAAGAAAATACAACTTCAGTTGTATCCGTTGAGATGCTAAGAATGGGTTATAGAGTAAGTGATGACAAAGGTTCCTCTCTTGGAATAGATCAAAAGTTGGCCTCAGAAGGTCACGAGAGCTCCAATTATGTGCTTGACAGGGATAATACACCTTTATTGGCAGATAATCTCTCTTTATTTGCCAACAAAGTAAGTGTTAAAAGTATGGAATCTCCGCCTGATATGTCGCCGCTGGTGTCGTTTCCTGATTTACCTAATAGCTTAGTCTCTGAGGAACCTATTGATAAGTCATCAATGTCTAGTGAAATTGTTATTAAAAGAGCCCCCAGTGTTGATGAAAATTACATAACAGCTTATGACAATATTCCTTCTTCTGTGAAAACATCGCCTGGTACTTCTGAGTTTGGTAGAAGTTCAGATCATAAAGTTGGTGGCAATCCTCTGGTTAACGTCAGTACTGTGCCATCATCATCACATAATACAGTAAAGTCCTCCAAGCATGTGAGTTCACAGGGTTGGAAACCAAATCTGGGAGCAAACCAGCAAAGTCCTGCTGGCTCTAGGGTTTTCTCTGTTCGCCCATCGAGTTTTATCACTCCAAGGAATGTGCCCGTTCCGAAGAAGCCACTGACATGGCATAGAACTGGTAATAGCTCTTCCTCTGTTGTTGCACGAAGTTCCCAGATGAACTCCCTACCTCCTCAAAGCCATTTACCTAAGGACATTGCAAAAGTGAGCTCTTACATTCGCAAGGGTAACAGTCTTGTCAGAAATTCTTCTCGTGTTGGTTCCCTTTCCAAAGGATACCATGCTCCAAGTTCTTCAACTTACCGGTTGAACTCTTCCGGTGTGAATGACATGGAGAGAAAATCTGAGAACAGGACTGAGATAACTGGGTCACCCTGTTGCAGGAGAACTCCAGAAGTAAATGCTCCTTCAGATAGACCCAAAACCCCATCACAAAGCGAATCATTTAGTTGCATTACATTGACGTCTACATCTTCACCGGTTGTAGATCATCCTAGAAATGGTAGTATTGCTACAAACTCAGATCCTATGGAAATAACTGACAATATTTTGGCGCTGAAGCCTTCTGAGCATCCTTCAACATCTTCTACAGTTCCTGAATGTCAAATTGGGTTGGGAGGCAATTCTGGAAGCCAGAATACATTAGATGAAGGCAGTTCCCAAAAGAATATAATTTATGTGAAGCAAAGATTGAATCAGTTAGTTGCATCTTCAGACAAGACCCAGACATCATCAGATGGCTACTATAAGAGGAGAAAGAATCAACTGATTCGCGCATCTAGCAATAATCTTATGAAGCAAAGAGCTGCCACGACAAAGAATATAGTTCCTTTCCAAAGAGGTACGAAAAGGCTGAGTGGTAAGGATATATTTTTACAACTCATCATATTTGGCGCCATAGGCATTTGCATGATTCAACTTCTGCTTCATCTGCTTGCTTCCACTCAATTTTCATGTTTTAGACTTTTTGTTGCTTAAATCATGATTAAGCCTATGCAGTTTGGCAATTAAATATATTTAGCATTGGTTGGATTTTCAAAGAATTTGAATTGAGAAATTGGATTTGGGGATAAAGAGTAAGTTACTAAACAACCCATGATTAAGTTCAAGCAACCTTCGCTTGAATCCAATCAATGTTTTGTTGGTGTTTTTGTATTAGACTGAAATAGATCTAAATAGAGTGAAGTGGATATAAAGAAGTTATATAGCTGAAAGTCTAGTTGATAGATTGATCTGTTTTGTCAGTTTGAAATATTTGATATCATGCTTTTTTGTATATATATTTATTTTGTCAAGGACTTGTTTTTTATTTTACTTCCAAGTGGCTGTTTGCAGCATTTCTAGCTACACATTGAAACAAAAAAACCAGCTTTACTTGGTGAAAGATATTCCACTAGTCTAGGCCTCTAGGGTTCTGCAAGGATGTTTTCTAAAGACAGCTGAAAACTTTATTAGTTCCTCGAGCTCAAACGTATTGTTGTGCATACTGTGGGGAGACCCGTGAGAGTATGTAGCTGTTTGACATGGGTGACAAGGAGGGTAATGTGATAATTCCTAATAGCTTCATGGAGCATTATTTTTTGCGTTAGTTTGCAAAACATTGGACTTCACAAGATAATGAAGAAAGAGTCAATTGCAATGAGATGACAATCATAGGTTCTACATGGTCTTCAATTTAGGGTTTGTATATGGGTACTTGAAAATATTCAAATCATTTTATCCCGTGTTTGGTAGGACTTCTATTTCCAGTATAAGCAATATCAGAATTATCTATGCCATAGTTTATCCTGCACCGGATTTTGCATGAAAGTCAATTCTGGGATTAGCAATCCTTGGAGGATATCCTGTGCCGGATTGGCATGAAAGTCAATACTGGGATTAGCAATCCTTGGAGAAAATACCTAATGCATCTTTCTTTTTTCTTATTTACTTCAAAAGTTGAAGTAAACTGTAAACAGATATTTATCCAACCTCAACCAAACATATGTTTTCCGTTATATGTATATTCCCTTTTCTTCAATGAAATGAACCAACCATTTGTCCAAAAAAAAGTTTATGCACTTCAAAGGATTTATTAGTTCCAATATTACAAAATCAAGCATTTTAATCCTGGCATAACTTTGTCTACGACTTGACAGCCTGTAGGGTTAGGTTTGGTGGAACTGGTGATTGGAATTAACATTACCTATTCTTGTCAGAGAGTATAGCAACATACCCACTGTAATCTCACTAGTGGGACCGAGGAGGGTAGGTTGTACATAGGCCTTACCCCTACCTTTATGGGGGCAGAGAGGCTTGTTTCCGATAGACCCTCAGTACTATTTTTGTCAGAGAGTGTTTAATTAAACCAAAATTACTTCACGATGGGTTAATTTTTTTTATTTAGACATTATATACTTGTTTTGGCCTAGAACACCACCATTTTTGTAAGTAAATGCCAATATCATCATTAATCAGACAAGGTTTTACTAAATTACCTTTTACAGGTTTAGTCAAGACCTCTAAATTGTCAAAGTTTTCATTGGTCTGGAAATTTGGTGACTCTCAGTCATCAAGGAAATATGGTGATACCGTAGAATATGAGAAACTTTGGCCTTACTTATTTCCATGGAAAAGATCTAGCTATTGGAGGAGTTTCCTGAGTTCGCCTCCAAGTGACAATTCCTCTATTATCAGGTGAGAAATCATTTCAGTCCCATTCATTTCTTTTTGGTGTCAAACATTGTAACTTAAATATATTTTCTTTTAGACGGAAGTTACTGCTCTCAAAGAAGCGGGAGACAATCTACACAAGGTCAATTCATGGACTCTCTTTACGAAGATCTAAGGTGTTAAGTGTCTCTGGCTCTAGTCTGAAGTGGTCAAAATCTATTGAGCAAAGGTCAAATAAGGCTGCTGAGGTTTGTCCAGCTGCTCTAAGGTTTATTTTGGGGTTGTAAAATTTGCAAGTGGATGTAGGAGTTGAGTTGTAAAGTGAAGGCCTTTTTGCAGGAAGCCGCACTAGCAGTTGCTGCTGTTGACAAAAGGAAAAGGGGACAATATGGTTCTAATGCTGACTCAATGAATGGAAACAATGTTTCTCGTAAGTTTTATAGCGTAAAGCTCCTCCCAGGTAGGCCAGTTCTCTACCCTGGTGTGGCATATTCATGCTTTTCTAAGTTTCTCGAAAATTTGTACCAAGTAGTTGGATGTCAATGTATCAGCTTTGTCCTTTTTAATAATTACCACAAAAGTGATGTCCCTTTTATGTACATTTTCCAAATGGTGTACTCTTTTTTAATTGAGCACTATGATGGTCTTCTAACTTTTACAGGAGAAAGGATATTCCGCATTGGTTGCGAGCGTTATAAGATGGACTCCTCTGGGAAGACACTACAAAGAATTTCAGGTGGTTTGATCCTTTTTTGGCTGATTCTTTTTTTCTCCTTCCACCCTTGCATATTTTTTCTTTTGATGTTTTCAAGGATGATGCTTATTTGCCACTTTGGCCTTATAAAGTGTTACTGTGAGAATGTAAGTTCCTTTAAGTTATCATATTGTGTTTTGTACCTGCAATGTTATTTTGAGAATGCTTTGGTTTGTTTGTGATAGTCGAAGCAATGAGCAGGACTTTATTTTGGCTTACGGAGCTGAAATCTAGCCATTCATATTTTTGTGGGAACTCTTGTACCTTCCTGAGTTCCTCTGTTTTGTGGCTGTGTCAAATGATTCTCTTTTCAAATGGTGGTTGGATCACATGGTCTTAGTGGATCATTGCACTGTAGTTGGCCATCTCCACTCTATCTCACAGGACTTGACTGCGAGCACACCATTTTTGCTTCATTTGAACCTTAGATCCCTAGTCTCCAGTCTTTCATTTCCTCATTCCTGCACATGAATGGCACCCGTGCTGATTTTCCAGTAAGAGAGGGTACTTCTGAAATTAATTCTTCATCCATCGTCCAGTCTGCACTCTAAAGTCCAGTTGTATAATGTGTAGGTTTTGAACTTTAGTGCTAGGGACTCCACTTCACACCATTTGTCTTGCCTCACAGAGAGAAAACCGAGTTAGCTTTCTTTGTCTCAGTGCTTCCGTTTATATTTCCAAAGTGCAATCCCATGTGAAGTAGTTAGTCCATTGGTGGACCAAAATCCCTCCATTTCATACATATTTTTGATACCTTCTTAAACAACTCTTCCTGATCATTCTCGGAATCCAGCTGCCATTGAATATGTTGGTTGGCCCACTTAATGGAAATAGCAGTGTCTTATGAGAAATGAAAAAAACAGGGGGTGTTCCTATGAGAGTGCAGCCGGCATTCTAGAGCAGCTTGCAGGATTAAATCGTGGTTTGCCTGAATTGGATTTTATTGAGGAAGTATTGAGAGGATTGAAGCTCGCTAGACAATGTCTGGTTGGTCACAGAGCAGTACAAGCGCCATGCTGCTATGCGAAGCAGCTTTCTTGATCAATCATTTCGCCATCATGTTTATTTAAAATGAATATTTTCCCGTGTGTTATCTCCACAAGGTAGTGGTAAGGTTTGCGTGCACTATCCTCCTCAGACCCTACTTTGTGGGATTTCATTGGGTATGGTGTTGTTGCAGCACGTTTTTCACTCCCATACCTCTGCATTTTTAGGTGCTCTGACATTTGTCCATTTGACCATATGAATTCTTTCTTCTTTCATCATTCCCATGCCACCTGAAATCCGTTCACGCCTTATGAGTTGCTACATTGCATTGTACACTTGGAATGTGGGATCATAGTATATTGTTAATCAAAGTGTTCCCTCCCATGGAGAGACATTGCACTTTCATGTAGATAGTCTCCTCCTATGCTTTAGAATCACCCCTGCAAAATTGAGTCTGTCCAATTCTGTCACTATACTGTGGCGAACTAGCATAGGCAGTGGAAAAGTATTCCCCCTTTTAGCCAAATATGTTGACCAATATCTGCTTATTCCCTACAGGGAACTAACTGCTCTTAATAGCCAATCAAAAAAGCAGAAAAACAAACTGTTGATAAGTTGCATTAGCCCAGGAGCGGCTCAAAAACAATTTGTAACACCTTTAGTTGCTTTGCGTGTGCTTCATGAGCACATAATATGTGACACTTCCAAATGGTTAGTTTCACCGGGGTAAATACTAAAGCCTCTTAACCAATCTTTACTGATAGCATCAGTTAATGCTTAACTAAAACTTCCATTGCTAATAGAATGTGAAGGGAGACAAGGGAGTTTTTGTCTTAAGCCTCTTTGGATTGGAAAATTACTACTGATTCGATTTCTAGACTAGAGTACATAAGATTGCAGGTTTTCAGTTTTTAAAGCCTCCATCATGCATCTCTTTCAAGCCCTTTAGTTCATTGTGCCCTTCAAAAGTGAAACTAAATCATGTTGGTTACTTGATTCATGAATCAATATGCCGGAATTTCAATATGAAGTGGATAACCTCCAGCTTTACTGCATTGGCTTTTGCTATAAGAGTCTAATTTCTTTGGTGCCACTACCCATATAGAGAATCTACGGAGTTCCTTCGTTTAGTCTGCTACAAATATGCCCCTGCAATGAAGTTTGAAAGGAGAAGTACTTGCTACAAAGTAGTGTTTCATGTTTCAGAGATAGTTGTTGAACTTAAAGTTGCTGAAATGTATCTACTTGGTCACGACTCCTAATTTTGTTTTTGGCGACTAGAGAACCTTGTCTGAAGTGTCTTGACTCTGATAGTTCAGAAACCAAATCCAGTTTGGATAGTGCAAATTTTCTTAAAGGCACTAATGTGCTTTATAAACATTAGTTATGAGCTTTGATAATGTCAACTTGGACATCTATCTCAATAGTAAGATTCTTTTCTTATTGTAAAAATAGCAAGATTCTTTTAAAGAGGAAATGTGTTATTCACTCAATGCAGTGTTTTGAACCGCAAAAGGCGCCAAGGGTTTGCCTCGCCACAAGGCAATGCAAGCAGCCAGGCGCTCGCCTTTTTGAAGTACGACATTAATTAATACGAAAAAATTAAAATATTTAATTGCATATATAAATAATCAAAATCTCAATTAAAAAACTGAAAATAGAGAGAAGATACCTAAAGTCTAGAACTTGAATGAGAATAAAAAAAAATCAAAGTCAATAGCGAGAAAAAACAGAGGTAGAAGTAACTCTAAAGTCCTAAGAAGAAGGATAAAAAAGAAACACAAGAAAATGAAATTTGAAGAAGAAAAATGCGTATTGGTTGGATTTTGGAGTCTCCAAGAAAGTTTGGCGGGTCGCTTGAGAAGTCTAGTTGGGTCATTTGGTTGTAGTCGCAGTCTAAGTATAAGAGTGCAACTGTGCAAATTTGCAAAGAAACAACAAGATACCCAGTGGAATCCCATAAGTGGACACAAACTTTACCGCTACCTTATAGAGATAGAGAGGTTGTTTTCGGAAGACCCTCATCTCAAAAATATCAGCCCCAAACGTAGAAGATACTTGATATGAAAGAGAAATGACTAAAGTGGAAAGCAAATGATAATATGTAAATACAATAAAAGTAACAAATTTAAGACAGACAATAATAACTCAAGCTATAATGACATGAGTACACCCTAAATTTGGAAAGAAAATCTTAAAATTACCTTTTAACTTTTAAAACACCTAAATTTGTCGCTTTCTTAAGAAAATACAAAAGGCGACGTCTTTTTTGTCTTTGTCGCCTCTCGCCTTTGTTGCCATTGCCGCTATGGCCTTGCTTTTCAAGAATGTCTCGCCACAAAGCTAAAAGGCGATCGAGGGTCGCCTCTCCTCGCCTCTCACCATTGGCGACAAGGCGATCACCTTTCACAATATTGACTCAATGATGTTTTTTTATCAGTGCTCATATTTTTTCAATGAAAAAAATATTCTCTCAATTGACTGCTTTTTTGGATGGAGTGGGCACTCCTCTTTTGGTGGAGGTGCGGGAAGGGGTGCTAGCTCTTTGATAAAACCAAGTCTTTCAGGTCTTTTATCTAATATGGTCATGGAAGCAGGGGTGGGTCTATGTATAGCAGTGGGGGTGCCACGACACCCGGTGACCTCGGTAAAAAGTTTGTCTATATATGTATATATGTATCCAAAAGCATAGAAATATTAAACATGCCACTTAGAATGTTAAATATAAGCGTAGTGCGGGTGGTGGAAGGTCGAATTTTTGTCCTCAAGGAAATGGGTTCGACTCTATATAGACACATTTTTATTATATCCATAGCAATAGCATTTTTCCCTTTTGCAGACAAACAAATTCACTACATGGATTTGAACACGCAACCATCAACACTAGGATTAGAAAAAAAACCTTATCCACTAGGCCATGGGCAATTCATGGTTTTTTAGTACTTTAAATATCTTATATCAATGTTCTGAAACTTGCTCAATTTGAATTTTGCCAACTTTCTTTTTAATTATTATTATCATTATGATTATTATTCTTATTATTTTAAACAAAACATATTACTTTTCTATCTTAATTTAATATGACATATTACTTTTCTATCTTAATTTAATATGACATATTTTCTTTTTTAGACCATCCTAAAAAATATTACTTTTCTATAACCAGAACAACTTTAATTTATAATTCTCCTCTTACCGCTTAATGAAATTATTTATATTCACACTAATGATTAAAGTTTGTTTTAGAGCTTCTCCTTCAAAATTTTCTTTGCTTTTTTGTGATAACTTTAGGAAATTGATGTGGAGTTCGTCTTACTCTTTGTTTTATTATGTAAATCATTTGGATGCATATGAAAAAGGGAATAATTTTAGATTATGATAATTCAAATTTTATCAAGAATTCAACTTGACAAAATAAAATGCATGTTGCATTAAAGGACGACATGGAAGCTATACTTATATGATTTCGCTGGTCTTTTTAGATTTTTATTGTTGTGAGTCAATATTTTAACATGATTTAATTGAGTGTATTTAGAATATGTTATATAGAGGGTGAAGTATTAATAAATGTAAATACTTATTTCATCTAAATTTAAATAAAATTATGTATGTAAAAAAATTTAGGCCACTTTATATTTAGTGTATTATATAGAGCGTGAAGCATTAATAAGTAGAAATAATTACTTCATCATTAAGTGTATTTAGAATATGAATACTCATCGAGTGCAATTATAGAGGATATTATTATAAGTTTTTTTCTTTGCCCCAAGTTGTCATATTTTATATTTATTTTTTATTCATTTTCTTTATAAACTGAAAAGATGAATAACCGAATGGAAGTCTCAAGCTGTAATTTAGAAGGACAAAAATAGGTTAAAAATTTGATCAATCTAGTCAATAAGTCTTTTAAAAGTGAGATTGCATTCGTAATCTTTAAATCCTGTATCCGCCTCTGCATGGAAGTCAACATTTTGAGAAGCTGCTTTATTAAAATAAAATGTAAAGTTTATGAGAAGTTTATTGTATAAGTATTGCATGTCTATTGGAACCTAAGTTACAAATTGGTTCTTACCGCTTTTCACTTGAGGGAAGAAGAACGGCAGGAGCTGTTTCTTAATGCCCTTGCTGTCTATTTTGAATCGACATTTTCCCTTTAATATTTTTTTCTTTTTGGGGGGTTGGGGTTTTGGTTTTGGAGTCTGGGTTAGTACTTTTCATCTTTATCTTGATCAATCATTCTTTGAAATACAGACTTGAGCTCAAACATACTAGCTTTGTCTTGTTCTTTTTTAATCTTGTAGAAGTGGGGGTCGGTTTCTTTTTCTTTAATTTCTAAGAGTGGCAGTGAAGTTCTGGATTTATTTCCAGCAACTGCCACTTAACATTATTTGCTGCTTGACTCTCTAATTCTCCTTGTTTTATGGACAGATGAGGAACCATCGGTGTCAGTTCCAGAGGCAAAGAAATCTTACATCCCAAAAAGATTATTGATTGGGAATGATGAGTACGTATAATACTTTTGTTTTCAGTTCATTATCAATGTTGTGCCTAGTGCTGGTTAATCATCAGGCGTTGAGTCAGTATTGGGTTGTTGTGTACTGTGATATTGATTTACATAACTTTTTTCTTGAGATCTCTTAGTTTTCAGGAAGTATGAGCTGTTCATAGTTCTTGTTACTTGTGGTGTTGCTTATATCACAATCTTTTCTATTAGATTTCATAATAGTAGGTACTTGAAAAGGGTGGCCAATATGAAAGAATTAGATAAAAAATTACTTCCAAGAGATGAAATAAGATAAATATAAATAATTCCTGTGGATAAAACTTTGCCTTGTAAAATATAAAAGCTTGTAACTGCTTGTAGGTATGTACGGGTCGGCACTGGTAATAAGCTGGTTAGAAATCCAAAGAGACGAGTACGCATCTTAGCAAGTGAGAAAGTACGCTGGAGTTTGCATACTGCTAGAATTCGGTTGGCAAGAAAGAAACAGTATTGCCAGTTTTTTACAAGGTTTGGCAAGTGTAACAAGGACAATGGAAAATGTCCTTACATTCATGACCCATCTAAAATCGCCGTCTGTACTAAATTTCTGAATGGTTCTTGCTCTGACACTAACTGTAAATTGACTCACGAGGTATGTTACTTCTTAAAACGTATAATTGATGTGGCTGCAGCAAGATTAGTTTTTGCCTTTTTACTTGTTTTCACCTTATGTATTAGGTTATCCCTGAAAGAATGCAAGACTGCTCCTATTTTCTGCAAGGTGGGTGTTATTATGTCACCGCCAGTATATTTTGATTTAATTTGATCAAGAGAAATGTTAGAGCGCTAAGTTGAATCTCTTTCGCAGGAATATGCTCCAATGAGAATTGTCCATATAGACACGTAAATGTGAATCCAAATGCTTCTATCTGTGAAGGTTTTCTCAGGGGCTATTGTGCTGATGGCAATGAGGTATTATTTGTTTGCTTTGTGCTTCCAGATTAACCAATACCAACTACATGATACTCAAAGGATTGAAATTCCACTTAGATAAGCTTTTTAATAGCTCACGGCTAATTTATGCCAGATGGTGCCAAGTAGAAATAATTTTTAGTGAAGGAAGTGTTTGGATGATCAGCAAAGGTGTGTTCACCCAGTTTTATGTTTGGTTGATTCCTGTACAAGCTTGTCCCTAAGCCGAACTTGTTAGAACCTGATGAGGCTAGTCTCCACAACCACCCCCCCCCCCCCCCCCCCCCCC
>JAABOM020000084.1:18529031-18548292 GCA_011800125.2 Solanum clarkiae | reverse complement strand
CGGACCTTCGTATGTGGTGTTAGGTTTTAATAGAGGTCTAAGTGCCTAATCGGCACTAGTCATGACCCGGGGTTTGGGTCGTGACAAATTCTTTGACATATCATCTTATTTGAATCTAAAGCGATCTATTCTTTTTATAGCTCTTTTTCCTGGTCTTCAATTGCACCTTAAGTTCCTCAATATCCATCTTAATTTGTCACTTATATGCTTAACCGCTAATATACCTGTCAATAATGATAAAGTATTTTAGAACCAAGAACAAAGACCAACTAATTATATATGTACATATAAAATTTAAATGAGGTATTGTATCTCTCATTTTCTTTTACCAAAAAAAAAAAAGAATTAAATAAAAAAATAAATATGTTTAGATAATTCTTTTACTAAAACTTTTAAAAGATAAAACAAGAAAAATCACAAAGCAAGAAAATGTAAACAAACCTTTAAACTTTTTGAACTTCTTTAACGAATCTTCATCCCAATATATGTCTTATTCAAATAATATTCAAAGTTTGAAAATATCAAAATTCAATCATAAAACAATCAAATAAACATAAGACGAATTCAAAAATTTTAAAATATAAAAAATATGAACATACCTTGAATAAAAAATCTGTAAAAAAATAAAATAATTAGAAGAACATCACATAAATTTTTTAAGTTGGAATAGGAAGGGGAGGGAACGATATGGCAAAAGAGATTGTAGGATCTATTGTTTATGGAAGAGGCCAAGGGGGAGAGAAATTTTATTTGTGTTTAAAATTTTGAGGAGAAATTTTTGACTCTTATAAATTTTCATTTTGGGGGGAGATTTTAGCTTTTGGATCTAACAACAACAACAACAACATACCCAGTATAATCCCACAAGTGGGGTCTGGGGAGGGTATATTGTACACAGACCTTATCGCTACCTCATAGAAGTAGAGAGGTTGTTTCCTAAAATCCTCAACTCAAATCCCATAGACAGAAATACCTAGATATGACCAAAAGAAATATAAGTGAAATGTAAGACATGTAGGTGAAAAGTAAGAGATGTAAGTGAAGGGAAGGGGGAAATAAAATAATAACACATGACAGTATAAAAAATATGACACACTAACACATACCGGCCAGATAATAACAAGAGCAGGGAATAGTAACAGAAGATATTACAGATACTACTACTAAGAAGAGGAAGAAGAGGGAGGGGGGGAGACGGAGGATACGAAGAAAAGAGGAAGAAAGAAAGAAAAAAAGAAAAAAGGAAATTAGCCTGTAACCCTAATTCGCGACCTCCATTCCTTTCTACCTAAGGTCATGTCCTCCGTGAGGTTGCGTTTCGCCATGTCCTGTCTGATTACCTCCCCCAATACTTCTTCGGTCTACCTCTACCCCTCTGAGTAGCTCCCACCTCTAACCTCTCGCACCTCCTAACCGGAGCCTCGATACTCCTTCTCCGCACATGATCGAACCGCCGCAGTCTTGCTTCCCTCATCTTATCGCCTACTGGGGCCACCGCCAGTTTCTCTCGAATTGCCTCGTTCCTAACCTTGTCACTCCTGGTGTGGATGCACATCCATCTCGACATCCTCATCTCTGCGACATGCATCTTCTGAACATGTATATTTTTAATTGGCCAGCACTCCACCGCATACAGTAACGATGGTCTAACAACCACTATGTAAAACTGCCCTTTCAGTTTGGGTGGTATCTTTTTGTCACACAATACTCCAAAGGCCAGTCTCCATTTGGTCCACGCTGCTCCAATGCGATGTGTGACATCATCATAGATATCGCAACTGCTCTGGATGATAGACCCCAGATACTTAAACTTATCCCTCTGAAGGATAGGTTGGGTGACAAGCCTCACCTCAGGGTTATCTTCCTCCCTTTCTCCGCTGAATTTGCACTCCACGTATTCAGTTTTGGTCCTGCTCAATTTGAAGCCTTTGTATTCCAAAGCGTGCCTCCAGGCCTCCAACCTTTCATTAACTTTAGTTCGAGACTCATCAATCAATACTATGTCAACAGCAAATAGCATACACCACAGTATCTCTTCCTATAAGTGTCGAGTCAGCTCATCCAACACCAAGGCAAACAAGAAAGGGCTCAATGCAGAATCCTGGTGGAGTCCCATCTCAACAAGAAAATACTCAGAGTCTCCTCGCACCGTTTTGACCCAAGTTTTGGCTCCATCGTACATGTCATTAATTGCCCTGATATACGCCCCAGGTACGCCTTTCACTTCTAAACACCTCCATAGGACCTCCCTTGGGACTTTGTCATACGCCTTCTCGAGATCAATGAACACCATATGAAGGTCCTTCTTCCTGTCCCTATAATTTTCCACTAACCTCCGAACCAAATGGATTGCCTCCGTCGTCAACCGCCCCGGCATGAATCCAAACTGATTCTCCAAGATAGATACTACTTTTCGAACCCTCCTCTCTACAACTCTCTCCCATACCTTCATAGTGTGACTTAACAACTTGATACCCCTATAGTTTTTGCAATTTTGAATATCTCCCTTATTCTTGTACAGTGGAACCATTGTACTTTTCCTCCATTCCTCAGGCATCTTGGTAGTCTCCCTAATAACATTGAATAGTCTAGTCAGCCACTCTATGCCATCCTTGCCCAAGTTCTTCCAAAAGTCCACTGGAATCTCATCGGGTCCGATCGCCCTCCCCCTCTTCATCCTACTCATAGCTAGTTTTACCTCCTCCGCTTCGAACGGGTCGCAATCCCCCACATCGCCATGTTCTTCAAAGTGTGCCAAATTATCTAATTCGATAACTCTATCTCCTTTTTCGTTTAAGAGTGTATGAAAGTAGGTTTGCCACCTTAATTTAATGGACGTGTCATCCACTAACACCTCGCCCTTCTCATCCTTGATAAACTTCACTAGGTCCAAGTCATGGGCTTTCCTTTCTCTTACTTTAGCGAGCCTATACAGTCTCTTGTCCCCGCCTTTATCACTTAGATCTTCATAAAGGCGCTCAAATGCTGCAGACTTGGCCTTCGTCACCGCCAACTTGGCTTCTGACTTGGCTTTCTTATAGATTTCCTTAAGTTTTTGCTTTTCATCGTCACTACTACACTTTAGCCACTCTAAGTAGGTGACTTCCTTAGCTTGTACCTTGCCCTGAACTTCCGCATTCCACCACCAATCCCCTTTACGACCACCAACAGGCCCTCTCGCAACTCCTAGGATCTCGGTAGATACCTTTCTAATGTAGCCAGCAGTCGTGTCCCACATACTATTCGCAGTGCCTTCACTACCCCACGCCTCAAGGTTTCTCAACTTTTCTTCCATCACGCTAGTGAGGGCACGTGTCAGGCATCCCCATCTAATCCTAGGTTGGGTAAACAAAACCTTCTTTTTCTTTTCTTTCTTGATCTCCACATCCATCACTAGCAGCCTATGCTGAGTGCAGATATTTTCACTCGGAATAACCTTGCAATTTTTACAAAGATTCCTATTGCCCTTTCGAATGATAAGGTAATCAATCTGAGTCTTAGCCACCGTATTACAAAAAGTTATCAAGTGGTTTTCCCTCTTCGGGAAATACGAGTTCGCAATCACTAATTCAAAAGCTTTGATCAACTTCTAAAATTTATTTATTTTAAATACTATTTTTGTGAAAAGTACTTTTGTAAAAGTATTTTTATTGAGTAATCTTGGACTAATTAAATTAAAATATACGCCTGTCAATATAAGAGTATAATTTCTAAAATAAGTACTTTTTTTTAGAAAAAAAAAACACTTTGATATTGATAGGTTTAAGGAGGAAAAAAAATTAGAACTTTGAGAATTCTCCTAAAACTTATAGGTGTAGAAATCAGAGATAAAAGCAAAGTATACATTCTCGTCGTTTAAAAAAGAATAATTTTTTTTGTTTGTTTAAAAAGGAATGATCTTTATTTTTTTTAGCAATATTTTAATTTTACTTTTCTCCGTGGCATATCTTAGGCCACAAAATTAAGAGTAATTTTGGTACATTTGACATAACTTTAATTTGGAGCCACAAAATTGAAAAGCCTTCTTTATTTTTTTAAATTTTGTATCAAGTCAAATTATGTCATTCTTTTTTAAATGGAGGGAGTATATTATAAGACTCTAAGGGGTCGTTTGGTACAAAAATAAATAATGCAGGGATTAGTAATGCAGAGATTATTTTTTATCAAGTGTTTGGTTCATTCCTTTACATCTAATCTTGTGTTTGGTTTAAAACTCTACAAAAAGTCTTTTTCCAATCATACCTTTGAATTATTATGAAATTTTCTATATCATGTAATTAGACCAGACGAGGGTTCCCAGGAAACAGAAATAGATTATTTCTTGTGGCTTCTAACTAGCTAGGAGAACAATAATTTTGTCATCATAATTATTATTTTCTCACTTGAATTATTTGAGAATAAATAATTATGATCTTAATAAATTCATCACTAATAAAACGTCAATTTTTAACATAATTGGACTTTATTTTGTATCAATCAAATCACCCACCTAAATTAATTATTAAAAAATAAAATTCACATGGAAAAAATATTTTTTCTATTATGTAAATATGAAACCACAATTTGACATGGTAATTTTATTTGTTTTATATTATGAATATGAACCCATAAATAAATAAATTTTTGTAAGATAATTTATTTAAATAAATTTACTGGTTCAAAACTATAAATATAAAATACAAAATCAAGAAAATAAAAAAAATGTAAAAGAATTTGAGGGATATTTTTGTTTTTATATATAATTCCTTGGTATTTAATCCACGGTATTAGCTAATACCACCAAATGAGAGGTATTAGTTAAAATCACGTATGAAGTATTAACTAATACATGAATTAGTTAATACATGGGTCCAAATTTCTACCAAACGTAGTATTACTTAGTATAAATTATATAAATCTCATACTTTATAGCCTTGATTTCGCATAGTCCTGGCTTTTTCAAAAATTACTGAAAATCCCTCCATTTTAGTGCCCAGTCGATACATGAGTTGTGAACTAAGACAGCGAAAATTTACATAGAAATTGATTTAGTTGCGTTTAAAAAAGAGTTGTTACTATAATTGAAAACTAATCTACATAACTGACACATATTTAGTAGGTGTCATTTTAATCATCTCCTAATTTAAAGCTAATTAATAATCTTTAATTTTAATTTCAAATTCAATTTTCAAAATAGGAGTATACAGAATATTTCCTCTTTTTCTCTTTCTCCCTTTACCTTTTCTTCCCTAATTTATTTTTCTCATTCTCCTTACCATACACACATTCTCCATTATAATGGAGTCTACTCTATCATCTTCTCACGACATTACTCATGCATTATCAAATACCAAAAATATTAGTCACGTCGAAATTGTTCTACTAAACGAAGAACATTCACATTTCGAAGTTGCGGAAAAATTTGTAGTTGATTTCGACGAGGATGGTTTCCATGAAAATAAGACAAAAAATTTCAATGATCCAATGTACAAGACGAAGAAGGTTTCCAAGGTTTCAGTGTCGAAGACGAACAAATCCAAGAAGGTTGTTGGTTCTACATCAAATTCCTAAAGTGATGAAGCTTCTTCAAAAAAAAAAAAAGATGAGCACCATTGTTAGTCAGACCTTCATTGCCAAAGTTTTCAACTTCGCATTGTTTTTATGTAGATGTTTTAGCCACAATTAGAATTTGCACTAGAATTTGTATCAACAATTTGTTGTTTCTTGAAATTGATACTATAAGATTTTATTCATAGTATAAATATTTATTTTGTATCAGATAGTATTTATGTATATGTGGTTGGATGCGAAATTTGATGATTTGTTATATCAGTAAGTAGTAGCAGTATTTGGAGGCGTTGATACAATTTGTGCATATTTGTTGTTGTATCAAATATTTTTTTTGTATCATGTACGTATTGTGTTAAATTTTTATGCATGTATTAGTATATATGCATTTGTGGCAGTACGAAAAAAAAAGCAAATGAGTATCAACAATAGTTACAAAAATAAGTTTGTGTGGTTTGATACAAAATTTGATGATTTGTTGTGTCAATAAATGCATCAGTAAGTAGTAGCAATATTTATAGGCATTGATATATATAATTTATACATATTTCTTGTTGTATTATGTACCTATTTGTGTTGAATTTTCATGCATGTGTCAGTTGTATTTCAAAAAAAAAAAAAAATACTTGTGTGAAATATGCTAAATTTTTTAAAAAAATTTACACTTGCATATGCGTTAGAGAAGTATGTCTGCAGCAATCTGCTAGGATTTCATTACTGTATTGAAAATCTTTGACACTGCCGGTGCACTTCAAGCCAGTGATGATTGAAAAGTCTCTTATGTCTGATGTGTATTTCATTCGAATTATTTGCTTGATCTCTAGCACCAGCAGACATTTCATTATCTGTCCTTGAAAATTGCTCATGGGCACTCAGAGATAGCGGTAAAAAATAGTCCGATGAAATGAAACTAATGCTTCATCTCTAATAAAGATCTTTATATTATATGCAAAATCACAGTTGTATGTGACGTCAAACCTTAAAGAATGCCTAGGAACCTGTTTTGATAACGTAATTAATAATCTGTATTGAAGCAAAGGTCGAGTTAGTAAATATTGATACACATATTAATAATAAGTCAAAGGCTGTAATTGGTAAAGTGGTACTGATATACAATACATTAAAAGTAAATAGTGACATAAAGTTCTTAAATATATACTGATACAAATATTATAAATAAAAGCTGATACAAAATACATAACTCATTCTACATAATGTATGACATAACTGACACATAAATTATATAAACAATACTGATACAAGGTTCGTATCATCAATAAATATTATAGTTAGTACTTTTATAAAATAATCAATGATACATATATACTGTCTGATACAACAACAACAACAACAACATACCCAGTGAAATCCCACAAGTGGGGTTTGGGGAGGGTAGATTGTACGCAGACCTTACCACTACCTCATAGAGGTAGAGAGGCTGTTTCCTTAAACCCTCAGCTCAAAACCCATAAGCAGAAATACCTAGATATGACAAAATAGAGTAAGTGCATCGCATATGAGTAGAAAGTGAATAACATATACTGTCTAATACAAAATAAATAATTATACTACAATTAAAACCTTATAGTATAGGTTCCAAGAAACAACAACAAATTGTTGATACAAATCATAGTGCAAATTCTAATTATGACTAAAAAATTTACACAAAAAAATACAAAGTTGAAATCTTTGGCAATGAAGGTCTGACTATCAACGGTGCTGATCTTTTTTTTTTTTTTTTTTTTTTTTGAAGAAGCTTCTTCACTTTGGGATTTGGATGGAGAACCAACAACTTTCTTGGATTTGTTCGTCTTCGACACCGGAACCTTGGAAACCTTCTTTGTCTTGGACACTAGATCATAGGAATTCTTTGTCCTATTTTCATGGAAACCATCCTCGTCGAAATCAACTATTGATTTGTCTGCAGCTTCGGAATGTGGATGTTCTTCGTTTGGTGGAACAACTTTGGTGTGACTAATATTTTTGACATTTGATAATGCGCAAGTAATGTCGTGAGAAGATGATGAAGTAGACTCCATTGTAATGAAGAACGTATGAGAAGGAGAATGGGAAAAAGAAATTAGGGAAAAAAAGCTAAAGAGAGAAAAATAAAAAGAGGAAAACATTCTATATACTCTTATTTTGGAAATTAAATTTGAAATTAAAGTTAAAGATTATCAATTAGCTTTAAATTAGGAGATGGTTAAGATGACACCTATTAAGTTGGTGTTAGTTATGGTATGATTATATCTGGATGTAGTATTGTATTCTTTGTATCAATACGAATGAAAGAGAAAGTTAAAATACGGGATTTTTGTAATTTTTCAAAAGAGTAGGGATTATAGGAAATTATATAAACATAAGTTGTGTATTTCTTTAATTTTTCCTATTACTGAATACCAATAGCTAATCCATGGATTATTTCCCCTAATACATCCTATCAAACGACTCGTAAATAATTTATAATTTGAGCCTTAGTGAACATGAATTGTGAAGGATATAAAAGTTGTTCAACATTTGAAGGTTATTTTGATCGACCAACATTTATATTCATGCTTTTATACTTTTATAATAATATACGTAGATAGATAAACATGTATATAACTAATACCTTCCCTTTGATGGTATTAGTAATATATAAGATTTAATGCTATAGAATTAAATATGTAACACAAAAGTACTCTTCAAATTCTTTAGTTACTTTTTTATTTTATTTTCTTGATTTTATGTTTTATATTTATAGTTCTATATTAGTAAATTTATTTAAATTAATTAGCTTACAAATTTAATTTATTTTTTTGGGTTCATTTTACATAATATTAAAAAAAAATCATGTCAAATTTTTAATTTTATTTATTTGTGCGTTCATATTTATATAATAACAAAAATATTTTGTCATGTCAACTTTTATTTAATAATTAATTTTTTGAATAATTTGATTGATACAAATGTCTAATTAAGTGATGTTATTAATACAAAATAAAATTCAACAACTTAGTTATAGATAAATTATGAAAGTTGAGTAAGCTCTTAAGATACTAAGTCCATGGTAAAACTAGAACGTGCAATTTTGTGTAAACTTGGATGATTAATTCGATTTCATTATTATTTATTGTTTTTTCGATTTTAAAAATAGATGATCTATCTTTATTAAATTAAAAATTAATATTTTGTGAGTTAGTGAACAACTTATCATAATCATAATTATTTATTCTCAAATAATTAAAGTGAGAAAATAGAAAACATGGCGATAAAATTAATCTTCTCCTAACTAATTAGGTCTTAAAAAATAATGTTGTCCGCTAATTATCTGCCTCGACTCAGTTACATAAGATAGAAAATTTCATACCAATTTAAAGGTATAATTGAAAAGAAAATCTTTGTAGATTAGGTGGAAAGCAATAAATTAAACACTTCATAAAACTAATTTTGCGTTATTCATTTTTGTACCAAATGACCCCTTAATGTAATTCTCACATCGCAAGTGGAATATGAGAAGGGTAGAAGGTGAGAGACTTAACAAATTCCAACTCACAAATGAAATTTTCAAGACAGATTCCAAGAAAAATATGTTATTCTTGGGAATAATTTTCACTGGATCCATTCTCATTTTCATAGGCAGGATAGTTTCTTTTAAGACAAATAAGTTTAACAAAATTATCTACATCTTCCACCATACATATTTCTGAATTTCAATTTGTTAGTATTGGCTATATAAGTGAAACGCCCCGTACTACTTTTTCATTCAATAAGTAGCTTTTATCTTACTCACTAACCAAACCTTTAAACTTGGTATAACAGGATTAAAAACAAATTTGGACCTGTAATTTGTAGTTCACCTTTATTAAACACAGCCATAGAACAAAAAATATAAGATACATAAAAAGAAGCCACATGCAAACAAACATTTCATATCCACACAAAAGGAGGATATATCAATATCCAAACACCAGCCTTCAATTAAAATGCCAACATTCATGAAAAGGCCATAAAAAACACAGGTAATAAAGCTCTAGAATAAAACGCTTAGACATGGCAGCAACTTCAACATACATGGCTTCAACCCATTTAAGCATGTTAAGTTGGACTGCAAAGGGAAAGAATAAACAACTCAAAAGGAGAAATCTTTTCTCAGTTTCAGCACAAGAAGCACAAGTCGAAGAACTAAAAGTCGGAAATGATGAAACGAAAGAAGAAGAAAAACAAGGAGAAGCAGCAATGAAGCCGCCAAGACCAGTGGAGTCACAAATAAATGTGGAGAGCAAGAACATGAGCAGAGAGTATGGAGGACAATGGCTTAGTTCTGCTACTAGACATGTTAGAATATATGCAGCTTATATTGATCCTGAAACATTTGCTTTTGATCAAACACAAATGGATAAACTCACACTTCTGCTTGACCCTACTGATGAATTTGTATGGACTGATGATACTTGCACCAAAGTCTATTCTTACTTCCAAGAACTAGTTGATCACTATGAGGTAATGAAAACTTCTAAAACTCCAACCTTTTCATCTAGGCACTGTTGTATCAAAATGATTACAAATAGAGATGCTTAACTCCAACATTTCATCTGGACCAGGGAGCTCCATTGACAGAATATACGCTTCGTCTGATAGGTTCAGACATAGAGCACTACATAAGAAAGCTTCTGTATACTGGAGAAATCCAATACAACATGGATGCAAGAGTTCTTAACTTCAGCATGGGGAAACCAAGAGTTGGGTTCAATTACACTGGCCAAATGGAAGATGTAAACCAGTAAATTCAGGTAACAATGTTGACTATATAGAAATAATTAGTGAGAAATGCAGTTATAAGAATGTATATGAAACTTACCTTCTCTGTCTGTGTTGAAAACTTTTCCCTAATGGATTGTTATCGACCAGTAATTGAAATATTAACCTTCTTCAAAGAGTACAATGATATGACATGAGTTGACCTTAAATAAGGAAATATGGTCAATGCAAATTCACATAGCCGACCCTAACTTATTTGGGACTGATGCATAATAATTATTGTTGGTTTTCATCCATCGCTTGTTTTTTATGGTACAAATTGATATTGGTGAATGGGAAAAAGTAACAACTTCTAGGAAGATCCAGGCATCGTCTGGAGACATTCTTCATCCTCCCAAGGCTGGAATGCATCTTGCTGAGTTAGATGCTGCAGATATTGAAACAAAATATTCTTTTAGTATAAGCCCCTAGCTTCTGCAGAACAAGCAACAATGTCAAAGATAATGGTGAATGCAAAAATTTCATGCTTTTATTTGAGATGAAAGGCCATAATTATCCCTTGGTCCTCGTTCTCATCCTGTTGGTCAATCTTTGTAATCACCGAACTTCCATTGGCTCAAATCTCATATATACATCGGAATTTTGAATAAGATACATGGACATAGATTTTAAATCTGTAATCCCTGCGGATCCTTGAAAATTTGGAGTCAGAAAAGTACATTTGAACAAGCCAAGCAGCGCTTCATGTTTTTTTGAGGTCAAAATGCAGCATTTCCATAATTTAGAGGCAAATGGCTGATAGGACAATAGCAACTGTTGTTTCGAGGAATCTGAGATAACCAAGTGGATTGGTGGGAAAAGGGTATTTCATACTGTGGTTTTCATTATGGAATGAGATTCAATTGCATGGTCACTGCAACAAGCACGTTAAAAACAGAAAAGAACTAAACATTCATTGAAGTCAATATATGGTAGGGAAATAGCATTTACCTCCAACCAAAAGAAAAATCCACGCATGATGTTCAACTTTTTATCTTTGTTGTGGTTGGCCCTTTTGATTGCCCGATTGACATCTGCATTTTTGACAATGAAAGTATATTAATAATTTGTTGTTGACATGCGAGCACATCACTGATAGGACACGAAGAGGCACAGAAAATAGCAGAAATAAGAATATCAATAGCCAATATAGTATTTAGCAACTAGAGGGTTTGATATTCCCAAGAGCTTCAAGTTGAAAATGGTAATTTTTTCTCTCCTGTAACATAAATTATTGGAAGCTAATAATTGAGAACCCTATTCTTCTTGTTTAGAGACCACAAAACTTCAAAAATACCCCAATTAAATTGAAATATGTGTAATATAACACAATGCTAAACAAAGCAGTTTACAAAAGCTTAAAACTATTCTAAGATTCTATGAGAATCAACTTGAATTACATAGAAGCAAACCCTATTTATGCATCTCTATGTGCAATCCTGCTACATCCACAGCTCCTAATTATGGAAAAACTCTTAATTGATTTTTCATTGCCTTCCTTGATCAATAGGATATACAAACATGTCTCTTCATCCCTATTTCTTACCTTGTCAAGTAGACTCTCCACCTTTATAGTGAGGATTATAATTCATCAACACATAGAAGTTGTTTACAAACAATAAAGAATACAACAACAAACCCAGTGTAGTACCATCAGCAGGGTCAGAGTATGGTACAATGTATACAGACCTTAACCTTACCTTGTAGAGGTAGAGAGGTTGTTTCCAAAAGACTCTTAGCTCAAGTCACGCACATCAGAGTAGTTATTGGAAATACAGAACTAAAGTGGACAAAAAAATAATAAGAAAAGCATAACATAGCATTCAAAAAATAGGAGCAATAACAATAACCAACTAATTTGATAATTGAAGCACAATAAATGCTCCCTCCGTCCTATTTTATGTAACACCTTTTCCTTTTTAGTCCGTCCAAAAAAGAACGTCACTTTACTAGAATAAGAAACAATTTAACTTTAAACTCATTTTATCCTTAATGAAATGATTTTCAACCACACAAATATCTATGGATGATTTTAGACCACAAGTTTCAAAAGTCTCCCTTCTTTTCTTAATCAGGGATAGGGATCGAGGAAGGGGAAAAACCGAAGATTTCACATGGTACTTTTATCAATTTGATTTATTTCGTACCTTTCGTTCAATGAGAAAATGGGTCAAATTCTACAGGATCAAACCTATGGGACTTAAGGAATGATATAAAAAAAGAGAGGGAAAATATTCATATAAAATAAATATGAAGTAGAAGAACCCAGACTCCAAATGAACAAATTCAAACTTGAAAAGGATATTCCTTCTATGCCAAATCAAACGGTGCCACATAAAATAGGACAGAGGGAGTAATTAGAAACAAAAATTGTAAGACAACAACTATGACAAAGAGTTACTACTGGTATGAGCGAGGAAGCAGTCATAATGCATCAAACTACCACCAAGGCTATCCCATTTGGAAATGGGACAATGCTCAACTACCTACTAATCTTCTATCATAATTCACAATCTCTATAAACTCTTATCTAAGGTCATGTACTTGGAAAGCTAGAGCTAAGTCATGTTCTGTCTAATCACCTCTCCCAAACACTTCTTTGGCCTAACCCTATCTCTCCTAGAATCCCCCCATATGGCCAACCTCTCACACCTACTCATTGGAGCCACTGTGTACCTCCACTTCACATGCTCGAACCATCTGAGTCTTGCTTCTCTCATTTTGTCCATCACTGAGGTTACTCCCACCTTATCCCGGATATCTTCATTCGTAATCTTATCTCTCGTAGTATGTACATACATCTACCTCAACATCCTCATTTTCGCCACTCTAATCTTTTGAACATGAGTTTTTAATTGGCCAACACTCTGCCTCATGCAAAACATAGTCTTACATAAAAATATTATTCCCTTCAAATATCATCCTAGCGTCAATACTTACTAAAATATCATATGCTCTCCAAAAGTGTATAGAAAACAAGAAAGTGTTGCACTCTGTTGAAAAGAGTTCTCAACTACCTTAAGCACCTTCTTGTTTTTTACATGGTTCACATTAGCATCGAATGAGCTATTTCCCATGTCTTAATTGTCTTTTCTACCTCCAGAAATCCACCGTCTAAACAGAAAGGCACACTTTTCCTGGAGCCTAGACAGCCAAACAGAGGAGTGACAAAATTAAAGTTCTCCTATAACACTAACCTATTATAGAATGATTTTAAGGTGAAGCCATCTTTCTTTCTTTATTTCCTATCTCAAGGGAGTTCAATTCCTTGAGGATGAACAAGCAAGACTACAAGCCTTTCTCATTTCCATGTCTCTATCCATGAGTGAAACTTTTACTGGTTTAATAATCCAAGAAAACTACTAAGTTCACCAGATTCCTAATTTTTATGATGGTTGTGCTCATCTTGGACTTGGCCATGCCTTTTGGGCTGGTCAGGCTCATGCAACACCAGCATCATTGATGAATGAAATGAAAATAAGATGATCACAAAGGAGGAGGAATACGGAAATATTATGTGATAGAAAGATACCTACCAAAGTGAAGCAAATTTTGTTAAATAGTTGTAAGACCAATGATGCTATATAAGTGTCCATATTGGACCTCTAAAGTCCAAGATTTCCACGAGATGAGTGTTGCAGAAGTGCATATATTAAGATGCACATACTGTAATAAAAGACAAGATCAGACGAGAAATGATCACATTAAAGAGGTACAAACATCACACATAGAGGATAAGGGATAAGCATCGCTTCAAATGGTTTTATCATACATCCTACATCCTCCAAATGCAACCGCCAGTAGGTGTGGAATCATGAGGATTAAAGGTGTTGTGGATGAAGTTGGCTAAAAAACATATGAAAGGAAATTATCTTTAAAACCTATAATCCCTTACAATCCATGCAAATTTAGCATAAAAATAGAACATAATGGATGTAAAAGATCCAACCAACTTGTTGAGAACTAAGTTTAAAGTTAAGTTATGTTGGTACACAATGAGTCTTTTTAATTTATTTAGAGATTTGTAAATCAGCAAAAGATGAAGAGAACCTCCCGTATTTTAACGAATCTCAAACTATTGAATATTGGAACAAAATCAGGTCTAGATGAAGCGTGAATAGTTAGGATACATATAGCTGACTCCAACTAGCTTGGCATTGAGCCAACATTGTTGTTTACCTAGATAATGGACAACAACCAACATAGTGTAATTCCACAAGTGGGGTGATGAAGTGCCATCGCGGAAACACAATACAGAGGAGGAAGCTGATTTATCTGATGCCTTGGTAGCAATGCATTCAAGAGAGAATCCCGCTCCATTACAAATTGATAATAGTGCATTGGAAGAGGATCTGGCCTTAAAAGCAACTTCATGGATTCAATCAAACCAGTCCAAACCGACTCATCAATTTGGAGTTGATTTCAAGGGGTGTGGAAAAGAAGCCTATGCTTTGTTGATGAAAACCAAAGGAGAGAAGGAGATGAAAAAGGGGGAGGAACCAAAGTCCATACACAGCAATAGCAATGTCCCAAAAGAAGTTAGGAGCTTGTTTTATATATGAATTTCAAAGATGGGGAATCAAGGTCTACTGGGAGGATTCTAACCAATGCTCATCAATCAGAGTTAGAATTATAACCTTTCGGAGTGGCCCAGTGGTTTGGGATTGAGAGTTCCATGTTGGAGGTCTCAAGTCAAAAACCACTTGCCAACGACAGCAAAGGATTTGTCTTCTGGGTCGAGCTCGTCGCACCTGGCTTTCCTAGTGCGGTTACCTCTCCTGTGTGGTTTGCGAGCTCTTGCATAGGAACGGGGGTTTACCCTGTGCGCACCCCACACCCAAAGGGTAGCAGCTGTTGAATGGGGAGAGTAAAAGGGGAATAGTCAGGAAACTGATTCAACAATGAAGGGAAGATGTATATGTACTAGTGGGGACCAAAATAGATGGGTCTTTAGAAAGCATGTTACAAAGTATATGGAATCACCGATGGGTGGGGGAAATTCATAAAGAAGCACAAGGGAGCAGTGGGGGTATACTAATTCTTCGGGATAAAAGTGTATGGAAAGGTGATTTAATGGGACTGGGAAGTCAGTTTATCATTGGCAAATTTACAGGTATTAATGACATTTTAAGTTGGCCATTTGAGCGCAGTGTATGCAGGCTGCAACAGAGTGGTTAGGAAAATGTTGCGGCCATAATAGTTATTACACATAAGAAACAGTTTCAATGGGCCTTGGCTAGTTTGTCGGGACTTTAGTGTCACCATTTCCATCTGAGAGAACCAATTGTTCCAAACCAAATGGAGTTATGACTGAATTCTCAGTCTGCATTGAAGACCTAGAGCTGGTGGATTCCCCCTCTGTTTGGAGGATCTTTCACCTGGAGAAAGAGGAGAGGAGCATGGTTGTGCTTCTAGAATTGATAGATTCCTTTACTGCACCGAATGGGTAGAAGCATTCTGTCACATCAAACAAATTAAATCTTCCCAAACCAGCTTCAGATCACAACCCCATTCTCCTGACTTGTGGAAACTGGGGTGGAAAAAGTCTTATTTTGAATTTGAGACTTCATGGCGAGAAGTAGAAGATTGTAAGGACAAGGTGAAAGAGTGGTGGGAATCTTTTACAGTGAATGGTAGACCTGACTTTGTACTTGCTGAGAAGCTAAAAATGCTAAAAGCAAAGCTAAAGGAGTGGAGCAAAGATAATAGGGGAAATTGGAAACTAAGGAAAGAAGACATCCTGAAACAAATTTCAAATTGGGAAACCATTCAAGAACAGAGGTCTCTCACAGATGATGAATAGTTGCAAAGGGCCAATTTGATCATGGGCTTTGAAGAGGTAGCAAAAAAGGAAGAATTGCAGAGAAGTAGAGGTCTAGAGTCCAAGTTAAAACATGGGGACAAGAATACAAAGTTTTTCCAAAGAATTGCAACTTCCCCTAAGAGGTTCAACTGCATGGAGCAATTAGAAGTGGATGGTACTACTATCCAGGATCCAGATAGTATCAAGGAGGCTGTGCAAAATTACTACAAAGACCTGCATAAAGAGACTGAAAATTGGACACCTGATTTTAGACTCCATGAGCCTTCAAGGATTATAGATGTGGTTGCGGAGACCCTTTGAGGAGGAAGAGACACTAGAGTGTTTGAATATGTGTGCTACGGAGAAATCACCTGGAACAGATGGCTTCCCAATGGTGTTTTTTCTGACTTTCTAGAACCTACTAAAGGAAGATATTATCAAGACCATCCAAAATTTATTCAAATCAGGTCTTTGAGAAGGAGCTTCAATGCAACATTCATTGCTTTAATCCCAAAGAAGCCTGGACCCACAGAGCTAAAGAACTTCAAACCAATCAGCCTGGTCGGGGGTGTATACAAGATTATTGCTTGATTATTGGCAGAGAGGTTAAAGACAGTTTGGTAAATTGGTCAACAAACATCACATGGCATTCATTAAGGAGAGACAAATAATGGATGCAACACTTATAGCCAGTGAATGCATTGACTCAAGATTGAAGAGTGGGATCCCACACATAATGTGTAAGTTGGATATTCAGAAAACTTATGATCGCGTGAATTGGGCTTTCTTACTGAATATTCTCAGGCAAATGGGATTTGGAGACAGATGGGTGAAGTGGATAGAACACTGCATCAAAGCAGCAGGTTCGTGTGCTTTTGAATGGAGAACCTGTTGGTTTTTCGCATCAGAAAGGAGTTTGAGACAAGGTGATCCCATCTCTCCTTTCCTGTTCATTCTGGCTATGGAAAGTTTTGACAGTGTGATGAGAATAGCAGCTCAATAAAGATGGATCAAAGGGTTCAAAGTTGGGGACAGTGTGGGTGGAGAGATGGAAGTTGGTTATACGCAGATGACACCGTCATCTTTGTAACCAGTGGCCGAAAAAACAAGCTAAATTAGAGTGATTCTTGTCTTTTTTGAAGCTGTAGGAAGGATTTCAACGGGGGAAGAGCAGTTTAATCTCAGCAAATGAGGTTCACCAGATTCTAGATATGGCCAGCATCCTGGGATGCAGAACAGAGTATTTACCCACAACTTATCTAGGTATGCCCTTGGGAAGAGAACATATGTTTTAGAGATTTGGGATGGCATCTTAGAAAGTACAGAAAAGAAACTCTCCAGATGGAAGGCTTAGTACTTGTCCCGAGGTGGTACACTGATCCTAATCAATTCTGTCCTAGATGCATTACCCACTAATGTGACAGCCCTATTCCCAATTCCATCACAAGTTGTGGAGAAACTTGGTAAGTTTAGAAGAGATTTTCTTTGGCATAGAAACAAAGAAGGGAAGGGTTACTGCCTTGTTAACTGGACAGTAGTAATGCTAAATAAAGGAGGAGGGGGATTGGGGATCAGAAATCTCAGATTGCAGAGTGAGAGTTCACTGATCAAGTGGCTATGGAGATACACTAAAGAGGAAAGGGCTCTATGGAGAAAAGTAATTGTGACAATAATCCATGGTGTTCCAACACTTTATCTAATTCTTATGGTATAGGAGTTTGGAGAACAATAAAAAATTTATAACCATTGATGAAAGCCAATCTTAGCCTTAAGATAGGCAATGGAAATAAGACAATTTGGCACGACGGATGGATCGATCAATCACCACTCAAGGAGCAGTTCCGGGATCTTTTTCAGATCTGCAGAAGCACTGAGGCTAGGGTGAGTGAGTGCTGGTCAGTACAGGGACGGGACACCTCCTTCAGAAGAATGCTACATGATTGAGAGACTGGAAAAGTATCATTCCCACCAAGGTAAAATGCTTTACTTGGTTAGTGATTAAGAGGACATGTCTAACTCAAGAAGTTCTGCAGAGAAAAGGAAGACAGCTCGTTCCCAGATGCTTTCTGTGTAACACTACAGGGGAGACAAACAAGCATCTTTTCCTACATTGCAGCTTCACCACTCAGTTGTGGAATCTCTTCCTCAACATGACAGGTTACAGTTGGACAATGCCAGAGCACAGATTGGATCTACTGAGTTGGTGGATTAGGAGGGAGGTAGCAAGAGTTAGAAGAAATGGCGGAGACTAGTTCCATCACGCATATTGTGGTCAGTACGGTTGGAAAGAAATGGTGGCTGTTTTAAAGGTAGGTCCAATTCCATTCATAAAGTGAACTGGAATTGCATTGTTCCTTACTTTTTTAGGTGTAAACATTGCTTAGTAGATATAGATCAGATAGTAGACTAATTAGGAGACTTGTAATTGATAATATTCCTTTTTGGAGGTGGTCAGCATGCCCTTTTTTGGGGTTTGGGGGGGGGGGGAGTGTACACAAACCTTACTTCTACCTTTGTGGGGTAGGGAGGTTGTTTCTGACAGACCCTTGATTTAAAAGAAATGTTATCAAAGCAAGATTGCAAGAAAAATATAACCACCAAATAATAAGATACAAAAGCAAATGATGCAACAAATAGTATCACATAAAAGAAAAACAAACTATGCAATACTAAATAATACTACCAACAGTGAGATGAGACATAAGACGCCAGCCCCTATATCTCCCACATAAAGCGCGACAACAACTGGCTACCTATTAATCTTGACCCTAATCCTTGACCTCCATTCTTTTTTATCTATAGTGTCCTCAATAATCTGAATCTATATGAAGTCTTGTCTAGTTACTTCCCTCAGTCTTTTTTTTTAACAGGTAATGTTGTATTCTTCAGCATTAATGATATGTTGGAGACCTCCAAAAAAATGCTAAACAAAGAGTAAAATACAAAGCTAATTACAATGAACACAACAAATTTACCAACTGGTTCTGCTTCTTTTACACGTTCCTCTTTACACCAAAAATAAAAGTAGACAATACATTTCTAGATGGAATTTGGTTTTGTAGAGAAAAATAAAGAACACAAATAATTTACGATGTAGAGAAAAATAAAGAACACAAATAATTTACGAGGTTC
>JAABOM020000084.1:18503803-18528931 GCA_011800125.2 Solanum clarkiae | reverse complement strand
AATCTTCAATCCAACTGGAAAAATCAACCATAACATTGGTGGATCTTGAACAGCCCCTTCTTTCCTCCATTCTCCTAACTGTGTTAAAATCACCCCCTAACACCCATGGGCCTTCACATAAACCTATCATTGCTGCCAACTCTTCCCAACGCTCTAGCTTTTCTTTTCTGGTGTGTGGAGCATAAACACTAGTAAAAGACCAGCTAAAGGGTACTTGAGTGTTTTCAAAAGAGTAAGTAATTGAGTAATTCCCCTCCTCTATCAAGTGTCCCTCAATACCCTACTGTCCCACATCAGTAAGATTCCCCCTTTGCTTCCTTCAGATTCCTGCAGCCAAACCTCATCCATCTGCTTGGCCATATATTACCGGCTACCTTCTCTGCCTCCCTCTTTATTTTTGTTTCCTGGAGACAGACCACATTTCCTTTCCACTGTTGCAAATTAATTTTTACAAGAATTCTTGAATTGTCATTGTTAAGTCCCCTGACATTCCATGAAATTATTTTGACCTTCATTTAAAAGTTAAATAAAGGTTCTTCCCCCTGCTCCTTGTCCCTTCCACCTCCTTGTTTAGGCTAGATTGAAGATTTTTTAACTCATTCTTGCCTATACCTCTACTCCTTGGTGTTGTGATACCTTTGTAGTTCATCTTATCCATTGCCGCTTTCCTCTCGTTAATTCTCAATAGAAGTTCTAGCGTCTCCTTCTCAAACCCTTCGAAAGCAACACCGTAGGTATTGCTAAGCTCCAAAATGTGAGAATTCACCCAGCTCGGTGCCTCTGTCTCCACTGTCTCTGAGTCGACTGGGTCTTGTATATTCACTGGATCGGGTTGAAGAACTTGCTGGAGTTGCAAAGCTTCTTCTCTTTCTTCGGGTTGGGTAGTTGAGAGATTTATGCCATCATTCTCAAATTTCTTCGGGCTTTGACTGGATTTCGATCGCTCCTGCTCATGCCAGAGGCTTTCATTGCTGGTAGCATCATTTCTCTCCACTGTTGTTTCCTTTGCCCTTTCTTCCCAACTCTTGAGTGCTAATATGAAATTCTCCGCTAATGCCTTTATATCCTCAAGACTTTTTGAGTGGGCTTTCTGCTATTCACTTGCTGAATTAAATAAAACTTTCAGCCCTTCAAAATTAATTTTGGGGACATTTGGGCCTTGGCCCACTACTGGGTTAGGGTCCATTAAAATGGGCCCAACATCTTTTATCCAGTTTTTCACTCCACTGCTTTCTGGCAAATCACATGGGTTCCCATGTGAACTATGAGAAGTCCTTGTCATCTGTAACTTGTCAGTGTGTACCCCTTTGACCATCAAACAATTTTAAAAAAAAAAACTTTTGGGTAAAAGTACTGCTACTTTCTCCTTCTCCGACCATAGTTCTCGCCGGCTACTCGACCCACAACTGCATCTTGAAAATAAATCCCCCATTTTCGACGCTAATCTCCCTCGGAATAGTGTTGCCGTCACCCTGCACCCTAATCCTTGCCCAGTTGAGATGATTGCGAAGGGTGGTTTCCTCTGTTTCTCGCCACCCTCCGCAACAGTCACCAATGCTTTTGAATGTGGTGTGAGACCAGAGATGCAAAGGCAGGCCTATAATTCTCACCCAGGTGGACTCAATTCCCTTCGAACCCTCTATAGTGGTGGCCAACGGATTCCACCAAATAAGAGACACAGGGATCTTTTTCCTTTTCCATTCCCAGGTTCCTTCCATGATCTGTTCAGCTTGATTCCTGGAGCTGCACTCAAAAAGAAAATTATTATTCCCCATTTCGTAAACACTCAGACCATACGGATGTTTCCATGCGCTTAGGGACCATCTTCTGACTTCTAACAGAGTCGCCTCTGCGTTAAACTTCCCCACAAGGCTTCTCTTGAGAACTTCATTGTATGCACACAGGGGTTATTTGATTCTGATGATTCCTTCCTTCTTTATCGATGCTTCTATTTTGTTTCCTCTTCCTATTTTGTTCTCCCACTTTGATCGCCTACCGCCTCAGCATAGGATACTTCTTCAACACTGGGTTTCGACATCTTTGCGTTCTTAGCCACTTTCTGGAGGCTTAAGAACCTGGCCATCTTCTCTGCAATGTCAGCCCACCCTGCATTGACTGTTTAGTTCTGGGATTATTAGAACTGCTCTTCGTCGTCCCCTCACGCTTATCAGGCTGATGTACCTCCCATATTTGTTGTAATTACGTGCACAATACACCTCCGCGATGTCATTAGTCTTGCTCCACCTGCGTACTGAGTTACCATATGTCTGGGAAGCCTCCTTCAAGACCTTAACTATCCACTCCATGGCTTCTTTGCTAAATCTTGTCCTTGTATTGCATTCCTGCTTCTTTCCGTCCATTCGTACCAGCACCCATGAGCACTCTAAATTCTCTTAATGTCGAAAGACTTGAAACCAACAGCAAAATAAATACAATTTTCCATTAGTGATTTTTAGGGGTGTAAAGAAAAGAAAGCTATCTCGTAAGGAGAAGCTGAGGGGGATGATGGGGGTGGCGGGGGCTGGAAGATTCCGAGTGACCCACCGGAAAGAAAGGTCTCCCTCCCTCTTTTTTTTTTTTTTTTTTTTTTTTGAGGAATTAAGAAGTAAAAATGTCTGAACTGAGGGAAATAATGCAGATGTTACTCAAATCTGGAAATTCTGCAATCGTCAGAATCTGGAAGAAAAACAGTTGCCAAAAGCTGGAAAACCTAGATAGAAATGAGGTCGTCATCACCATGCAATGCACCGGGAACGCCCGGGTTCAAGTGCAAACCACTGTCGATCAGCTCAGAATTGATGGTGATCCTGCTGGAAAAAGAATCTTGCCAGCAAACTGATCGGAACATGGCTCACGCTCTGGCGCTTGAGACAACAGTAGCTAGAATCTGACAGCTCTGAACAGCACATGAGAGTGCATGGACTGGCCGATGGTGGCAGAGCGAACTGGGTGTTGCTCACGGTGGTGGTCCGAATCTCGTGGTGGTTTCATCTGATCACAACACCTCCGAAATTAGAGATCTGTTCAGGCAGCCAAGATAAATAGGGTGGGGGAGAAAACGTGTTCGAAACTTCCAATGTTGGTGGCCTTAACCAAGATTTGACATCATGTGAAATGGAAAGAAAAAATAAAGGAGAACTAGGCTACATTATTCCCTTAAGCTGTTGGGGTTTATATAGCTAAGTTTTAATGTCTTACAAGGGAAGGAAATCAATACGTAATTACAATAGGAGTAAATCGCGCTACCTACTATATTAACATATATGCTAGAATATTCACAGGATTCTAATAGTGGACAAGAATTAGATGATTTTTTTCTTTCTATTATCACAGTTGGTTGAGTATGTTAATTTCTATTTTTGAATTTGCACAGTGAAAATCGTGTGGAACTGTGAGCAATATTGGGGAAGAATATTATTGAATTGTTGTATCTACATTATTAAATTGAGATCCTATTTATAGATACTGCATTAGACTCCTTTTCCAACTAGCACACTACAATACAATCCTTTTTCAAGTAGGATTCTATATACTATTCCTATTCTTAGTAGGATTGTATATATTATTCTTATTCCTATTCCTATTCTATATCTGCTTATGGGTTTTTGTGACGAGGTTTTCCAGGAAACAACCTCTCTACCTCTATTAGGTAGTGATAAGGTCTGCGTACATTCTACCCTCCTCAGACCCCACTTATGGGATTCCACTAGGTATGTTGTTGTTAATGTTGTATTCCTGTTCCTATTCCAAACCCCCCACCCTCAAGCTGGTGCATAAAAGTCATATGTACCTAGCTTCTTATAAATATTACTTAATATGAGAATCGATGAAGAGCTTGGTGAGATATCTGCAAGTTGTTCACTCAACTTCACAAAATTGACTATCAATCAGTGTGTTTAGTCTTCTCATGAAATACTAGATTTGATGCATAGTCAATCAATCTCAATGTGCTTGATCTTCTCGTGAATTACTGGATTTGATGCGTAATGTCAATAAAACACAAAGTGATAAATTCTTGAATTCCAGTGTTGAACTTCCCAAACCAAGCTCAGAAGACTGTTTCATAGCATAGAGCGACTTACACAATCAACATACAAAGCTACTAGAGTCCCCCTTAGCAATACAATCAGGTGGTTAATCCATATAAAATTCTTCCTCGAGATCACCATAGAGAAAAAACATTCTTAATGTTCAACTTCTTTTTTTTTTTTTTGGACAAAAGTAAATCTGAAACAGAAAGTGCTCGAAATTTGATATAAAATATATGGATCTTGAAATTGCTCCAAGAAAGTCACTTTAAAACTGGTTGGAACTTGCTCATGCGCCAAATTATTATATTTGATGGTTGAAAGTGGTCATAAATTGAGAAATAAAATTATATGGATAGGGTCGAAATGATGGCACAAACCTATTAAGAAAGAGAATTATATGGGTAGGGTCGGAATGATGGCATGACCCTACAAAGAGAGAATTATATAGGTAAGGTCGGGATGATGGCATAACCTACGCAAATTAGATTTGAAAAAATAGTCACGGTGCTACATAAATTAAATAAAAAAAAGTAATCACCGGAAGGATGGTGCTTCATAAATTGAATATAAAAAAGTGGTCACTGGAAAGATGCATGCCGCTATGCAAATTACATATGAGAAAATAGTAACCAAAAAGATACACGCTGACCCAAATTTCACTGACATAATCATTGGCCAGACGGGCGGCATATATGGGTCATAGCTGCCCGCTAGCAACGGAAGCTCTTGATTTTCTACCAAGATCGTAGAAGCTCTAATACCATGTGAGAAATATTGGGGAAGAATATTATTGAATTGTTGTATCTACATTATTAAATTGAGCTCCTATTTATAGACACTACACTAGAATCCTTTTCCAACTAGGACACTACAATACAATCCTTTTTCAAGTAAGATTCTATATACTATTCCTATTCTAAGTAGGATTGTATATATTATTTTTATTCCTATTCCTATTCAAACAGAATCAATAGTGCTCTAAATTGTTATTCTAAACAGATTATTCCATAGTACATTTGATTTCTTCAGATTCTGCAATTCATACACTAGGACTGACACCTACTGGGTTAAGTCCACCAAAGTTCAAGTCTCTCCTTCCCCAGCAAATGTATGTTAATTTTGATATCTGAACCTGCACAGTAGGAAAACAACTTTCCTATGTGAAAAACTTGTGTGACTATAGCGCCTTGAGTTGTCAATGTTATCAGATTATCCCATGCTACAGTAGCTTTCTCACAATTTCTGCACTTCGTGCACAAGGGCTGCTACTCCCGCGGCTAGGTTCACCTAAAGTTCAAAATATCTCCTTCTCTGTGAAATGTCTTTTTCTGGTCATAGAGTAGCAAGCAGCTTTTAGAGTTTCCAAAACATGCTTTCATATCAAACATCATGAAAGCATATATCTGTTTTTATAGGAATGATGAGCACATATGAAAGAGACAACCAATTTGTGTACACTTCAGGAGACCTTTTTCTTTTTTTCTACATTTCTAGAGCACTCAGGAGATTTCTAGTATGATGTATCGTTAAGATAGATTATTGATTGCCCTTTGTAAAGAATGTCAATTTTGTCTAATATACTTCATAAGGTATGCACAACTCTTATTTCCTTTTTCTTTCTAATCACTTAAACCGAGAAGCCAAGTGAAACAAATAGAACCTGCAAATGGCAGTTCCTTCTCTTGCATAACTCATACAATAACTCTAAAAGCGCACCAGAAAACTTAATCAAGTCACTTAAAAGGCCATTGAAAACAAGTATATTCTAACGCCACTACAAGCTGAACACCTAATTTAAATTATAATTTCTTTCCTATCTCTATATTGTGAAATCATCGTGCATCAAAAAGTATGTAGCTTGGTTCTAGGATGTCAATTTAGTAATGCTAATGTACCCAAGATGTGGATGTAACGCGTAAGAAATAATCAGTGCAAATAATTGGCTGCCTACACTGAAACGCAGCTAAGTGAGGAGAATCATGCTCCATGAGCTTCTCTGTGCTTTAGACCTTATGCGCCTTAAATGAGCCTTTTGACAACATTGATTTCAATGAGCCCCTGTTTTGATCATTGATGCATCAATGACCTTCAGCATATTTGGCAAGTTAAGTCTTTTGTTTCTCAGTGTGCCTTTCAGACTTCGAAAGCAGTAATTCCTTCCTAGAAATGTTTTCTTTGTGCCCTTTCTTGGAGTCACAACTTGTCCACTTGCCTTACATGACTTCTTCTTTTTTATGAGGTCAATTGCTTTACATGACTAGCGTTTCCATTGGCACTTCTCTGAGTAAATATTATAGTGTATCAAAAGTTACATTGGTCATGCCTTGTTCATATAAAATTTTTAGTCAATTGAAAAGGGAATCAATGATCAATGGTTACTTTTAAAAAAGAAAGATCCAAATGTTTCCTTTTTAATTGACTAAAACATCCTCTACTCTTCCACCCCTAGTGAAAATAAAATTATAAACGTGTGGAGAAAACAAAAGCAGAACATACTCTACGATGAGCAACATGAAATTGAGATTAAAAAAGGTGAAAATTTAATCAATCAGATCAGTAAAGATTTGCTAGCAAGTTCAGCTCATTTTTTTGGAGAAAGAACAAGACACGAAACTATTATTAAGTTGTCTAAATGAGAGCAGGATTTCTATGAAATTGGATACTATCTTAAAAGTGGCAACATAAATTTGAAATGAAGGTATGGCCTGCGAAAAATTCAAAAAACAAGAGAAACATTCAAAATGAAAAGAGATACCACAATGCTGGAAAACAAACTGTAGGCTATTAGCCTACCTTTATGGAGTGATAAAAGAGATACCACAATGCTGGAAAACAAACCGTAGGCTATTAGCCTACCTTTATGGAGTGATAGAAAGGATTTCCCACGTCCATTGGTTGAGCTAGATGGTAATTGCTTCTTAATGTCTTTCCAAAGCTTCTTATACTCCTCATCATTGTAGGGCCTCATCAATAAATTCAAAACCTCCTTCCTGTACCTAGAATCTATGATTGTTGCATCCAGCTTGATACACAAAGTAGCAGCCAATGGTTACAAGAATTATCATGGTGAACCAAACTAAGAGGTAACGTAAAATAAAGGAAGAAGATGGACCAAAAGAACCA
This sequence comes from Solanum clarkiae, assembly GCA_011800125.2. NCBI lineage: Eukaryota > Viridiplantae > Streptophyta > Magnoliopsida > Solanales > Solanaceae > Solanum > Solanum clarkiae. Next base: position 18,521,777 of record JAABOM020000084.1, on the reverse strand, counting down.
GTGGAAGTAACAGAAGAATTGAAATCATACACTTAGGCAATGTTCCACCGAAGGTACAAAGGGGTTAGAGCTACTGCCCCTGCCTCCCTCTGCACCTACATGCTCAAGGATTTCTACTTCACTTTGGGATATTGCCTCCTTGAAAGCTTCACAAACAAAATTACAATTATTTCCAAATGAAGATTTGAGACAATAATATCTTTGTACACAAGATCTTTCGCATGAATCAAATAACTTACAATCAGAATCTTCTTCAGGTTCAATTTTTACTTCTGCGTCCATGAATTTGCTATCATTCTGAATCTTCTGATCCTTACCAGGTATCATGTTCACATCAATTATGTGCTTCCTGTTGACTAAATCCTTATCCCCGTTTTCTCGCTTCTTACTCAAAATCCCATCATTCATCATCTGCTTCTTACCATGTAAAACCTTCACATCAATTCTGTGATTCCTGTTAACTAAGTCCCTATCCTCGTTTCCTCGCTTCTTACTCAAAATACAATCTTTCATCTGCTGCTCCTTTCTAGGTACAATGTTCACATCACTTCGGTGCTTCCTTCTATCTAAATCCCTATCCTCCTTTCGTCGCTTCTTACTCAAAATCCCATCTTTCATCTTCTGCTCCTTACCAGATACAATCTTCACATCAATTCTTTGTTTCATGTTGTCTAAATCCCTATCCTCATTTCCTTGCTTCTTACTTAAAATCCCATCTTTCATCCAATTCTCTCTCACATTAACCTTCAGACCTTTTGAACTCTCCCCCAATTTGTATTTTTCCCTAACACTATCCTGACCCTTTACAACTCCATGAATCCCCAACTCCCTATTCTCTCTCGCATTACCCTTTAGACCTTTTGAACTCTCCCCCAATTTGTGTTTTTCCCTAACACTATCCAGACCCTTTTCACCTCCATGAATCTCCAACTCCCTAGTCTCTCTGGCATCATCCTTCAGACCTTTTGGGCTCTCCCCTATTTTGTATTTACCCCTAACATCATCCTGACTTTTTCCAACTCCATGAATCTCCAACTCCTCATCCTCCTCATACTTGATGAACACAGGAAACCCACTCTTATCAACAAATTTAGAAACATATGATGTTCCATGTGGCTTAGTATTAGCCAAGAAATTCATATAATGCGGGTCATTTTCAACATCATTACAAGTACAACTAGGGTTATCACCACCATAGCCAACTCCACCATCCTTCATAAATAATAAATACTTAACATAATCTTCATCCACAAAAGCACATTTTTCCAATGCTTTAAGAATCCTAGCATACTTGTCCCTCTTTTTACAAGGACACAATTCCTGCTTACCAACATTCTCCATATAATCAAAACTCAATTCCCACTAAACAACTATCCTAATAAGCATATGTGTTTAGCTTGGACAAGAGAAAACCGTTCCCTCTTGAGAATTAAGAACAAAAAAGCAATAATCTGAGAAGCAGACGAACTCACCGGGCCGGAGAAATCGAAGAAGACCTATATTGTGTATTTTCTGTTTAAGTTTTCTTAAAATTTTCATTTATATCACTATGTCAAGAACTTTCTTTCATGTGATGCATGTGATCAGTACAATATCACTACTCTCTCCTTATTTATATCATTCACTCGATTCCCAAAAGAAAAATAAAACATATTTTATATTTTTTAATAATTTAACGTTAAAATATTTATATTTTATTTAATGTAATTATTTATCATACAAATATCTAATCACTTACTCCTCTCGTCTAATTTAGTTATCATGGTTTTCATTTTTAAAGTTGATTTATATAAATTTTGACTAATATTTTAAAATATACTTCTTTTAGTTATCATAATTCATTTTTAAAATCAAACCATGCAAACATTAACTAACAATTTTTTAAATATATTTTTTTGATCATATTGATATAAAAAAGTTGCAATCAATTTTACTTTTCTTATAATTTTTTAACCTAAAATTTTATTTTAAAATATCAAATTAATTTGATCTAATTTAACTTTAAAAATTAGTCAAATTGACTTTCAAATAATTATAGCATGATAACTAAAATGGGATGGAGTGAGTATTTTAGAAGACATACTTCAAAAGTTTTTCTTTTCTTTTTAAACCTCGTATCAAGTCCAATTAACTCATATAAAATGATATGGAGGAAGTATTAGTATTATTTTGTATCTTCTAAATAAATTTTTCATAAAAACTTTTTAATGCAGGGAATATACTTTTACTGTAGTAATAAAAAATAATAAAAGGAAAGGGGACCATTTTCTAACTCCTAATTACAATATAAAAGGCTTGAAACGAAAAAAAAAAAGAAAAAGATAAATCTCGCGCTTACAATATAAAAAAGATTGAAATAGAAAAAAAAAAGATGAAAAAAAGTCTCGTAATTATATTAGTACTAGGAGGATGGTGTCCATGCAAGGCACGAGCATGGTGTTTTCTTGAAATGTAAACAAAAAAGGCATTATTAGTTTAAATATTAACATAAACTGTTTTGTTGAAATGTCATGTAGGAGACAAACATTAACATTGTAGTTGTGCGTAAACTTTTTGAAGTTTGATATTAATGTTGAGCGTGCAAAATGCAATTGTTTCCTACGGATTTTCTATTATCTGTAGGCAAAGTAAGAGAATTATGACATAAAAAGTATATTTATATAATATATGTGGAGCATAAGATGTGAGTACCTTATCAGCACGAGCAAGAAGATTCTGCAAGCGTTATATGTACAAAAGTTTTGGAGCATCCAAGCACAAAGTCAAAAGTATGCAACTTTTCTTCCTGTAGAATAACAGTTTGTTGGAATATATAAAAGGCAAGAAATAGAATAGAGCAGTAAAAGCAAAACAGATTGTGTCTACGGTGAGGAGCATTTCAAAGGTATGGAAAGGAGGAGACGAAAATACAACAAAGATAAACTAACAATGAAGACGAAACACAAACCAGTACGAAAGAGACAATTAAACAACCTAAGGGAGACTGTATTAAGCACAAAGAATGGAAGAACCAAATGAGAAGCCCATCTACATTTCATACGTAGAGGAACCGAAATAATAAAGGAGAGCAATATTAAACAGTCATTGAAGTTACATGTGGAACATATAAATCAGGCCATTAAGGAACAAAGAAGAGCTTAAATAAAAGAAACATGACAGGAAATAGGGGAGCCTATTGCATATAGGTGCACCTATGTGTAAGTCAATGACGGTGTTGAATTAGGAGGGAAAAATGTGTAACACTCTAGAAATTACTAAAATATCCCTAGATAGAAGATTGCTCGAATAACGTATCTTCCCAAACTTTTTTAACAAATTTGAGGCTAGAAATACGATTAGCACGAAAAATTGTATGAAAATATTATTTTGGTTGATTTTTAGAGCAACCGATCGAAAGATAATTTTTGAGGCAAAAACGCAATTCTAGAAAAGTACACGACATGTCCGAGTCGTGGACTTGTCGCGGACTTGTCGCAGACTTGCACTTAATTTTGGTCCTATTATTTTCTATAGGATCAAAAAATTGATCGAAAAATAATTTACGAAAAATTACACATAAAACACATTTGACAACTGCAATTTATGTCTATTTTTATTAAAAAATAGTTTTTGAACGCGTTTTATATTTTCAGACAAAAAAATGAATTGAAGCACGACAAGTCCCGCATCGCGGACTTGCCCCATTATGGTACTTGGTGTTTAGTTTTAAAAGCAAGAACATTCTAGTCTTTTCTCCACCCATCCTAGACTTAAACCATGTCATTTTGAGGTTGCTTTCACCCCTATATCAATTTCTAAGCGTGAATTTCAATCATTTATGCTATTCATCTTAAGAACTAGACCTAAGAAGAAAAGATGAGGATAGAGTTTAAGAGATTCAAGGCTAATGTTCATTATTTGATTCTTCAATTTTCATTCCAAGTATGTAACGTTACCTGAAATTCTATTTTCGTTCCTAATCTATATTCCTTATCAAGAATTCTAGTCAAGAGTCAAGTCAATTTCATTCCTATGATTTTATGGAGAAATTCTAGAACCTTATCATGAAATAAATATTATTTTATTATTATCATGCTAAAAACTTCAGTGTTGAGTGCATCCCTCTAAATTCTTGAAATACTACTACAGTTACAAGAATTCTAACTAGTTTGAGAATTATTTTCCTTATTACGTTTTACTATTACTCTATTATCAAGTTAAGATTTGAATTATAAGACATTATGTTCATATGATTATGACTCTATGGAATTCATGAAAAATCATTCGGTTCAAAGTATGAGTTGATTAAAGAAGTACCTTAGCATGAGTTATACAAGTAGTCTATTTACTACACTATCTTTTGAGCATAGCATGTCAGTTTTGAAAGAACAGTCCAGTCAGTTAAGGTATTTTGCATTACTATACATTATGTATAAATTTCAGAGTTTGAAAAAACTTAACAGTTTTAAATGCATTATTTTATCAGTAAGCACATGACCACTTTCTTTCTTTGAAGAAAGCATTACCAATTTTAAGAAAGTATTATCAATTTTGAGATAGAAATGTCAGTTTAAAGAAAATATCTTGAGCCAAGGCTCTAAGCAGCAAATTTTCAGTTTTCCCCCTAATGTGGAACATTCTTATAGTTATTAAGAACAGTACATGTTTTGGGAGTAGCATTGAGCACCGATGTGGGTATGAGTTCAGATAACTTTAACCCCATAAATTACATAGCCAATGTAGGATAGGATTGTACCAGACGTACAACTCCTCATATGCCACTGAGATAACTGAGTTTATATGGATCCCCAACACTTCATCCTTTACCCCAGTAAAGTGTGGGATGACTCTAGCAACGTGGGCAGGACGTTATATCATCATGAGGCTCATAGTAATGGTTGTCAGTTAGAGAAACTCCCAAGTTACAGTATATATTATTTTCAAACACAGACAGACTCGTATTTATTTAGGCATTAAATTGGATATTTTTCTATAATGCATTATGTCACGCTCCGAGAGGGTACCCTAGGCGTGACCGACACTCAAAGACTACTGCTAGTCCCGGAGCGAATCACTTTGCCTCATCATCAATCTTATTAACATTGGAAGAATACTCATGTAAATAAAATATTAAGGGAAAGGTAAAGATATCATAAAATAGTCTCAAGGAAATAAATCAAGTTTAGAAAAATGAAATACTGCACAACGCTCTACTCAAAGTCTACGAAGCTTCTACTCTAAACGTCTAGATGGTACCATGGCTACCCAACTCAAAAAAAGTAGAAGCAACAAAGGAAATAAAATAAAGGCTTCTCCGAATAGCAAGGAGGGCTCACCAATCACTGGAACTCGGGAACTCTAAACCTCAACGGTGCACCTGCTGAAGTCCTCTATCTCCTGTATCTGGTTCATGAAACGATGCAGCGCCGAATGGCCTCAGTACATGAAATATACGGTATACAAAATAGCTCAAGAAAACAAATAAGGCTTAAACTTAATCAGACGACTCGACTCGAGACTTAACTCCTCATCTCAAGACTTAACTCAAGTAAATCATACAAGTTTAAGTTTAAAATCATACTTTAGAAATAAACTCAATGTTTAATGGAACCCAGTTTAAAAAATCACGAATATGCTCAACTCAAGTGTTGTTTGAAAGTTTCTCTAACCGACATAACTCTCTACCACCATGTATTTTTGGTGATGTACAACAAAAAGACATCGTAGCCACGTCTGTCCTAAACTTGCCAAGGAATAATACGTCAACCTCTAACTCTCTCTCTTGGATCCTAAGAGAGTGTTCCTCAAATAGGAACATGGGCTACTAGAATTATCTTGTGCGACCATCCTATGCTGGCAATGTAGTTCTGGGGTGGTTCTCAGTCACTCAACTCGGTGCTCAATACTCCTTCAAAGACTAAAATGTGTTCATGAAGTTAACTCAATCTCAACTCTTTAACTCATCTCAATCAACTCAACATCAACTTCCTCGATTAACTCCATGACTCAGAATACAAACTCAAAATAATGCAATTCAAGACTCTAATTCAGATTGTATAAGACTCTCACGAATTATGGTCAAGTGACATCATATTATCCATGCTTAACACATAAGACATGATATATACTCATTACATACATATATGAAGCAAGAAAATATACTTTTCAGATTCACATTGCTTAGCTTAAAAGGTTGGAAAATTCATAATTTCAATTTAATCAGTTAGCAAGGAAAATACTAAGTTTAGAGTTAAAGTATCAAATATGTGAAATACATTCATAACTCAAAGTAACAATGGTGCAACTCATAAATTAACTCAAGTATATTCAAGAAACTCAATCTTGTACAAGAATTTAAAACTCAAGAACCATGGGATTTAAAACATGCGATTATACTTATGATTTTTAACTCAAGTAAATGAAGGGGTGCGTGGATGAATGTAATCCGACGTTTTAGGCACCTTACATACCTGGAATTGAAGAAAGATTCAACCTTGGGATCAAGAACCCTCGCTTCTTCTCTTCTTCTCTCACTATCTCTAATCTAATTTATGCATTTGGGGGCTTTAGAATAGGGTTTAGAAATCTTTTTTCGATAATTAATCATGGTTTACGTTTATGAGAAATTGAAAAATGTCTAGAATTCCCCTCACGAATTAAAAGAAAATATTTCAACCTGGAAATATCCAGTCTGGCATGCCATAGTGTAATTTTTCAAAAATTTTCCGAACGAGTTTTTTCCAATCCCCGTCGAAAAAATTGAAAAAAATATAAGTGTTGATCCGCGACCAGGGCACATCGTGGCCCTGATGCACACCAACACTGTTTCGATTTTTGGATCAAAAAATTATTTCTTGATCTGATTGTTCTAAAAATCGATGGAGATCATTTTCCTACTCCATTTTTCATGCTGATTGCAAATTTGGTCTCAAATTTGAAAAAAAGGCATGGGAAGATGCGTTATGCGCAGGTCTCTCCTCTAGGAGTATTTTAATAATTTCACTGGGCATTATATTATCTCCCCCTTGGGATCATTTGTCCTCGAATGATGAGTAGAGGTGGGTAATATACACGAATAAACTTAAGACTTATCTCATTACTCATTCGACAACTCCAACTCTTTCGACTCTTCATTGACCTTAACAAACTCTATTCAGACTCAAGGATAGATATATCAACTAAAGAATAAAAGCATCGAGTAAGTCAAGGATAGGAACAATACCTTCAACATTCTCGTCAGTGGGCACGAATAGGGGTAGGTATTTAGCTTTCATATCCTCCTCAGGTTTCCACGTGGCTTCCTCAACGAATTGATTTCTCCACAGGACTTTGACCGAGGTGATCTCTTTGGTTCTCAATTTGCGAACCTGACGATCAAGGATTTAGACTGGAATCTCCTCATAGGACAAGCTATCCTTTACTCCAATGCTCTCAACGGGGATCACTAGGGCAATATCTCCCAAGAACTTCTTTAGCATCAAAATGTGGAACACCAGATGGATTAAGTCTAACTTAAAAGGCAACTCTAACTCATACGCAACCTTCCCAATCCTCCTCACAATTTGGTAGGGGCCAATATAGCGAGGACTCAATTTCCCCTTCTTCCTGAACCTTATGACACCCTTCATGGGCGATACTTTCAAGTACACCCAATCGTTTACCTCAAACTCTAAGTCTCTTCTCCTCACATTAATGTAAGACTTTTGGCGGCTCTGTGTAGTTTTCAGCCTCTAAGACTTTTGGCAGCTCTGTGCAGTTTTCAGCCTCTCTTTAATGACCTCTATGTTCTTCATCGATTGGTGAATAAGGCAGGTCCAATCAACTCAGCTTCTCCAACCTCAAACCACCAAATTGGTGGTCTACATCTCTTCCCATATAGAGCTTCATGGGAAGCCATTTGAATGCTTGCATGATAACTGTTATTTATGCGAATTCAATCAATGGTGGTCATCCTAGTTTCTCTTGAAGTCAAGGACACAAGCTCTTAACATATCTTCTAATGTCTTAATGGTGCACGCTACCTAACCATTTGTCTGTGGATGAAAGGTTGTGCTCAAATTCACCTTGGTACCCAATCCCTTCTGGAAGGATCTCCGAAATTGGGAGGTGAATTGAGCTCCTCTATCTGAGATGATGGACAAGGGAACTTCATGTAACCTTACAATCTCTTGGATGCAACTTGGTATACTCCTCCACAGTATTTTATGTCTTGACTGCCAAGAAATGAGCCGATTTAGTCATCCTTTCTACAATCAACCATATTGAATCATGTTGCCTTATGGACCTCAATAGACTAATAATGAAGTCCATGTTAATCATCTCACACTTCCGTTTATGAATCTCAAAGTTTTGTGACAATCTGGATGGCCTTTGATGCTCAACTTTGACTTGCTTACAATTTGGGCACTTAGAAAAAATGCAGCGATATCCCTCTTCATTCCGCTCCACCTGTCGACTTCCCTCAAGTTGTGGTAAATCTTGGTAGAGCCAAGATGAATGTAATACCTAAAGCTATGAGCTTAGGCCATGATTCTCTCTCAAATACCATCAACATCGAGAACACATAACCTACTCTGGTATCTCAACACCCCATCGTCCCCTTTGAAGAAGACCATCACTTTCTTTTTGTGGACAATATAATAGGATCTCGATCTTGCTTGTCTTTTACCTCTGCCACTAGAGATGATTTAAACCCACTCTGAACATTGGCTCCTCCCCCGTCATTCTCCTCGAGTTAAAATCCCAATCGAGCTAATCTATGCACTTCCTCCACTAACTCTTTCTTTTCTTCCTCCACATGGGCAGTGCTATCCATTGACAACCTACTAAGAGTGTCAACAATAATGTTAGCTTTACCTGGGTGGTAGAGAATGCTCATATTGTAATCCTTGAGCAACTCCAACCATCTCCTCTATCGTAAATTAAGATCCTTTTGACCAAAGACATACTGGAAGCTCTTATGGTCAGTGAACATATCCACATGCACTCCATATAAGTAGTGGCATCAGATTTTAAGTGCAAACACCATCATCACCAAATCAAGGTCATGGGTTAAATAGTTCCTATCATGAACCTTAAGTTGTCTGGAAGCATAGGTCACCTTCCCTATCTGCATCAACACACAACCCAACCCAACTCTTGACGCATCACAATATATTCAAAGTCCTTCGTCCCATTTGGAAAAAGTTAAAATAGGTGCAGTAGTCAATTAGTATTCAACTCGTGGAAGCTCTTCTCACATTCCTTAGACCACTGAAACTTGACCTTTTTATGAGTCAATTTGGTCAATAGCGCGGATAGGGAAGAAAACCCATCAACAAACCTGCAGTAGTAGCCTACTAACCTCAAGAAACTTCCTACATCAGTTGGAGAGGTCCGTCTGGGCCAATTCTTAACCACTTCTATCTTCTAAACATCTACTCGAATACTGTCACCGGAAACCATATGGCCTAGAAAGGCCACTGACTTGAGCTAGAACTCACACTTAGAGAATTTTGCATACAACTCTTGGTCTCTTAATAGTTTGGAGGACAACTCTAAGTTGATTGACATGTTCGTCCTCATCCTTTCAATACACCAAAATGTCATCAATGAACACAATTACCACTCTATTCATCAAGTCCATGAAGACTGCAGGTGCATTCATCAACCCAAAGGACATGACCAAGAATGTACATTCTAAGAGACCCATCTTTCTTTCGCATGAACGAGATGGGAGCACCCCAAGGAAAAATACTCGGCCTGATAAACCCTTCTCTAACAAATCCCTTAACTGCTCTTTCAACTCTTTCAACTCAGCGGGCTATCCTATAAGGTAGAATTGAGATAAGTTGTGTATCTGGAAGAACATCAATCCCAAAGTTGATCTCCCTATGAGGAGGTACTCCATGTAGATCTCAAGAAACACTTCTAGAAACTTACTCACAATCGGGACTTGCTTAAGAGTAGGAGGCTCAACATCATCAGATTTGACTCACACGAGATGGTAGATGCAGCCCTTAGAGATTAACTTTCTAGCTCTAAGGTAGGAAATAAATTTTCCCTTAGGTGCAATCGAATCTCCCCTCCATTCTATAATAGGCTCATTTGGAAACTGAAATCTAACAATTCGGGTTCTACAGTCAACAAAGGCATAGTAGGCGTGAAGCCAGTCCATACCAAGGATTACATCAAAATCAATCATATCTATATCAACCAAATCAACAAGAGTATCCCTATGGTAGATAGACACTACACAATCCCTATAGACTCTCTTGGCTATGACAGACACTCTAACAGGAGTAAAAACATGGAAAGGCTCAAGTAAACACTCAAGAGAAATCTCAAATTTTCTACCCACATATGGTGTCACAAAGGACACTATTTCCCCTAGATCAAGTAAAGCATAACAATCAAAGGTAAAGACTCAAAGCATACCCATCACGACATTTTAGTGTAACCTCTTTGTCCTGTCTATTCCCTATTGCATAAAGATGGTTCGTTCCTCCACTTGTCCCTGGTGTGGCACCTTTCTGGTTACCGTTAGGTGGTGGCATGGTAGTAGAAGACTGTGTCTTATTGCCCTAAAATTCTTTCAGGAAGTGGCCTATCTAGCCACACTTGTAGCAAGCATTTCCTCCGTTCTTGCACTCTCACAAATGCATCCTACCACACTTCTCGCAGGGGTAGCTTCTCTTTCGAGCCAAGGGTCACCCTTACCTGCGAACCCTGTGCTCTAAAGTTTGACTGGCCTTGGGATTTTTTTTATCATACCCGATATTTGGAGTCGGTGCACTGGCTGAGGATAATGCATGCCCCGAATGCCTCTTCTGAAAGTAAGATCTATCTCCCTTATCCTGCTTGTGTTGTCTAGGCTCGTGCCCTGTCAACTTGGCCTTTTTGCTCAAATGCTCTTCTCTTTCTTTCTTATTATCCTCCTCAGTTTGCTGGGCATATACCATGATTTTGGAGATATCCATCTTGAGATCAATAATGTTGCCTTGCACTCCGTCTTCACATGTTTACCCAACCTAGACACGAATTTTTTCATCCTTACTCTCATGTCCTGGACCATCTCTGGAGCATACCTGGACAGGCTAATGAAATTAAGGTTGTACTCTTTTATGGCCGTACCCTCTTGCTTTAAGTTTATGAACTCTTCAATCTTTGCCTCCCTCAACTCTTGGGGAAAGAAGTGGTCGAGGAAAGCACTCCCAAACTCACAACACTCAGCAGGCTCAACATTCTCACCGCAACTATCCTTCCATTGGTTGTACCATACATTCACGAAATCCTTAAGTTGATAGGAGGCGAGTTCAACCCTCTCAACCTCAGTCCGATGCATATCCCTCAAGATCTTACACATCTCATCGATAAAGTTCTATGGGTCCTCCTCAACCTTTGACCCCGTGTAAGCTGGCGGGTTCATTCTCAAGAAATCTTAGGAACTAGAGCTAGGGGCTTGGGGACCTCGGTTGCTACTCTGGGAGGCCACTAGCTAGGTAAGCATAGGAATGGCTCCTCTGAAGTTTGCCTCGGAGGTGGAGATCGGCTATGCAGGAGATACCTCTAGAGCCTTAGCAGTTCGAGCAGGTCGACCCTGTCTCCTCGTCCCTGTCTGAGTAGGGACCTCTGGTGGAGGATTCTTAGTGGTTGGGGCTCAGGAATCTCATCGGGCTGTTGTATGCTTAGGAGGCATGATCTACAAACGTGCAACACACAAATGAAAAAAAAGTTTGGTTGAGTCAAACTCTATCGCATGAACTCAGAATACAACAGAAGTGTAATCCTTCCTATTGTCCTATAGCCTTTTTCTTATGAAGTGTGGTGCACGATACACCCATAAACAAGAATCTACTAGACACGGCTTCATATACTCCCCTAGGACACTTGCACTCTGTACTCTGATACCAAGTTTGTCACACTCCCAAAGGGTACCCTAGGCATGGCTGGCACTCAAGGACTATTACTAGTACCCGAGCGAACCACTTAGCCTCATCGTCACATCTTATTCAACAACGGAAGAATACTCATGCAAACAAAACATTAAGGGAAAGGTAAAGATATCATAAAATAGTCTCAAGAAAATAAATCAAGTTTAGAAAAATAAAATACTCCACAATGCTCTATTCAAAGTCTACAAAACCTCTACTCTAAACTTCTAGATGGTACCATGACAAGTCATGGCTACCCAGATCAAAGAAAGTAGAAGCAACAAAGGAAATAAAATAAAGGCTCCTCCATATAGCAAGAAGGGTTCACCAACCTATGGAACTCGGGAGCTCTGAACTTCAATAGTGTGCCTGCTGAAGACCTTTATCTCCTATATCTGCTTCATGAAATGATGCAACTTTGATTTGCGTCAATACATGAAATGTACGGTATGTAAAATAGCTCAAGGAAACAATAATGGCTCAAACGCAATCAAACAACTTAACTCGAGACTCAACTCCTCATCTCATAACTCAAATCAAGTAAATCATGCAAGTTTAAGTTTGAAATCATGCTTTAGAAATAGACTAAGTGTTTAATGCAACTCAGTTCAAAAATCACAAATATGCTCAACACAAGTATTGCTTGGAAGTTTCTCTAACTGATATAACTCTCCACCACCATGAGTTTTTGGTGATGTACAAAAAAAAGACGTCATTGTCACGTCCATCCTGAACTTGCCAAGAAATAGGACGTCAACCTCTAACTCTCTCTCTTAGATCCTAAGAGAGTGTTCCTCAAATGGGAACATGGGCCACTGGAATTATCCTGTGTGGCCATCTTACGCTGACAACGTAGTTCTGGGTGGTTCTCAGCCACCCAACTCGGTGCTCAATACTCCTTCTAAGACTAAAATATGTTCATGAAGTTAACTCAAGCTCAACTCTTTAAATCATATCAATCAACTTAACATTAACTTCCTCGATTAACTCCATGACTCAGAATGTGAACTCAAAATAATGCAATTCAAGACTCTAATCTAGATCATACAAGACTTACGAATTATGATCAAGTGACATCATATTATCCATGCTAAACACATAAGACATGATAGATAATCATTACATACAAATATTAAGCAAGAAAACATACTTCTCATGTTCACATTACTTAGCCAGAAAGGTTGGGTTCATAATTTCAATTAAATCAGTAAGCAAGGAAAATACTAAGTTTAGGGTTAGAGTATCAAGCATGTGAAATACATTCATAACTCAAAGTAACAATGGTGGAACTCATAAATTAACTCAAATAAATTTAAGAAACTCAATCTAATACAAGAATTTTAAAACTAAAAAACTATGGGATTTAAAACATGTCGTTTATACTCATGATTTTTGACTCAAGTAAATGAAAGGACAGATGGATGAACGTAACTTAACGCTTTAGGTATCCTTACATACCTGAAATTGAAGAAAGATTCAACCTTGGGCTCAAGAACCCTCGCTTCTTCTCTTCTCCTCCTACTAGCTCTAATCTAATTTGTGCATTTGGGGGCTTTACAATGGGGTTTAGAAATCCTTTTTTTAACTAAAAAAGACTTAATTAATTATTATTTACATTTATGAGGGGTTTGAAAATGTCTAGAATACCCCTCATGAATTAAAAGAAAAAAATTGAACCTAGAAATACATAGTTTGGTGCGCCATAGTGTAATCTTTTCAAAAATCTTCTGAATGAGTTTTTTCCAATCCCAATCGAAATTTTTTTAAAAAAATATAAGTGTTGGTCTGTGATCAGGGTGTGTGGCCCTGACGCACACCAACACTATTTCAATTTTCGGATTAGAAAATTGTTTTTTAGTCTGGAATCTCTCAAAATTGACTGACACCATTTTCTTACTCCATATTTTATGCTGATTGCAAATTCAGTTTTGGATTTGCAAACGAGGCATGGGAATATGCATTATGAGTATATCTCTTCTCTAGTGGTATTTTGATAATTTCACCGAGTGTTACACATTACTTATGTTATTGAATTATTTTCTGCATTAAGCCTATGATTTTGAGCAGTGAATCCTGAGTTTTTCCTGTTTTGGCCATTTTACATATTGTATATTCCACATACTGACGCCCTTTGGTGCTACATCATTTTATGATGCAGATTCAGGTATCTACATGATAGCAGACATTCAGTAAGACAGCTTCTTGGAGCATTTGGTGAGACCTCTTCACTTTCAGTAGACTCTAGTTAGTTTAGTTTATGTATTTTCTTTGACAGTCAGGTAGCTATGGTCTTGTTGCGGCATCTATCTTCAGTATAGTAGAGGCTTCATGGACAGAGTTAGTAAGCCAATCTAGTTTTTTCATTCAATCATTAAAAGTATTATTACCAATCGTATAAAGAGATATTTTCAGACTTCGTATACAGCAGGAGTGAGATTCTTTAAGTTTTATTAAATATATTAAAAGGTTTATCTTGTAAAGTTTTTACATGCATGTTAAAGTTTCCAATTGAGTAAGTCAGCCAGGCCAAGGGCTCACTTGGGGACTAGCAATGGTTTTCGAGTGTCGACCACGACTAGGGATGTAGACTCAGGTTATGACAAAATGGCCTAGGTATTTCATGAAATTGGATCAAAAATTGGTCTGAAAGTAGGAAGTCAACGATATTGCAACTCTAGTTGGTCTAGGAATGATTGGCACATTCTTGGAAGTTATCATATTCTTGGTTCTATCTAACAAGCAAGAGTACAGGAAAGAGGAAAATGACTACATTGGGCGATGGCAATCCCATGCAGGAAATGGTTGAAAGTAAGCATACAAAACTTCTACCAGTATCAACACCAGAAGCCTAACAAAGGCCTACTTGCAGTGGAGAGATCTATTATAAAATATCACTGAATGTGCGTTTACATAACCACTATCAAACTCTTTCCTATTTTTCAAGAATCGACGTTTAAGCTGTAAAATCTTCACACTATTTTCATATTTTTTTCTCATTTGTCAGAAAAGTAAAGGTTTGAACAACTTTATGGTCATCATTAGTACGATCATAACCAAATTGGGGTTAAACAGATAAACCAATTAGAAGAATGCAATAATTTTACAACTCTTTAATACAAAAGTACTATTAACAAATTCAATGCCAAAATAGGCTATTAACTACAGCTCTAAAAAACTGTTAGAATAGACCTGTCAATACCAAAAGTAGAAACTCAGAACTAACATATTTCACTTTATGTTTATATTTTTCACATGAGAAAGTCAACAACGCAAGGAAGAAATATGAAGAAAGGAAACAAAACGAAAGAGTGTTTTTACTTAACAATCAAGAATACAAGAAAACGGAAAATAATAGTGTAAAGTTAGCACAATAAATACTACTTTATTTCAACAGTAATTCCAAGCAGAAAATAGTTGAAAGCAAGTCAAAAAAATTAAATTTTTATGGAAGTAGGGAATTAGTAAGTCAGATTTTAGTTGAATCATTAAACACTTGCACAGATGATGAACATGCGATAATAAAGAAATTCGCACTAGGAACAACTATGTTTGTCAAATTATAGTTGTACAATCAATTGGCATTTTTTGGTTGAACCACCTTTGATTAGATGTCAGAATTTTAAGAAAATATATTTCTGCATACAACTTGAAAATACTAATATTAGCAAGAATTTAGAATTTAAAGGAAGATATCTTGAAAAAACGAATGGTCTTTAGTAGTCTTTTTATGGAGTAACTGGGTGAGTATAGCAAATCCTTAGTTTATGTTTCAAATTTATGACTTTGATTTTAGTCTATGATCTTTGAGTAAATAACTTTCTAAAGTAATACTCTCAAACTAAATATACTTAAGATATTTCAAAATATTCTTTAATCTTATAATCATAAATATAATATAAAAAGATGGAATTAAAGAATAGAAAAGTAAAATTACCCTCAAAGAAAATAATTGATAAAAATTAAGAAAATACCTCATTAGTTTGATGATGCCCACGAGCAGAGAAAGCAAAGTGAATTTCTTTCACCATATCTTTATCATACATAGCTCTTATTATAGGATCCAACAAAGTTTCATAAGTTTTCTACACCCGAATAAAACTCTGGGTATACTCCTCAACCCCATCCGGAGGTGAAATATTCAGATGGTACTTCCTCACTAATTATTTGTAGGCTTGCATTATTTCCCCCAACAACCCAGTTTTTGATACACCCAGAAGATCGCAAAACTCTTATCAATGTCAGTATAAGAAACAACATCGTTTATATTCGATTTAGATTTGAATGATTCGAATCTTGTCCTCAAAACTTGATTATTCGAAGGGAATTTAAGGAAAACTAGATGGGGGGTTGTTGGTGAGTTGGTGGAAAATGGGGGAAATGAAGGTTGCTTCTAGGGATTACGTCATGCGAGTTGAACATTTTCTCTGTTTCAATGGAAGATTTTGGGTAAATGTTTTTCAGTGAAATCCAGAAAAATCAGAGTTTCTTAATAAAATAATTGGATATGGGCTCAATTTAAGGACTAAATAAAGGAGAAAATCCTGCATGGAGGGAGATCGAAGAACTTACGCAAGTTTTTCATCGGCAAAAGTTCTGCGGTGGAAGGTAAAAACGGCTCTGAAGAACGAAAGTGTTAAAAGCGAGGATACAATCGAGGAGGAAAGTGACATGAATATCCTGTGCATGCTATAGCTAAAAAGTTAAAAATATTATTTTACCATAATATCCTTATGTAGAAGCAAAATATTGTGTGAATTCAATTGCCAAATAGCAAAAAGAAAAGGTGTGGGGTCAGCAATAAAGGGACCCGTGGGAGTTTTACGTAGGTTTCATAGTAAAGGCAAACCATCACTTATATATATTTAGCTCTCATTCTAGATCCAACAAAGTTTCATAAGTTTTCTACACCCAAATAAACCTCTAGGTATACTCTTCAACCCGATCTAGAGGTGAAACATTCGGATGGTAATTCTTCGCCTAATTGCTTGTACGCTTGCTTGATTTCCAATAATGACCTAGTTTTTGGTATACCTAGAAGATTGCAAAAACTCTTATCGATGCCGGTATAAGAAACAACATCATTTAAATTCAATTTAGGTTTAAATAACTCGAATCTTGTCCTCAAAAGTTGATTATTCAAAGGGAATTTAGGGAAAATAGATAGGAAAAATTATTAGTGGATTGCTGAAAAAAGGGGGGAAATGAAGGTTGCTTCTAGGTATTACGCCATGTGAGTTGCAACACATTTTTTTTATTTCAATGGAAGATTTTGGGTAAAAAAATTTTCACGGAAATCTGAGAAAATCAAAGTTTCTTAATAAAATAATTGAATATGGGCTCAATTTAAGGGCCTAAATAGAGGAGAAAATTTGGCATGGAGGGAGATCGAAGACATTACGCAGGTTTTCGTTGACAAAGATTCTGCAGTGGAAGGTAAAAGCAGCTTTGGAAAATGGAAGTGTCAAAAGCGAGGATATAATTAAGGAGGAAAGTGAATGAATATCCTATGCATGTTACAGCTGGAAAGTTAAAAATTTAGTTTTACTGTAATATCCTTATGCAGAAGCAAAACATTGTGTGCATTCAATTGCCAAATAGTAAAAAGAAAAAGGTGTGAGATCGACAGTAAAAGGACATGTGAGAGTTTTACGTGGATTCATGATAAACGCAAACCATCACTTATATATATATATATTCTAGGGATTATGGGATTTGCAACACATTTTCTCTGTTTCAATGGAAGATTTTGGGTAAACTTTTTCAGTGAAATACGGGAAAATAAAAGTTTTTTAATAAAATAATTGCGTATGAGCTCAATTTAGGGATTAAATAGAGGAGAAAATCTGACATGAAGGGAGATTGAAGAACTTACGCAAATTTTTTATCGGCAAAAGTTCTGCAATGGAAGGAAAAAGTTGTCACGCCCCAAAGTCCCGTAGGACGGACCGGCACCCGTTGCCGATAAGGCCCGGGAGAACCAAACTGTAACTATACCCTTACTGTACATTTCTACCTTTAGAATGCCTTAAAATAAATAAACAAATGATAATAAGCTAAAGGAAATGCATATGACTAGGCCGTTG
>JAABOM020000084.1:18489223-18503703 GCA_011800125.2 Solanum clarkiae | reverse complement strand
CTTGAGCTAAGCAAGTAGCTGACTCACCTCCTTGCTTCTAAGTCCTACAAGCACCTCAATTCTCTCACTTCATTTTATTAATTATTTTTAATCTCTTAATTAAAAGATTTTATTATCATATTTATTAATTTTGTTGTCTTAAAATTGTCTCAGTGACTTTTCAATAGCTTGCCACTTGGCTTAACCACATGGAAGACTATTCTCCTTTATAATATATATATAGATTTGCCTCACCACATTCGTCTCACACTACATTGCAATTTCTATTTGTAATTAATATAATTAAATGTTTGATTTTTAGCATTATATAAACTAGGGGATAATATCTTAGATGATCACTCAACTATTACTTTTTTCCACAAAAAATCATCTAACTTTGATTTTTCACTCAACTATGGAGTTTTTTCACGTAAAGTCACTTAACTTTTATTTTTAATTCAAAAATCACTTATATGCTCTTTTTATAGAAAATCACCCAACTATAAATAATTTATTTTAATTAACTTTTTTCAATAAAATTTTTTGACATAAAATTTTTATTTAAAACTAAAATTTTAAAAAGTTAAAAGAATATCATTTAATGATTTCAATGGACTAATTAACATCTTATATGCAACATTACAAATACTTGGCTCCCTAAACTTGGAATATTGATACAAATAGTTTCAATAGAGAATGCGCTTTCAAAATCTTCCCCGTATCAAAAATATATAAATTTTCGAATTATATAGGAAATTATAAATACAATATTCAACTAGGCAAATAACTCCTCTGAAAAATAGTTTTGACAAAAGATAAAGATGTAATGAATTGATAATAAAATAATATACTCCATGTATGCTAGTAAAAGTCTTGATAGAGTCGCTCCCTGTTAATTTGATGATTTTTTTAAAAATAATTTAACATAATAAATAGATATATGATTAACGATAGGACAAACGGATATATGATTAAAATTTAAATATAGTTTTGAATGAAAATTTTATGTAAGAAATTTTATTGAAATTATTAATTAAAATGATTGACTGACTTTGTAAGTAAAACATCTATATTGGGGTGATTTTCGGCGAAAAGAGTTCAAAATCGAGTAACTTTTGAATTAAAATTTAAAGTTGAGCGACTTTTTTTGAAAAGATCCTATAAATTAATTGAGTGATTTTTGAGTTAAAAATTAAAGTTAAATAATTTTATGTGAAAATAACTCATAGTTAAGTGACTATTTAAGATATTATCTCTATAAACTGCATAATTAATAAATTAAATACACTATTTTTTGACTTTGGGATATGATAGAATAAAACAAAATGATTCTTTAAACTGTCTGCGCTTCTTTCAGTTGTGAAGTAGCAGTTAGTCAATGCAACTTTCGACGCTCATCATGGGTCATCCGGAAACAATCGCACTATGTTTTTAAACATAGGAGTCAGACTGTACATTCAACCCCCTTATCCCGCAATGGGCGGAAGCCTTTGAGGCATTGGGCTAACGTTGTTGTGGTAAATACAAGATTTCTCTTTACAACTGCATAACTTTAAAAATCGAAGTAAATTTTCATTACAAATGAAGTATTAGAAGTAATTTTTTTAAAACCTTTTCTGATAATTTTAAAGTAAAAACATATTGGGAATTAATAATATCCCAAATCACGGATAACGAAGGTGACCCGCTTACCATTTTGGGTCGGGTCGGGTCTAACAACCTACCATATTGATGATTGAGTGATCATAGTCCTCGGGAGAAGCAACCATTCTAGTCATCAATCAGTCTTGTTCTGTTCTGCCTCATCTAAAAGGCATAACAATTCACCAATCTCACACTCCAAAATCATCTGACAATATGGAGTTGGAGGTGAGAGGAGTCGTCGGAATCGAGAGCTGCTTCGTATCGCTACCAGTAACACTAATCCAAACTCTTGAGTCCACCACTGCTTCCGGCTACCTTCCTCCCATTCTAGCTCTCGAGCTCCGCTCCGGCAACCACCTATGGCGTCTAGCTTGGTCCGGTTCCGCTTCATCTAATCCTTTTCCTAATTCAATTCAGGTTTGCCTTCAATATCTCCATTTATAGACTCTGTTCGAAGGCGATAGAATGATTAGACAAACTGTACAGTGGTCATTTTTTTGAATTTTCGTTATTTGTGTGGATGTAGATTGCGAAGCAGTATGCCGAATGTATTGGATTGTCAGATCGTACTGTGGTTCAAGTAAAAGTAATCTCCAATTTGCCTAAGGCTACCATGGTTACCATAGAGCCAGATACTGAAGATGATTGGGAAGTTTTAGAGCTTAATGCTGAGCATGCCGAGCAGGCTATCTTAAAGCAGGTGCTTAAAATTATTAATATGTCTTATTGAGAGAGAGTTTGTTGTTTAGCTTGTTTAAAGTTTTTCCTTCATGTTTGTTATCATAGAATAGAATAGTTTTTCCTCGTTCTGGTATATAAATTTGTTTGAGTCTTTTCAAGTCTTGCTGCAGTTTTTGCTTCTAAATGGTTAAGAACAAAATGGAATGGATGAGAAACTACCAGGGTATAATCTGTCAGGTGATCCTTATCCTCAACAACATACCCCAGTGCCTCAAAAGGCTCCCGCTCATTGCAGGGTGAGGGGGGGTCGGATGTACGCAGCCTAACCCCTATCACTTAAAATTGCTTAAGGATGGTGATGCATAAGACAATGACATTAGTGTTGGAGCCAGGATATATTCTGGCGAACTGGTTATTTCCTTAAAGAAAAGAAAAAAATGGAAATGACAATTACAGTTGGAACAACCACCCTAATGGGATTTGTAGTCTGGGCAGATGGGGGAGGTAGGGATGGGGCAGTAAGAGGGTGAAAAAAGTGCAAGAGTAGCGTATTGCATAGCAATCTGTTTAATTGTATATTTTTTCGATGTTGCTCGGCTGATTTCTTGCATTAGTCTGACAGATTTCTATATTTGTTGCAGTCTGATACATAAATAAATCTCAATTCTTACAGTTTTTAAGAAGTATTTGCGCGTGTGAAAGCTGGACCGGGCACCATGGTTATCAAAAGAATAAAATAATTAATGTTGTGACCTATGGACTCTACTTAGATAACCAAGCAAAGGATATATAGATGCTTTATGGAGTTTTGTTAGCTTAAGGCAGCAGATGTCATTCACCTCGAGAAGCCAAGGCTATCAGACAATGGATCAAACTTCTTTATTTAATAATTTTGATAGTTGAATTTATGAAAGATCAACCTGCTTTGTGACAGTAAATGGGATTTAATTCTTTGGATACTTGAGTCAACCTTGTGCTGCTGGAAAAAAGAATCATACCATCGGTTGCTGAATGGCATCCTTTCTCTTTGCTCTGAGTTTTGGGTTTACTGCTCAGAAATCCTGCTAGAAAGTACTAAAAAGTTGAAGTAGAATAAGCATGTGCATCTATTATTCTTTGGGAATTTGTGGGAGGGCATGCTTGAGTTTGTTTCAGATCCTACCTACTAGCTAGAATGGTTTGTTTGTTAATACAGAGTCACATAGTGTGTGCATTGATGGGAGGTAGTAGGTGCCAAGTGTAGGAGTCCAGGTGAGAAAGTTGGCCCAAGTTTCACAGTTATTAAAAGAAGAAAAGAAGTAATTAGAACATATTACCAATTATTATATACATTACAATGTTTTTCCTGGTTCTGCACTTTCAGTTTGCTCCACTTGTTAAATCAGGAAAATTAATTTATCACCTCGACCTGGAAACCCACTTCTCGGAAGGTAATCCGTGTTCAAATCAAAGTAACCATACTATTCCATCTATAATTTTCTTTCAAGAACAGTGTAAAGTAAAAACAAAATAGTGAAAGTCAAGCAAAATATTTAACTGGAAAGGCAGGGAATGATAATCTTTTCTTGAATTTGACCAATATTCAACCATTTTACATTTTATGTAGGTTGCTATTGTCTATGGAGCAATGCGATTTCCTTTGTGGCTGCATGGGCAAACTATTGTCACATTTAAAGTTGTTTCAACCTTTCCGCTGACACCGGTAGGTAAGAGGATGTTATCATTGGTTGATGGATGTGATTTATTGCTTATAATGGTACTCTATTTCTAGATATAAACTAGGTTAATTTTTTAAAAGCTTGCCCAACTGTAATATAAAGTTTCTGAAGGAAGATGCATGTTGTGGAGTTTAACTTACATGTATTCTCTGACAATGTTCTCTAAATCCTTGTATTACTTACTAGGAAGAGAAGCTAATTGCTAGTATCTATTACCAGGGACTGTCATTTACCAAGTTCATGGATTAAGGCTTCTTGTTGCGTTCATTATTCGATTACCAAATTGCTATTTAAGGAGTGAAAGAAGATTATGGTGTGTGTGTAAAATTTTGAGAAATGCTGCATATTTGCAATATGCTTGTCTGATTTTTTACCTCTTCCTTCTAACTTCATGTTGGTGGCAAATGAGGCCAACAGTGGTAGGACATATAAAATGTTCTTTTCATGTGCTTAATCTGTATTTTGAAAAATTCAAAATCGTGAATATCTGCTTGCCTGGTTGTTGTCAGTCCAACTTGTCCCTGGAACTGAAGTTGCTGTTGCTCCAAAAAAGCGCAAAAGAAATATTAGTTCGGGTGAGGATTCCATGGTGCAAGACGATGAGCTTTCGGCCTCAAAGGCACTATTGAGAGTCCAAGATACTGATGATCAATGTATTCACAAATACGAGGCTGATGGAGTCGAGATGAGAGTGGTTTTGACCTCTGCTATCTTCATTCATCCTGAAACAGCCAGTATATACTCTTTTGAACCTCTTCAGACTGTGGTAATAACTCCCAGATTGCTTCCCAGAGAAACCAAGAAGAATCATGAGACAGATAGCCATAGAGGGAAAAGTAGTGTAACTTCAAAGGAAGGGAATGTAGGGGTTCTACCCGACAAGCACGATGTCCATCAAGCAATGGTTCGTCTAATATTTTCAGAATCAGTGGCTAAAGGACATATCATGCTTCCTCGGTCTATTCGGCTTTATTTGAGAGCAGAGTTACACTCATGTAGGTTTTTCTTTCAGAACTTAAATTGATGCACCATCTTCAGAGAAGCTGGTGTTATCTAAGCAGTTCAAGTAATTACTCTTTATTTGGCAAAAATTTTTGGTATTCAGGAAACAAGTGACATCTTTTTCATTTCTTATTATTTTATTTTGTCATATACCATTTGGATTATTTTATTCTTTGTGATCCAACTTCCATAGAAACAGAAAAATTGGGAACATCACATTCATTTTGTAAGTTGGTTCATTGATTAATAGTATGTGTTACTTATTGTCCAACCTACTAACAGCCACTCTTCGAAAGCTCCTCCTGTCAGTAAAGCAATAGAAGAACCTCAAAAAGTCTTTGCAGACATTATTGCAGTTGAAATCGTTAGCCAAGTCACTAAAGGGAGCTTTCTGAAGGTTACTTTTTGATGTATAAATTACGATTGACATGTTTTGGACTAAAATGTTTGTCCTGTGATGTCCAGGACTGTATGAAGATAGAAGTTGGTCATCTTGCAATTGTTTCACCTCAATTTTCCTACCGCAATCCTAAAAAGACTTACTCCGTTTCCAGGTGTATATGTGAAGAGATTCAATGTCACGTTGAAGAAAGAGATTCCTCTAGTTTCGCTTTCACCTTGTGAATTCAAGATATTCCAGGAGACTGGGGTTTCTGAAGAAAATAATGCTGAGGCTTTGGGCAAGAATAATAATAATAAAACATTAACAACACTTCTGAGAACCAATTCAGACATTGAGATGGGTACTAGTGATTGGTCAATCCATGAGAAAATTGTCGCAGCCTTTTCTTCTGAATCTAGCAAGGAAGACAAAGAAACGATCATAAAGTCTGATATCAAAAAGGACATTGCAGCTTTTTTGCATAGATGGTGCCTTGCACAACTACATGCTGTCACAACCAAGGCCGGAGTGGAAGTTAAATCGTTGATTTTAGGAGAGACAACTTTGCTTCACTTCATAACGAAAGACAACAGATCCATAAAACATGGTGTCCAAACAATGAATGGTGGAGAAGCATCACTAGATGCCATGTATGTGTTGTCAATTTCTGATGACTCAATACGCGATGAAAAGATTGATGCTTATGAACTTGCATTTGATGAAGGAAGCAAGTTGACTACTAGTCCAGAAAGCTTCGATCCTTGGCTTGGAAAACTTCAACTGGGCAACGGTCTTATCATTAGGACTGTCAGAGAGAAATTATTTGCAAAAAGCACCAGTCTTACAACTTCTTCATTAGACTGGATGGGGACGGCTGCACCTGATGTGATTAATAGTAGGTATTTCCTCATTTTATTTGTGTTAATACATTTAAGTATCTGAACCTAACTCTAAATGCCCTGGGATGTATGATGAGCCTGTCACCTGCAAATTTTCCACTTCTTTCTTCCATTCTTCAAGGACACTCTTTTCTATCTTTTCTGTGTGAATGATGATATATTCTTTCAATAAGGTTTTGGTAAAGTTGTATGAGAAAGGTATCTTACATTTCTGAAATGCAACATGCTTCAGAGACTTAGTACATTGAAAAAGGTTTCTGGTCTATGTAAGGCCTGATAAGCCGGAGTATGTGCTGTAAGAGTGGGGGTCAGCACACAAAGGGAAAAAGGAAAGGATATGCGAGGAGATATTAAGAGTCTACTATAAGGCTGGCAGGATCAGCAGATTGATGAAAGACTTAAGATGATATGGAAGACTGTTCCTTTTCATAATTTCTGGACTGTTTTTGCTGGAGAGAAACAAAAGATGCTTTGATAGAAAGACTATATTTCTTTTGTAAAACATACACGTTAACAAAATTTATACTTGTGGTGTAAGGGTCATATGTTGGATAGTATGGCACAATTTTATACTCTTTGGATTGTATGGGGTCATAGATGAATTTTATAAATCCCCTGTTTATTGTACTATTCTCTGTACCTCTATATCTTTGTGGTACTGGATTTTTATAAATTAAATTACCTCATCAACTACAAAAAGAAGGGAAGGAATAAGTTGGAGGGTAGTGAAGAGATTGATACTGGGAACAGTCGATGCAGAAAGGGAAGGGATAGGCATATGAAGAGAGGGAAGCAGCAACCACTAGCGTCAGAAGGGAAAGAAATTTTGGATTGGTGAAAGATCTTGGTTATTCAACATTGGGACTTGGGTGATAGTTGAAGGTTGCTTTCATGTGAGATGGAGAGGTAGAACTTTCTTACTATTTCCATGTTTCATTCTTCAACAAGGCAGATGACTGTCACATGCTATGTATGACAAAAGGACTAGGTTTGGGTCATTGGGCCATGGAATAAGTATTATAAGCTAGAAAATATACCAAATGGGAGATCATGAATTGAAAGATGCTGGAATAAGAATGCAATGTGCAATTTTGGTACTTATTTCTTTCTGATGCTTTTGGCAATCTTGGTTTTCAAATTTCTATTCATGTTAGTTGATGGAGAACTAAATTTGCATAAGCCAATATGTGGTTGGTAGGATAAAGGATGGAATAGTGCATTTTGCAATTAGAAACTGACACGCTAAGTTAGCAAACTCATTGACATCAATGAAGATCTTGAAAGGTTTCAGCTTTGATGGAGAAGATTGTGAACAACATTTCTGTTATGCAAGTCTGTTGTATGTACAGAGAGTTGTGCATTTATTTATATCTCGTTGTCTGCCAAGTTAATTTTGTGACTGGAGAAATTTTCATTTTTAATCAGACAAGTACTATTTTCTCATCTTGACTGAATAACATCATCATTTTGCAGGGTTGGTAGTGTTGTTATCTTCTGCATCTTGGATGTTGTCCAATGCTTATGATTTTCCGCTGCCAGGACATATCCTAATCCATGGTCCTTCTGTGAGTTCCTTTTTTCTAGTTCCTTTTGATGTGTATGTGCTGAATATTAGGATGTTGAAATCTCTGAAGAAGCTTGAAAGTGAACTGATTAGATGGTTTACAAGCTAATTTTATATTGTTTTGTGTTTTCCCTCTCTGATGGTATGGTGTTTGATTCCTCTGGAGATGGAACAGTCTAGGAAATATTTACTAATATATCTCTCCTTTTATGCCTTCTAAGTCGAAGGAGAAAGAAAGGAAGGGCCCAGGGGTCATCATAATAAAAAGTCTGACTTAGTAAAAGGGAGAAAAACAAGCTGTACTTCCTTACACTATTGTTTACATGCTTTGATTGTCTAGCACATTCTTCCAATGACTCCGGTTTAACTTGGTCCCTGCAATTTTGCATCATTATATTCGTGGAGACCCCAAGATCCGATGGCCCACAATGCAGGGATGATACGAGTAAAAGAAGACAATGCAGGGACCACTGGAGTCCACAAGATCCAGTGGCCACAATGCAGGGAACATTAGTAGAGTTAACTTATTTCAGGGGATATTTTATGCTTATTTCTTGTTTTTCTTCTTTATCAGTGAACATAGAGATTTAGGAAGAAGCTGAAAAAAGAAAAAGAAAAGAACAAAATTCTGAACCATAACCCACAGGGGTTCTCCTGGTGGTAATAGACTTGAGCCTTGGGGTTTGCTCCCTTTCAAGGTCTCAAGATCGAAACCCACTGGGTGCAAACAATTTCTGAGAGCCATCGGACTGGGTAAAACCTGAATTAACTGTGGTGCATTTGCGGGAAACTCCTTGCCGAGGGCCTGTGCACCCCCGGGATTAGTCGGGGCTCTAAGAGACTCGGACACCCTGTGCAAATCAAAAAAAAAAAAAATTCTGAACCACAAAATACTAGGATCTCAGGAAGAAACCTGAATGGCTTCTACTCTCTTGAGGAAGCCGACTAACAGTAAACGCTCATCTAAAACCTGGCTCTGTGGGATATAATAGATGCGAGAGTGTGACCATAGCATCTCTGCTATGGTGATGTTCCTTGGTATTTTCAATGTGAAATAGTGATGTGAAGCAGCCTAAAGGAAGCTATTATACGCTGGATGGAAAAGAAGGGGAAACAACAGTATAAAGGCATATGTATCAGACTTCCACCTTGTATTTTATGGATGATTTAGAATGGAAAACAAGCTGGTGTTTTGAGAATGAAGTAGTTGCAGCACTTGTATACAACATAGATACACTTTCTGGATAAAATTGAAAGTGTACATATTAGCGGTTTTGATTAATTTGAAATATTTATTATTTTATACAATGTAGATACTTTGAGTTACTTCACACTCTTGAGAAGCTGTAGGATAACCTACACACATCTTTTTTATAACAATGCTCTTTACATATCAACACTTGTTTAAAGCATTCCAAGTTGATGAATAAAAATTCTTTTTTACTAATCAGAAATAAAGTGCTAAGATTTTGAGATTAAGAATTTGAGGAGACCATGGTGATTGGAAATTAATTTTGGTTTTAGAAAAATAAACTTAGTTCACTCATTTAGAGACAAACATATTTAACTTTTTTTAAAAAACTCACTGAAGGTTTTACTAGTCTTATCATAAGAAGGGAAGATATGGTTGGTGTCTCTTGTATTATTAATTTTTAAATTTGATTTATTATAGGCTTTCAGTCTACATGCCAGCTTGGTCCTTATAAAAAAAAAGTTTAGTCTACATGTGAGCTTGGTCTATTTATCTAAATTAAATGCAATTAATTAGGCTTTTCACTTCTTGTTTGGTCTTAATGGAAAAAGAAAAGTTGCTAGCTAGGAAATTCTTATTTGGATCAGTTGCTCCACTAAATGTCGATTCTTTGAGTTTCTCAGACTACTTAAGCGTAGACTAAATCATATTATGTCCTTGGTGATGCTAACTAGGAAGTCTCAAACTAAGTATATTATCCTTGCTGATACACACTGAGTACAGCAATTATGAAAGGGATGTGTAGTAAGGAGGTGTATGGTCACAAAGTGCTGAACTTCCTTTAAATAGTAATGATATCCTTTAAGATATGTCCTGGAACTTACGGATCCCAAATGAAGCTAATGCATAGAAGTTCAATTTGTGTAATGTATGAGATGTAAGTGGATAAGTGTATACCTATCTCTATTTTTATCTAGGTTAGTTTTTATTATGATTTTGATCCTGACTAATGTGAATCTTATAATGTTATTACAAATTGTTGAATGAACCCAATTTGGACATTCTTCTGATTTAGGGTTCAGGTAAAACATTACTAGCTACAGTTGCTGCTAAATTTGCTGAAGAAAGTGAGGACATCTTGGCCCATATGTAAGGATATGTTTCGTCAATCTCACCAAACCTTTGTTTTCTGTTGGACATCATCTTTACTCCATTTTGAAGCTTCATCATCTTTACTCCATTTTGAAGCTTCAGTTTGAACATTAATGATTTTGTATCAAGGGATGAAGCCTGACTCTTGTTTCTTTCTTCAGAATATTCTTATCTTGTTCTAAGCTTGCTTTGGAAAAGCCTTCAACCATTCGTCAAGCTTTATTGAGCTATGTTGCTGAGGCTTTGGATCATGCACCTTCTGTTGTGGTATTTGATGATCTTGATAGCATTATTGCAGCCTCCTCTGAATCTGAGGCTTCTCAACCTTCATCCTCATCAGCAGCGCTTGCAGAAAATTTTGTTGATATTATGGATGAATATGAGGTGAGACTTGTTTGACCCTGTGTATGGAGCTGCTTTAATATTTATTCGAGGCGTGATGTGTTTGATGGTGTTTGGATCTGAATGAGCTAGGATTTTAGAACTTCCACTGTCAGCTTGAGGTTTGTTTTTCATCTTAGGATATCCATTCTGTTCCCCTTCCCCAAAAATTTGCAGAAGATATAGTTGCTTCTGAATGCGGTAGGAATAACACAACTGATGAGAACATATAGGATTTTGAAACAGTGAAATTCATGTGTCTTCTCTATTTCAATTATGATGCTACTTAGCTTGCTTCCCATATTATTTTTTTCGTGAACTTAGAAAAACGTAGAAAATTCTCATATTCTGGTAGTTGGTGGAATAATTGTGCATACAAGTTGACCCAAAATGCCACCATTTTTAAAAATCAACCTCTCTGTGCATTGATAACTTTTAGCCAAGAACATTCAAGGTTTACAATATTATTTGCAGCTCAGTTAGCTCTTGGGCTCTTTTGTGATTTCCTCAAAGATCCTTTTAACTGATAACTCTGTTTCTGTGTGTTAAATAGGAAAAACGGAGGAACACTTGTGGGATTGGCCCAGTTGCATTTATTGCTTGTGCACAGTCTCTGACTAATTTACCACAGAACTTGACTTCTTCTGGTTAGTCCATCATCTGTTATGGAGAAATCAGTTTTGTTTCTTATGACAGTTTAAACTGTTCTCCTCTAGCTTTAATATCACAATACTTTAATTCTTAATCCTAATATATGGTTTTTATTATGATCAGGGAGGTTTGACTTTCATGTTAAATTGTCTGCACCTGCTGAGACAGAGCGTGGTGCCTTGCTAAAACATATAATTCAGAAGCGTTCTTTGCAATGTTCTGATGATGCCTTGCTGGATATAGCCTCCAAGTGTGATGGATATGACGCATATGATCTGGTACTTAGTTCAGCTCTAAGTTTTATTAATTACTGATTACAACACTTATCCATGAATGCTTGCTGCCACCTCGGATGCATATGATTAGCTATTAGTTTGATCTGGATTGTATAAATCTGTCTCTTCCTGCTTTTCCTACCAACTGACACATCAACATTCTTGCATTCCCTACCAAGGCAAAACATTGTGGGTACAACATTTCTCAATAATTTGGTGTCACCTATTTTTCTACACCATTTTCCCTGATAAATTTAGTTGGTTAAGAGTGGTGTTGGGAAAATATATGTTACAGGAGACATTGAAGTATGTTCAGGAGAATCACAAATTTAGCTTACATGTCCAAACTCCAAACGTCTGCCTTCTGCAAACAGAGAACTAAGGAATAATGTTGAAGTAAAATAAATTAATCCAACATTTTTTTCCTTATCAAATGGAAATATTGAATTTATTTTAGGAAGTAGAACTGGGACATATTGTTTTTTATAGAAGAGAGCACTTCATATGGTACTTTCAGACAATAACTTCCTCTTAATTTTGGACCATGCAAGGCTATCTAATTGAGAGATGGCCAGTCGTAGACAAGTAATTCTGTCTAAGTTGGAAAAGTGGAACGAGAAACTTTTTTCTCAATTAGAAGGATGAATTTGTGAGCTACTATAGCCATGCATTTACTTCTTTTTTCTTTGGAAATTGGTAACTTTGAATATTCCTCAAAAGACGGTACTAAAACTGTAAAGGGGTTTTCGCTACTACCTAAGTACTGGTTTATAATACAAATCTTACCTTCTTTAAAAAAAAACCTGTACTGGTCAAAATTTTTACAACTTGTACTTAAAATCCTGCTATCTTTCACTAAATTGAGTCTAGCAATTATAGAGATAGTGTCGTTTCAGTATAACTGATTACACCAAAAACAAAATAACATCAGACAATTCAGTTTGAGCTTTTGCATACTATTCTCTACGCTATGAAAAGCTCTAGAGTTCCTTTCCTTCCATATTGCCCACCATATACTAGCTGGGATAATTCTCCATCTGTCTCTGTTCTTGGATTGCTTTCCTGCTTCCTCCCAACTCTGGATTGCTTCTGTGATTTTGGCAGGCATGGTCCATGACATACCCTTAACATTCAGGAATAACCTCCCTAGTTGGCCAGTGATCTTGCAGTGTAGAAACGGATGGTTAACTGTCTCAACAGTTTCCCCATAGAAGAACCATCTAGAAGATCATGGGGTATCCTCGTCCTCTTTAAGTTGTCCTGAGTCAGTACAACTTCTTTGGATAACAACCAGACAAACATGCCACTTTGAGTGGGATTTTTGACTTCCGGATTCCTGTCCATGGCCAGTGATTTTGAGACTAATTGGAGTGATTCAGCCAATTATATGTACAACCCACCTTAAAACTGCCTTTCTGATTGCCTTTCTACCACAAAATGTCTTGACCCCCTTCCAGACAATTAAATTGCCCAATGGTGTTGAAAAGATCTGCCACTCTTTGAATCTAACAATCATCCTTGAGGAGTCCAGTGATCTGCTTTGGTCTTCTGTTGGTGAGATAGTAGAAAATATATATCAGGATACAAGACCTCTAGCCTACCTGCCTGCCAATCATCCTTCTGAAATTCTGTTTTCTCTCCATTCCCCACTTTGATCTGTGTATTAGTTTTAAACTCAGACCATAGAGATCTAATGGATCTCCATACACTGACCCCATATGGCATATTAACCTCTTTGGTCATTCAGTTGTCTTCCTCTACATTTTTTACCTTAGTGACTTCCTTCCAGTGTTCTTCATTATTGAACTTCCACAACTATTTCATTCTAAGGGCTTTGCTCTGATTCATCAAGTTCTTTATTCCTAGATCTCCATGCTTCTTTCCCACTATCACAGCATCCCATTTAACGAAGTTGTAGCCTTTTCTCTCACTATTTCCTTGCCATATAAATTTTCTTCTGATTTTATCCAGCCTAGCGATTACCCTTTTGAGGATTGGAAACACTGACATCATATAGGTTGGTAGTGAATCAAGAACAAAATTAATCAAGGTCAACCTGCCACCGCTATAGAGATATTGTGATTTCCATCTTGCTAGCTTCATTTCACATTTCTCAACCACTTTGTTCCAAATTTCATATGATTGAGATTTCGCCCCCAAAGGTACCAAGATATGATGTAGGCAGTGCTCCAATTTCTCCTCCCCAGAACATATTTAAGGCTTCCTGTTGTGTACTTCATTAATTGGATAGAGGCAGCTTTTCCTCCAATTAATGTTGTGTACTGCTTTTCTTTTGTTTAGTTGCGATATACCATTCTATTTACTGATTAACATGGTCGAGCCCTAATATTCCATCCCATGTAAGACAAGAATTTCAATTTTGGGAGATCATGAAGTAGCTGGCTTTCCTCTGCAATAATGAATTATGATGTGGTTGGTGAATTATTTCTTTTTTTTGTGGGTAGCTAGCAGTTGGACCACATATTTTCAATATTTCGTTAAACATGTATGCGGTTTGTTTTTTTAAATACTCCTACTCTCGCTTGGACTATGAATCCCTCTCCATCCACCGTTCAAACAGCAATAATCATCCAGAAGAAAGTCATGTAGACAAGCGTGGCAATCAGAATGAAGTATCTGTGTTCCCTCTGGCACTCGGAACCCGCTGCCCCTACTAATCAGAACTCACACCATAGAAAGCCCACTTTGGGGGATTTTAGAGCTCCCTGTCGGAGGAGAAGTTAACAAACATATAGCATTCCCTCGCGCTTGGCGCCAATGAGGTTTTTATTTGAGAGAAAAAAGAAGACTATGCCTTCGCCATATGAATACTAAGTAATAATAGCATGGCACTTTGAATTCGATATGAGAAATTTTTGTATTGATTCTTATTTGTACAAATGGTACTTCGAGCTTGGAACGAGCATGAAGAGATTAACGATACTTCTTTATCTTTTGAG
>JAABOM020000084.1:18442906-18477948 GCA_011800125.2 Solanum clarkiae | reverse complement strand
AGGCTGCGTACATCCGACCCCCCCTCACCCTGCAATGAGCGGGAGCCTTTTGAGGCACTGGGTATGTTGTTGTTGTTGTGGCTGCAAATTTCTCATTCTTTGTTTTTCTAGCGCCTTTGCAATGATCCCCTGTTTGTAATATTAGAAAAATATATTATTTCCCATAAGATACAAATGAATATTTAGTCTATTTAGAGTGAGTGTGACATAAAATAAATTTTAATGAATTCTTTTTTCAAGTTTTCTTTTACAAAATTCCAAGATAATTTCATGATAAAACAAACGGTACAAAATTAAAGTATAGAATAGCAAGAAGCTAATCGAACTGTGTTTCTCAAAGAAATAGTGCAAATTTGTTATACCTTAACTCTTTCTTTGTCCAGTATTGGATGCAAAAGACTTGGTTGTTTATAGATGTCCACGCAATCATAAACATCTCCATGAATAGTCTGGAAAAAAAAAAAGAAATTCTTAAAACTTGAAAGGTCAAAAAATAAAAACAAGAGAGAAATTATACCTCAGCTTTATAATTTTCCCTTTGGAGGCCTTCAATCAGAATGATGTTCCAAACAAAAATTATGAAGCAAATAGTTTTAATTCTCACTGCCATTTGAAACAATTCACCTTTACTTATCATATCTGAAGGTACTTTTTATATTGCAAAAAGAAATCATTTATTTTGGTAAGAATCCACATTTTAATTCTAAAATTTAAACAATGAAGATATTTCCACTTTTCCTAATAAAGACTTTGACCAATTATTCTCTTTGATGAGCCAATTTATGATACTTCCAAAATTATTAAGTGCATTTGTGTAGAGTAATCATAAAGGATAAGTATTTTTGAAATGGAATTGTCTTCAAAAGTGAAAGATAATTCAAAAATCATTTTCAAGGCAATTTTATCATCTTTTAGTAATAATATATAAGACTTGCATTATTCGACTTTTAATAACTACTCTCTCTGTTCATTTTTACTTATCATTTTTTCGCTTTTTAAGGTCAATTTGACTAAATTTCAAAGATAAATTGAAGTATTTAAATTTAATATTTGAAATCTAAAATTTAGATGGTTGAAAACTATACGAAAAATATTATAAGTCGTATTCCTTCTCATATTAATATAATGAGAAAATACATCTTAAAAATGTTAGTCAAAGTTTTTATAGTTTAATCTCGGTAAGTGAAATAGTGACAAGTAAAAGTGAATGGAGAGAGTATTTGGAAAGATATTTGTATCAAAAATAGTGTTATAATTAAGTGTGCGTTTTATTTCCTCAAAAACAAATTAGATTACATAATTAGTCTTTTTTCCAAAATATATAGGCGTTTTGGTGTGTTAGTAGAAAAATTTTTCTGGAAACATTTTCTCTTGAAAAATGACTTCTTTAATAAAAATAGGAAAAATAAGTTTTATAATGTCTCATTTATTTTTATTAAGATTTATACGTCTGAATGGAATGCACATGTGAATGATTAAGATTGTTTATTTTTCACCATCAGAATGTAGATAATGTGTATGTGTGTGTGTATGTATGTATGTATATTTATATATTATGTACATAGTAAATATTTAATTAATTATTAAAAACTATTATTTGACTTTAAAAATAAATAAAATACTCATGCTTACAAGTTTTGATTGTAAAAATAGTCTGTAGTGATTTGGTGATAATAACAATTGTTAGTAGTGGGTAGCAATAATAGTAGTGATAGTTATCGTGGTAGAGGTGATTGATGTTATGATAATTGTAATAATAACATTAATTGGCAGTGATATTGTGTAATGCTCGAAAGTTGGAAAAATGGAGTAAGGAAGGAAATGTAGAAAAAAAGGTACTAGTGCAGCATTTACGAGCCACATCTACAGATCATAACTACAACTATGGATCATAGATAGGGATCATGGATAAGACATGAAAGTCTAGGAAAAATTTTCAGTTTCAGATGAATATTAACGAACCAATTTTACGGGCCATACAAGAAACTGCGACTCATGGATAGAGATTGTAAAAGGGGTCCTGAAGTTTAAGAAAAATACAAATCTTCATATTATTTTGATGAGCCGACCAGACGACTCGTGGAATCAATTCTTGGCTGTAGAACGGCCCATAAAAATGAAAGTCTTTGTTGTGATTAAACTCAGGAACATGAATCCTATTATACGTGCCATAGAAAGTTTTATGACCTGTAGTTCTTGATCGTAGAACCTACCTACATTTAAAAAAATATTTTTGAAAAATAAAGAATTAATGAAAGATTTCTACTGCTCGTAAAAGGGGTATGAGTAGCTGACTGAGCTCATCAGAAATGGGCCAAACTATTGAGCTGTATTACTTTCTCTAGAGACCAATAGGATACAAGCCGTAGATGGCTTTACCATCTATAAGATTTCGTCTATAGGAAAAAGTCAGAAACTGCAAAGGCCAGGATCTATGATTCGTAGAACGGATTATGACTTGTAAATTTTGATCGTGAATGTAAAGATCTAAATCGTCATTATTTAGATGGCATAAATTTTATAATTTAAATTTTGTCCCGTTAATAAGTATCATCCTGTCATAGCGGAAATATTTTCACCATAGCGATGTCGTCATAGGGGGATGAGACACACCATAGCGGGATTGTTGGGACAAAACTAAAGAGATGCAACAAAACTAAAAAGATGCGAACTCTTTTATTCTCTTCTTTTCATGGGGATGTAAAATTTATGATCCAAAATAAATTAGAAGTGCAGCTTTGGCCCTAAAATCTCCATTTAACTCCAAATTTAGTTTTGCAAGTTCTCCTGGACCAGATTTGACATTTTAGAGCTAATGAAATAGACAGAATTGCAAACCGACACTTGAAACTCAGAATGGCCAGAAAATTCAGATTTTCCAACTTTAAACCTTTGAAAAACTCCTTCTTTTGCAAAACTCAGGCTTTTTACCAGATTAAAAACTTGACTTCCAGACTTGACCAAATATGACTTAAAACAACTATGAGCAAGGGCAAAATGATAATTTAACTGAAAATATTGAAAGTGACATTCAGGGTCATCACAGAGTACTATTTGCTCATGAAAATATGGATAAACTAGTGTTACCCAACTCATATTTACCCATAAAAAATGGACTGATTAAATTATTACCCATGTTATGTTAACTCATTTTTAACCCATTTAAATTTGACCTAATCCGCCCATTTGCAACCACTAGGTGCAAGTATGCTGTAAGGGATTTGCATTTGTTGTAAACTAAAGTTGGTTGCTTTTATTATTTTTTGCTTTTTTTTCTAGGGATTTCTCTCTCAAAGAAAATAGTGGGGTGCGTGCGTTCTTGTTAATTTTAGATGCCCAACTGGTTACATATAGTTATATGGCATAAGTTTTTTCTGTTAATTCACATTTCTTTTTCTAAGTGGATTTGCATTTGTTGTAAAGTTTGTTGCTTTATTATTTTTTGCTCTTTTCATTTTGTATTTGAGAATTTTTCAGTTACTTTGCTACAAAAAGCATGAAATTCATATCCAACTTGGAATACTTTCTCGTTTCTTTTCTCTGCTAATGCCCAGATGCCAACTACAAAAATTCACATTTCAATTTACATTTTTAACTTTGTTCTCACTAACAAGCTTTGCCAATGTAAATCGTATAAACTTTGTACAAAGTTGGTGTTTTTAACAATTTATCAATGTAATCGTATAAACTTTGTTCAGCACAGGCCGTCTAGTAGTAGAATATTTAGAAGTTACATGGTAGTTCAGGAAATATCACATAAAATATTAAATATGTAACACAAGGTATTAAAAAATTGTCACATTTCCAGTTCCAGGCAATTTTCCTTTTTTATCCTTTAATCCAAACGCCAAACCTGCAGTCATCATGAAATATAGAATCATTAAGAATAACCTTGTAATCTAAGTTGCTTGAACTCTCCAAAAATGTTGCCGCACCCATGTCGGACCCTTCAAAAAGACACTATTTTTGGAGGATCCGACACGCACCCGTCGACATTTTTAAAGAGCCGAGCAATATAGCTTGTAATCAATGTGTTCAACATAGCTAAGAAAATGTATATACGCATTTAACCTGAATTTTTCCATCATTAGAACCAGCAAATATCATTTCTCCATCTTTATCCACAGCTAAAGATGTTATTCTACTCTGTCCACCACTTTTCATCTTAATACAAGTCATCTTTGTAACTCCTTCTTGCAGCCATACCTCTATGTTGCCTGATTTTGTGGCCGAAAATATCAAATCGTTGCTTATTGCTAGTCGTTGGATGTCTGAACCGGTTGAAAGTGTTCCAATGACTGCCTTGCTAGGCAGAGAAAATACCTTCACGAGCACGTTTATTGAAATTGAGAAATCATGTCATCCTGATCAAATGTTTTTATGTGAGTAAAATGGCTAGGTATTAATGAGAAAATGTGTATTACCTTTCCTGATATTCCATCAACTAATGAACCACCAGCAAACACAACGTTCTTTTGAACTTGGAGGGAATAGATATTCTGTTTTCCCAACAACTTCTTGGCACCAGCATAAAACGTTGTTGATGTTTGAGAGCTTAAATCAACTTCCTGCCATGTATTTAATATGCTTATCAAACTTAATATCTAAAGCTGGAAATATTTGGTTTTTTTCGCTTTTTAGTGTCACGTCATTTGTCTCAATCAAGGATGTGACATCAATAGCGGAATGTGGCAAACGTTTAGACTGTTTTTTGCGATACATAGTTACAGTTTTAAAAAAATTACGAAATGTTTACCCCGAAATGCTCCAAGTATTACCTGGATACTATAACCTGTGCATCCACAATAAAGCTTATCATCCATAAAGGCAAGGCACTTGACATACTTTTGGAAGTTTACATGCTTGGGAACCCCAGACCAATTATAAACCTGTAAAATTCGAGGTTTGGTGAGTCATTTGCACTAGTAGGTCAAAGTTTCATCAAGTCTCGTGTGACAAGAGAAATTCATGTTAACATAAATCCAGACTACTGACCTTGACTCCTGTTGCTTGAGATGCAAAGCATGCGAAATGAGTGTTAGCTATCAACTCAAGAACAGGCTCTTTCACATCATGAACCTGAACACAGTGGATTTCCTCTTGATTTATAGCCCAAACCTACAAGATGTTTTAACAATAATGAAGCCTTTAACTTAGATATCAGAACATCGAGATAACGTGTTCGTAGGGATCAATGCAAAATGTGTGCTCAGCACTTGCTGCTAGAAAGAGAGCGAACCCTAATTGTTCTGTCCAATGAACCACTATACAGTTTATCGCATGAAGATGACACGTAGAGGCATGTGACTGCTTTTGTATGCTCACGAGTTTCATGAATTAATCGAGGAACTCTTTTTCCAGTTTCCCAAACCTGAACAGAGAAAATATACATGTTGGAGAAATGTAGGAGCTGAAGAAAAGAAACTATGGCTGCTTACTAAGAAGGAACTTACCTTAACGGTTCCATCAGAATGACTACTAATGAGCCGACCTCTTATGTGGAGCAGACAAAGAACTTCTCCATTCATCAAAACATCCATCTCCGGACATTCAGAATAGCACCATAGTTCTGCCTGTAGTTCTAACTATTAGAACACGTAAAAGATGCATAACTATTAATTAAGTACTTATTAGCATAAAAATCACTTACAGCATCGATACATGGTAAGTTCATCAAGGTTTTCATTATATCACTGACCACTGTAGAGTACTTTTTAAGTTTCCTCAAGTTTCTGCATAAACATTTTGCGTATATTCCCAGTTCGCAAAGTGCACCTTATAACATATAGATCAACCACCAGTTACAAGTAAAATCATAACATCCTGTTTATGTACTTGCTAAGTACTCGATCCAGGCTTACCTAAATCAGTAATAAAGCCTCTCAAAGCAAGAGCTGCCAAGATTTTTTCCTCTAGGTTCTTTGTTGACTGCAGCATCTGTACAAATTGCTCAAGCAACGACTTACGAGCAACATCTCTAACTCCAGTATTGGGAAAATTATAGAGCATGTGAATAAGCCATGTTGCTACAATAAAGGAAGATTTCGCTATCTCCATGGAGGTGCTCTTAAGGCATTCCTCTAAAGCTTTGAATATTAATCCTTTCTCGTGATTGCAAAGAACAAAAGCCATTCTATTTTCCCAAGTACTCAGCGCTTTTTCTTCCTCTTCCTATAAACCATATGTCCAGCTAAGATACTATTTGCACAAACCACATAACAATAAGCCACGAAACAACTAACTAGCTGAAGAACTTCATACCATTGTATTTGTGATGTCATTTTCACCTGCTCTTTGTTTCTCTTCTTTCAACGTAGCATTATAGCGCTGATTAAATCCTGCAGTCTTGAGTAGCCGAGCTTCGAGAAAGGGCTTACCAGAGTTAGTCAGATGCCCAGAAAGAGATAACAAGGCATCAAGAGCCCTGAGCTGAGATGACGGAAAGTCCTTTTTGTGAAGTGCTTCAATCAACGCCTCTATTGATTCTTCCCGGTATATGCTCATTTTCCGTGGCTCAACGAGAAGGTCAAGCTGCAGAAGAAGAGGAGCAATGGTTGATTTCTGCTCCATTGACGCCATCTGTAGACAGACAAGAAGAGTGTGCATTGTACTAAACGCTCCCTCATCCTTAATTATCTGCAGAATCTGGTTGCACAATGTTCTCCTGAAGTTCAGTAAAAAGAACAAGCATATTTCATGAGTCCAACTCTAGAGGGATCACTTTAGGATACAATATTTAGAATTCGATTTCGAAAACCAGATAAGCATGTACTCCCTCAGTTTCAATTTTGGTGTCTTACTTTGAGACTAGATCCGGAGTTAAAAGAAAATAAGGAAGACGTTAGTATCTTGTGGACTTACACTAAAGATGTGCGAAATATAACAAAATTTCCTTTGAATCTTGTGGTATTTAAAGGACAGTAAGACACTTAAATTGAAAAAGGAAAGAGTTATAAGCAAGTCAAAGGTGATTTTTGTAGACTAAATTTTGAAAGAATAAAGTCGTGTTTGTTTTGAATACCTGCTTAACAAAACTAACTCATAAAGAAGTTCTATGCATGTCGGCTTCACGCTATCACTTCCTGTGTGAATTAACTCAAGCACAAGAGATAACTCAATCCTACTAGCAATTGTATTTCTGCAAGTCTTATCAGCACGAATACAGAATAAAAGTATGCATACGATGGACTCTTTTCCATTTTCATGTTCTAGGCACTTTAGCAAGGGAGGAATACCATTTCCTGATATAATCTGCATAGCATTGAACGATCGGTCACTCTCACCTCCTCCAGTTATAATTTGTTCTAGCAACAGAACAGCAGCTTCCTTTGGTCCTATTGTGAACTGAAAATCACTAGAATCCTCCTTTCTGTTTGATATAATCTGAATAAGAGACGGTACAAAATTATGAGCTGAAAGTTGAGAGAATGATGGCCTGAGTAGGTAAATAAGTACTGCTGCTTCAGGAAGACCGTCTTTCAATAAAGTAGCAAGGCACTCAAAATCTGAGTCCACACTTGTGAGGATCTCACCAATGCTATCCTCTGCACATAGTAGCTCGGACAAAATATAAATTGTCGTCTTTAAAACTTCCCTCTTTAGTGAAGCTGATAATACCTCTACAAATCCATTCACTATTGCTGGTGCGGATAAATAAGAGTGAACTCCTTGAGATTCAAGTTTTGAGTCATTCCAGATCTTTGCTATAGTCAATATGGCTTGTTCACATTCTTGTAAGTCCTCTGAAGTGCACAGACATGAAACATAAGGTTTTAAGCTATTGATAATAGCTTCAGTTGCTGCTTGAGAAATTACACTTGTAGGGGACATTGATACAGCTGCTCGCATAAATCTTCGTGATCTTTGTTCCACAATTTCCTCTATCCTCCTATGATTTGGATGATTAAATGTCGGAGATGGAGTAGTTTCAGATGATCTCTCTCTTGAAGATGGAATGTTTAAATAACTTCGCGGTGTTTCAGAGTATGAAAACTCCTGAGCTAGATCAGGGTGCTGTTCCCTCCAAGAAGTTATCAGTCTCTTCAGGACATAGTTGGTTTTAGGTAGAGTAGCTGCAGATAAAGGCTGCCTCGTAATGGGGCATGTTGTATTACCTCTTTTTATCCATTCTTGGATGGCTTTCCCTTCATATGTTTGACCAGTTTCAAGGGTGACGGGATCATTGAATATCTGTCCAGTGATTGGACAGACAAAATCTTTTGGAGGCCTTGATGGAGCAGTCGACTTATCTGACAATGGGAGAGAAATGCAGCTGAGACTTCCTTCATCACTATTACTCGGCGAGCTGTCGTTGTTTGAAGAGATTTAGGAAAACTTGATCACCTCCTATATTAGAAACTTAGAAAATAACTTGCATAGACATACCCTTTTTCTAAGGATTGACTATGGCTCCGCCTTCGAGCACTTCTTTTCTCCGCAATTTCATGTTGCACCTGCATGTGTAAGCAATTATCACAGCAGTCCCATAGATTCAAGTCTCAGAACCATTGGTAGGAAAAAATCATTGAAGTAGGGATATGAAACATACTTCCCTTTCTTCATCTAAGTCCGGAGAGTTAATTTTTAACTCTTGTGATAAATGCAAAGAATTTGAAGTTGAAGAGTCCTTAACACGTCCAGATAAGAGGCGTAACACAGGTACACCTTTTCTCGAGGGGGTATCTGATCTTTTTGGTGAAGGCTCTTGTGAATAAGGAGTTTTAGGGGACTCCACTTTAGGGGTGTCCATTGAAGAGAAAGCGTTGGGAGATTGCTTTTGGTTTGTATTAATTTGCTCGACTTTTGACCTGGCTTCTACATAGGATGAATTGTTTTCTTGATTCTTTTTATTTGATGCAATGTGTACATGAGGCTCATGCTCATAATCTTCTTCGTCCTCTTCGGGAATTCCTTTCTGAGTATGACAAGAAAGAGCAATACTTTACCACAAATTATCATCAATTCATAATGTAACATGATGTAGCAAAGTAAAGGAGGTAAAAACTAACTACTGGATTCCAAGTTGCAGAGTCCTCCTGATTATCGGACGATAAAGGAGTCATATTCGATCTGCTAAAATCCAAAGGATTAGAGAGACAAGTTTTGGCATTTTCTTTTTATATTTCTCATAAGTCTTAAACAAATATTCAGTAGCTACTAGTTCATGGACCTGACCTTGAAGATCCTTGTGCATTCTCCTTCACTCTCAGAATAGGAGTAAACCCCGCACTCTTAGGCAAGATTGGGCCAAATTTGACATAATCAGGAATTGACCGGCGTACCTCATGCAGTGGAGTCATCGGTGGCTCTGCAATAGGCAACAAAGGAATTGTCTTCTTTGACGTTGCAGAATCATAGTTCATGCAATCCTTGTAGTATTTTGCATAAAGCCTTGTATTGTCATCCAATGACTGTCCATAAAGCTGCTCGAGTTTCTGCATTTTCTCGGCTTGATCAGGCCTTACAGAGAATATCAAAGATTCATTAAAATCATGATCAAAATCCATAGTGAAAGACAAGTCACTGGAATCAGGAATGACATCCATCACTATCCGATGTCTCTCCTCTGAGTACCACCCAACAATGGAGCTCATGTGTGGAAGAAACATACATTTCCAAAGCTCAGGTGCAAAATCTATCCGCGAGAAGAAAGGGTCAACGATGAACATCTCCAGAATATGAAGTATGGCATTGTTAACATTATTTCTCAACATCCATAAGTAAGAAAGGTTTAAATGTGCCCAAGCAGATAAATAGAAATTAGGCACCCCTGCAGTTTTCTGGCTAGAATCCAACATAGCACATACTTGCAACATTTTTTCCGCATAATCTAGTCTAGCCATCTTAGTTTCAATGTTTGATGTGTTGATTGCCTCTTCAAGGGCATCAATTCCCCAGTCCAAATTGGCTAAAACTGCTTGATCAGAGTATCGAACTTCTGTATCTTTATCAGAGCTCCCATCTTCAGCTGCTAACCTCTCAGCACATTGTTCTTTATGCAAAGTTCTTTGTTCCTTGTCAATTAGCCTATCTTGAATGAAACTTCCTACAGAAGTGACCAAGGACCTAACTATGTCTTCCTGATCCATTTCAAATCTATAATTTCCAGCCATTTTTCACGCGCCAATCAAATGTGTAGTCACAATTCTAGGATTCAAATTCAATAGAACGCCATCGATATACTTCAACTAACAACGGAGACGAGCAAAATCAAACGTAACGATATCAGAAACAAGAGAACTGAGAAAGCTGGAAAATAAACAAAAACATTGAAGACTATCAAGTGCATTTGTGCATGAGAATTTGTATGGTAAAACTAATGCATATTAACACTAAAAAATTAAAACTATAAATATCAAATTTAAGCCTACTAGGAAATAACAGATTATAAATTCATGAAAATATCCTTAGTAGTATTTTATCTTAGTAATTACTGTAATGTTCATGAAACAAGTAAGTTTTTGAATGTTTATTTGTCTAAAATTTGGAAAGAACTAATCAGAATATATATCGTAAACAATTATAACTTGATCAGGATCATTTATCCCAGGATTAAATATGACAATTAATTAGGAAACTCCATAACCCTTTATCGCCAAGTTCATAAACTTAGTATATATAACACTATGAAGTCACTCAAAGGACAATTGCAAGCTAGGACCAAACACGCGACCTTAAGAAAGTTGTGCGACACCTTATTATCAGCTTAAGTCAAGAGGTGTCAACACTGTTATATATATCTATAAAATTAAAATTTTACCTATCTATACAAATATAATTTTTTGATGAAGGAGTATCTCTCAACAAGCCATATGGAAAATAAGATACATTACCTGCTATAATATTCATATGGAAGATTAAAGAGGAAAATTCAAGAATAATATCATCGCTGCATCTATTTATGTATATTATGTGTGTGAGAGAGAAATATATACCTGAATTTCATAGAAGATTTACTCATCATATATATCTGTCTTATGTTTCTAGATCATTAAGCCAATTCCTCAAAATCTACAACCAAAATTTTAGAGACAGTCAGAAAGCTAAGATTAGAGAAAATAATTAAACTAATAGTTAAAGTAATTAATTAATAGCAGCCGGCCGGCTTAATAACTCATTTTCTTGCTGACATATACTATGTAAGTAAACACATTGACATAGTCAACATACTCATGTCTATGTGGTATTAACTAATATAGTCTTTTATAGTTTTTAAATAATAATTGTTCCTTTACCTAGGCTGATAGAGAAGACAAAAAGGTATCTTAATGCTTTTGGCTTGTTAGTATGGATTGTATCTTGCCTTTTAACTATGCCACTTCCCTTAGTAGCCTCTTCAACTCTCTGGTATTAATATGTAATGACCCTTAAGGTTACTTTTCGTGTACTGGCCTTTTTTGTCAGGTAAAGCATTCTTATAGTAACACAGGTCATTTATGACCGCTAGCACTGATAGCTCGGTTGTGTTGTTGTTCTTTTGGATGTTGTGCAGTTATCCGTGTTTGGAGACCTTCATAACTTGAAAACAATTTTGGACTAAGATGCGGGTAAACAGCCTCAGAACGGAAATTTACATGGCCAAATTAGACTAGAAGCATGGTCGACTCGAGTACTGAGAATTCGGTGCAAGTTTGAACCGTATATAGCATTTTATCCTTGAAAACTAGCCAAAAGTTGACTTTGGCCAACATTTTTGGAAAATACGCCTGAATGAAAATTCTAACAATGTGGTTAGCTCCAAAACATTGAGTTTGATCTAGAACGACCTTTCATTCTCTTCCTGAGACTTTCGGACTCATTTCGAGCCCCTTGGTGGAATTTGATTAAAAATGGCCTTAGGAATAGGACTCATATTCAGTCGTAACTACCTTGTATGAAAATTTTGACTGCATCATTGGGCATAAAATGTCAAATTTGGTGGGGGTAGCATAGTTTGTTTGTATGCATGCGGTTCTAAATAAATCTCAAGCACCTATCGAAGACTTTAAGTAGAACTAATTTACTGGTGCATCGTATTTAGTGTACCTCATCTTTATAAAAGGTAGTCATTTTCAGCTTGTATTTGGAATTTTTTGTGACAATTTTTGAGCATTTGGAGCTCAAATTCAGTGATTCAAAGGTCGAAATTGAAGAAATTTCCGAGAGGAATGCATTGGCAAGTCAGAAAGTGAACTGGAAGCTTTATTTGAGGTGAATTTTGCATT
Organism: Solanum clarkiae; assembly: GCA_011800125.2. Taxonomy (NCBI): domain Eukaryota; kingdom Viridiplantae; phylum Streptophyta; class Magnoliopsida; order Solanales; family Solanaceae; genus Solanum; species Solanum clarkiae. Next base: position 18,465,745 of record JAABOM020000084.1, on the reverse strand, counting down.
TTAACTTCTGTCCCATGTCATTTTTGGAGTGAATTTTTGGAAAACCTTGGGAAGTGATTGCTTAATCATTTTAGGTCTGATTTTGGTGATTTTTAGGGCTATCTTAAGTGATTTTTTAGGAGAACGTGTTGTCCTTGTTGAAATTCATATTTGAAGCTTCATCACTGATAAGGATCGTTATTTAGCTGCTTCCATAGCTCAATTTCGAGCTCCATTTTTGGAGAATTTTGGAGGATGATTTCTTGCTCATTTTATGTCCGACTTGAGTGATTCAAGAGTCTAAATTGTGAGATTTTTTGGTGTAGAGAATCGTGGTGTGCTTAGTTTTGGTAGTTGGGCCCTTATATTTGGTAATTTTATATTAGTCATTCTTGAGCTAAAATTGAATTTTTCTAGTTTGGTGACATTGAGGTACTTTCAATCCTCGAATCGCATCACATTTTGGGACATGAGCTCAGGGAGATGGTTGGGATTGATTTCGAGATTAGATTTCCAAATGCAAGCTACACATTTTCTGCTTTTTGATTCTGAAACTGATCCACTTTTTTTTCTTGTAAATTTAGTGTCATAACAATTGTTATAACATTTTGACTCTATTTTAGGCAGCTTGGCAGCGTTCGGAGGATACTCAATAGGAAAAAGGTCTAGCAGAGTAGTAAATGACTTCCCTTCTTTCAAATTGAGTTTGGATATGTAAATGTAGTTGATTTAGCATAAATCAAGGAATTAGCTATATATCGTATATGAGCTAGAATTCTCGTTAAAATTGATATTTGGGACTGGCAGGTACTTGTATCGTATTTTTCAAATTATCTATGCTTTGTTGATATTTAAGTTAAGTTGTGATATACTTGAGCATGTTTGGCCTTAGTCTAGGGTTAGACAAGTAATGTTATAGACCCATATTGTTTTTGGAGCCAGTAAACTAATTACATCCTCCAGTGTGACTAGAGAGGCGTAGCTCCCTGTTAACTAGTGCAACAGACTTGAGTCTGTAGATTAAGCCTTAAATAGGTAGGAACGCCATCAGAAGCTTAATTATCTATAAGTCCCATTTTATCTTATTGTAACGCCCTTGTGTATCAGAATTCTCTTGGCTTCAGAGATTATCGCTGGTTATACAAGAGTTCTAAAAGAGTCCATCTGTGGTTAGAGGTCTGACTCTATGCCCCTTCTCCTATTACCAATTACCTATTATCCTATCACGAAGTTGACAAACAAAATTTGGCTATTAATTCTATCATGATATCTACGATCAACACTTTTAGCGATTAGAGGTGCGGGCTACAATCGGGTGAGAGGACACTTGCACTTTCAAGGATTAGAGGTACATACTACAACTGGGTTAGAGGCCACCTGCACTTTCAAGGATTAGAGGTTCGGACTACAACTAGATTGAGGTCACTTTCATTTTTGGGGATTAGAGGTTTGGATTACAATTGGGTCAGAAGGCCACTTGCACTTTCAGAGATTAGTGGTCTGCATTACAATGGGGTTAGAGGCCACTTGTACTTTTAAGGATTAGAGGCCAGGCTGTATCTGCGGCTAGATGCCACTTTTACTTTCAGGGATTAAAGGTTCGGGTTTCGTGCTGCCCTCCATTAGAGTTTGAGGATATTCGCTCTTTTGTTGCGTTTTTAAACTACCACAGGTTCACCATTCCTAGGTACTCAGTTCTTCTTTAACATTATGTGTGGGTGTACCTTCTAGGCTTATGGGGGCTCATTCAGCATATAGGTGATCTTAAGCGTATTTAAACTCCTAAATAAACCAAAGTCCCTTAAATAATGTTAAGTTCGAGGGTAAATCCATAAAGTTTAGGTATTTTTAATATGATTTTGTGTATTATGTTAACGTTGAACAAATTACACTTCAGATTTATGTTTTTGATTTTTATCAGATTTTAAGATTTTGGAATGAGACCCGAAGCAAAACAAGTCAACCCGCGCAAGAAAACAAGGAAGAAAAAATTCAAACACTTATTCCGTGACCAAGGCGCATTACGAACCAGTGTAAAAATAGTGGAAAGCTATTTTTCAACGGGGTTGGTGAAAAAGCAACCTAAATCACACTAGTGCGTGTCGCATACTAGTGTGAAAAAGGTGACTTTTTGGTTCAGTCAACATTGTACGCAGAATTCGATTAAAATAATACTATTTCGCATCGCGGACTTAAGGAAAAACGCGTAAAAAGTTGGATTTTGTGGGCTATATAAATCGTGAAAAACCTACAACCCTAATCTTTTGTTCTAAGTTTTGCTGAAGCTTGTGAGGAGGCCGGGCATTATAGGAGACTATTCTTGGTCAGTTTTTATCTTCATTTTAGCATGTTCTTATATTTTTTTTGTAATATTTGTGTGTATGATTAGCATGAGTGGCTAATCTTTCCATTTTTTTGGATTGTAGTCATAGATAATGTGTTAATCTTTGAGTTTTTAATGCTTATGAATGGGTATTTATGATTGTTTTATATTATTTAAATCTACATTTCTTAGCTTGATCACCTATGGAAATGAATATGTTTAGCATTGTGAATTCGAAAGATGTTGGAATGCTTAAGAACATAATAATATAAGGAGCTTGTTCAATTAAAATATGAGATTGATTTGTGTATTGGAGACTTGTGACAACTACCTTTATACCAAGCTTGATTTAATGTACAGGAAGATATTATTAATGTGTTTCTATTGTATTGTTTATCCCCGCTTAACGATGTAGTCAGGCAAACAATAGGAATAGACAAATGGAGGTGTGCAGCCCCGATTTGGTAATTTCAACCCTGTGAATCAATAATCCACTTCCCAAACAAAAGTATTAACTTTAAGATTAATATGGCATCGTTGAGGTTACAATCTTGGAATCTCGCAATATTTGGATAAATAACATAAAAGAAATAAGAAGATCTCATTTTATTTGCAAAGTTACTAGTTTAGTTTTAAGTGTAGTTATTTTCATACAGAATTTCATAAATAAATTCTTTATCACCTTTTAAGCATTATAAATCAGAATATTAAATCCCTTGGGTTCGATAATCCGATCCTTTAAAAGGCCACTATATTACTTGTTTTGACCACGTGTACTTGTGTGTGCTGGAAGGCAACAAGTTTTTGGCGCCGTTGTTGGGGAGTTAAAGTATAAATTAAGTAATTTTTGAGTTGTTTTGTTTGGTAGTATTCACTATATTTGATCTTAGTTGTGTTGATTGTACAGAAAATTTAGTTCTAAACTGGAGGTTCAAGATACATACTTTCTTCAATCTAAGAGAAGAGTAAGTGTCTTGTTTCAAACTCCACTAATTAAAATCATTGAGCAGGAAAATATAACGGAGACTAAGGAAGAAATAAATCCTGTCAAAGAAGAAATGGCGGAACAAAATCCATCTGCACTACCCGCACCTAGGACAGTAAGAGATGTAGCCATTCCTAGAACAACCAATGTCACTAGTTGTTTCAAAAAACTGAAACCTGGTAGTCGTTGGGAGCTTAAACAAAATATGGTTCAATTGCTACACTCAACTGGGTAGTTTACCGGACTGCCACATGAAGATCCACAGGTACATCTTCAAAATTATTTGGAAATCTTTGGTTGACACTTTCATTCCTACAGGCGTAAATCGATATTATATGAGGATGACCTCGTTTCCCTTCTCATTGTTGAGGGAAGCAAGGAGGTGGTTGCAAATTGAGCCACCAAACTCCATTACTTCGTGGGATGATCTTGCTAGAAAGTTTCTTATTCGGTCTTTTCCCATCTGGTAAGATGGCCATATTGAGAAGTGAAATTCTAAGCTTTAAGCAAAGGCTGAGAGAGAACTTATATCAAGCATGAGACAGGTTTAAAACTTTACTTGTTAATTGTCCCCGTCATTGTCAATCTAACGAAGTGTTCGTCTACACCTTCATTGAAGGACTGGAACCAAACACAAAGATTCTTCTTGATTCTGCTGTAAGAGAACAAGCTTTGGAAAAAGACATATGATGAGTTGTATACACTTCTCAATTGTATAGCTCAAGTAAATCCCAAGTGGAATGGAGGATCAAGTTGGCCAACAGTTCATAAGCAAGATGGAATGTTAGAAATTGACGCCATCATTGCTTTGCAAGCACAAATTTCAGCTATGCAAAACATGATGATGACCCAATTCAACAACTTATCGATGGGTCAACAACAGAAAAATGCAGCAGTAAATCAAAAATCCACACCAGTAAATGTAGTACAACAACAGAATAATTGGTGCAATGTTTGCGGAGGAGGAGACCACAGTGCTGAATTTTGCAGTTCAAATCCAGAGGCAGCGTATTTTGTTGGTAATGCAAATAGAGGTGGATACCAAGGTTTTGGGAATTCCTACAACATAAATTGGAGGAATCATCCTAACTTCTTTTGGGATGGTAACCAACAAAATCAAGGACAATCTCAACAACCACGTTCACAAGGAAGCCACCATACTACAATTAACAAATGCATCAATCGGTGAAGCAGGCCAACCCAAACAATATGTTGGATATTGAAGTTCTAAGGCAAATTTTGGCAAGCCAAAATCGCTAGGAAGAAGAAATCCAAAAACACAAACAAAATCTTCAAAATTTGGAGAAGCTGTTAGGGCAATTGACAAGCTCTATGAACTCAAGACCCCAAGGAGGTTTGTCGGGTGATACGAATTCAAATCTCAAGCAAGTTCATTCCATAAGCACGAGAAGTGGGAGGCCATTGACTGAATTGGTTCCTAAGAAGAAAAATGTGGTTGAACCAAGTGGTGTTCAAAATGAGAAACCCTTGATTCCAAGTACGTCCACTGATGAGGCAATTCCATTGCCTAAGCCATTGCCTCCATTCCCACAAAAGCTGAAAAAGAAGAAGAAGGATGAATGTTTTCAGAAATTCATTAGACTCTTAAAGTAGGTATGAATTAACTTACCACTTATTGATGTTTTGCAGGGAATTCCAAAATATGCAAAGTATGTGAAGGACATTGTCGCCAACAAGAACAAGTTGGCGGAATATGAGACGGTGGCACTCATTGAACCTCGTAGCTCTAGAATCTTAAATAGAGCTCAATTGCCTACTAAGCTAAAATATCCCGGAAGCTTCACGGTGCAAGTAACTATTGAAAGCTGTTTGAATGCCAAAGGATTATGTGACTTTGGGGTAAGCATAAATCTTATGCCAAGTTTGTTGTTCTCAAAGTTGGGACTTGGGAAACCAAAGCCCACTATAATTGTGTTGCAACTGGCAGATAGATCAATGGCAAGGCACGAAGGTGTTATCGGGGATGTTTTAGTTCAAGTAGAGTCTCTCGTCTTCCCCCTGGACTTTGTCATGCTTGATTTTGAACCTGATCCTGAAGTTCCATTCATACTTGGTCATCCATTCTTGGCGACCGGAGGAGCATTAATTGATGTAGCTGCAGGAAGATTCACAATGAGGGCCCATGAAAAAGTGAAAGTTTTTGATGTGTATAAGGCCATGAAACTACCAGCTGCATATGAAGATCTGACGGCCATCACAGTAATAGACATGGCTACCTCGGTAAGTCAAGTGGAGGTTCAAGACCCGCTAGCAGTAGTGTTGCTAAATCAAGGGCTAGTGGATGATGCAAAAGCTCTCGAAATTGAAAGTGTGTTGAATAATAATGCAAGCATGTTTAAGAAGGGGGCTGCAGCTTTAAATAGGGTATTGGGTCCTCCTCCCAAACCATCAATAGAAGAACCACCTAAGCTGGAATTGAAGTCGTTGCCTTCACACCTCAGGTATATTTTTCTTGGAGATAATGATACATTACCTATAATTTTATCTGCTTCATTGACTGTAGCACAGGTGGAAGATACAGTAGTGGTGCTCAAGAAAAGGAAGAGAGCTATGGGGTGGCAAATGTCAGACATCCATGACATTAGCCCAGCATTGTGCATGCACCGAATCTTCATGGAGGAAGGTCATAAACCGATGGTGCAACCTCAAAGACGGTTGAACCCAATTATGAAAGAAGTTGTGAAGACAGGAAGTAATAAAGTGGTTAGATACGAGAATCATTTTTCCCATCTCCGACGGCAAATAGGTCAGCCTAGTGTAATGTGTCTCGAAGAAAGTATGTATGACGGTGGTCACCAACAATAAAAATGAGTTGATACTGACAAGAACAATGATGGGATAGAGAATATGCATGGATTATAGGAAGCTAAATGATGCCACCCAGAAAGATCATCATCCGGTACCATTCATTTACCAAATGCTTGATAGACTTGCCGAGCAAGAATATTATTGCTTCTTGGATGGTTACTCCGGGTATAATCAGATCACAATTGCTCTGGAAGACCAAGAGAAAACCACATTTACCTGTCCATATGGTACATATGCCCTCAAACGCATGCCCTTTGGGTTGTGTAATGTACCAGCCATTTTTCAACTGTGTATGATGGCTATCTTTCATGATATGGTATAGGAATATGTGGAAGTGTTCATGGATGATTTCTCAATTTTTGGGGAATCTTTTGAAAGTGTTTGCAAAATGTAGACAAGGTTTTAGCAAGATGTGAGGAAACTAATCTTGTCCTTAATTGGGAAAAATGTCATTTTCTTGTTAATGAAGGATAGTTTTGGGGCACAAGGTATCTAAGCATGGTTTAAAGGTGGACTGAGCCAAGATTGAAGTGATTGGGAAGTTGCCACCACCTGTTTCAATCTAAGGAGTCCGAAGTTTTCTTGAACATGCTAGATTCTACTGTAGATTCTTCAAGGACTTCTTGAAGATTGCCAAACTGCTCTGTGCACTCCTAGAAAAAGAGGTACCCTTTAACTTTGACTCTTCATGTTTGTAGGAATTTGATACGTTGAAGAAAAAGTTGATTGAGGCACCTATCTTGCAAGCACCAGATTGGAATCTAGCATTTGAACTTATGTGCAATGTAAGTGACACAGCGGCGGGTGCTATATTAGGACAACGAAAGGCCAAGGTGTTCCACTCCATATGCTACAAGAAAAACTCTTGATTCTGGTCAAAATAACTACAAAGTTATAGGAAAAAGAAATGCTCGCATTAATATATGTGTTTGATAAAGTTAAATCTTATTTGGTGGGCACCAAAGTGAGTGTTTTCACTAACCACACTATTGTCCGGTACTTGTTTAACAAGAAGGATGCAAAACAAAGGCTCATTAGGTGGATCTTGCTGCTCCAGGAGATTGATATCGAGATCAAAGATTGAAAAGGGTGCGAAAACCAGATTGCCGATCATCTTTCTCACCTGGGAAATAATGCGCACATTGGAGAACAAATGCAAATCAAAGAGGAATTTCCAGACGAGCAGTATTCTAGCACTTGAAGTGGAGGAACTATCATGGTACGCATATATTGTCAACTACTTAGTAAGTGAAGTTTTTCCCTCAGACGCCAACCATCAATAACGCAAGTGTTTAGCCCATGATACAAAGGCTTACATATGGGATGAGCCCTATCTTTTCAAGAAAAGAGCTGTTGGTATGGTTAGACAGTGTGTGCCCGAAGTAGAGATGTAGTAGATTCTAGTAAGGTGTCATGCTTATCAATATGGGGGTCATCATGGAGGTGAACATACAACTCACAAAGTACTTCAATCAGGTTTCTTTTGGATCACTCTATTCAAAGATGCTATATAGTTTGTGAAATCTTGTGATGCTTGCCAAGAGACAGGTACTATCTCTAGGAGACATGAGATGCCTCTTAATAACATTTTAGAGGTAGAAATCTTTGATGTATGGGGCATAGACTTCATGGGTCCATTCCCACCCTCTTTTGGTAATACTTACATCTTGGTTGCGGTCGATTATGTATCCAAATAGGTGGAAGCAGCAGCTTTACCCACCAATGACTCCAAGGTGTTAAGTAAGTTCTTGAAAAAACACATCTTTACTCGTTTTGGTATGCCAAGAGAAAGGTTTGGAACGAAGTCTCTTGACCAACGGGAGAGGGACCCTAACTAACGTTTTGGATTTTTGGAGTTTTCGCCCCAACCTAGGTTAGGGGGTCGTTAGACCGTAGCTTGCTGCTGAAAAATGCACACCAAAGAGGGTTGAAGGGATCGATCCCAATAGCCTTTCACGAGAGCCATCATTAGTGATGGTGGTACACATTTCATCAACCAAACAATGAAGAACCTTCTTGCGAAGTACGACATAAGACACAAAGTTACTATGGCTTACCACCCTCAAACAAGCAGTCAAGTGGAAGCATCAAATCTGGAGGTGAAGCAAATCCTGCAGAAAATGGTGAATGCTACTCGAAAAGATTGGGCTACTAAGTTAGATGAAGCATTGTGGGTATGTCGAACTACCTACAAAACACCCATTGGTACATCATTGTATAGGCTGGTCTATGGAAAAGCTTGTTATCTTCTGGTGGAGCTAGAGCATCAAGCTTATTGGGCAATTAAAAGGTTAAATCTCGATCCTGAGCTTGTTGTAAGAAAGAGGTTAGAATAATTGGAGGAATTAGAAGAATTTCGGCTTCAAGCGTATGAGAATCCCAAACTCTACAAAGAAAAGACCAAGCGGTGGCATGATCAACATATAATCAAATGCACTTTTGAGCCAGGATAATAGGTACTGCTCTTTAACTCTCGTCTGAAATTGTTCCCACATAAGTTGTGGTCAAAATGGAGTAGACCCTACGTGGTGGTATCCGTAACACCACATGGAGCAGTAGAATTAAAGGACAAGACCTCCAACCAAACTTTTTTGATAAACGGTCAACGTGTCAAGCACTACTACAGTGAAGACACAACCAAAGTTGAGGAGGAAATTAAATTGGCAAAAGATAAGTAAGCTTGTGCTGCGTCGTGTCGCGATGTTAAATCAAGCGCTACAAGGGAGCCAACCCGTGAATGAGGTGATATTTTTCTGTCTTATTTCAATTTTCAATATATAAATAAAAAATTAAATAAATATATAAATAAAAAAAATTTTCATGACTTAAATGCCCAGAAAAATCAAAAAATGAAAAATTGCATAGAAAAACACCAGTGCGCATCGCGCATGGGGTATCAAACTGTGCAAGGCTTTCGATTGCAAATGCTCGTTGCGTCGTTAGTTAATTTTTGGATTTTTTTGGTTAAAATTAATTGTTGTAGTATATTTTAGCATGTTAAGGTGTTAGGTCAATTTATCCGAGTATCGAATAATAAAAAATATTTTTTACTGTTCATAGCAAAGGGCTTTTGACGTCCCCTCCGCGACGTGCACCCCATGCCAAAAATAGTACAAAAAATTTTTGTTTTTACAAAGTGTAAAAGCGCATCTTTTCTGCAACATGGAGAGGACATGCACATGCATTAATTTTGTCCGATTTTAATTAACCCGACTCAGCCCGGCTCTTTTAATAAAATCTCTCGTCCCTTATACCCGATCCCTCTTTGAGAAATCGCCATTTTTTCCAATCTACAATCTCAATCCGCGACGCACACCCAAAGTAGCAAGAGATTCCTTCTTCTTCTTCTTCTATTATTCGTCAATTCAGGTAAGTTTTCATTATTCCTCATTGTTATTCACATCTCTTTAATCTGATTGTGTGCAAACATGTGAAAGATTTCATGTTTTGTGGATATTTTCGTGAACTTGTTAATAGAAGTTTGGAGTTCAAACTTTATATCTTCTCTTGTTTAACTGTGATACATATATGGGAGTACTTGAAACCCTAGACCGAATGTCCTGTCAATTTTGGGAAAATGGGAAAATTCACTTCTTTCTCTAAGTTGTGTGGACTGATATTGGGAAAAATTTGAACGAATTCAAATGTGTTGGTTGGTTGTGATTATGTTCTTGAGATTTATTCCTACTGGTTGTGATGTCCATGTCTTGGAACCTTGGATTCAATTTAATGTTAGACACTTTGGGAATTCTCTTGTTGTCAAACCATATTCAGTGTGTCGCTTTACATTTTGCCTTCGTAGGTTGCCTTAATGGTTTTGTGTGCTTGAACATCTAGGAATCCTAACTCTAGGTAAGGGCATGCTATGAGTTGATTAAAAAACAAAGATAATGAGATTGTTTGTTGATGCAAGTTATGCAAAATTTTATGCAAACTGAGGCTGAGTACCGTTTTTCTGCTTCCATTGATCCACATTGAACTTGTTTACTGGATGTGTGAGCGAGATGTGATCTGGTTAGAGCTTCGAACCACTCCTACCTAATGCCACACTCACAAATGATGAATTTAGCATGTTGTTGGACTGATTACCTGCTTAAACCTTGATAAAGTGGGATTCTATGGCCTCTAGAGATAGACAAGCTGGTCAATCCAGCAGAGCTGTAGCTGCACCTACTAGGAGACGATCTCGGGACAACCCGACAGTCCCAAAGGGACCCAAACTGTAACACCCCACATTTTACATGTACTAATAGTATGGGAATAAATATTGATATCGTTTGGTCAAAGTAGCGTCAATTCTTGAAAGTGCTTGATCCTCGTGTTAATGGGTGATATGGGCGTCTAATGCTTATGAGGGCCTTGTGTATATGCATTTTATGTTAAATTGAGGATATTATCAAGTAAGAGAATTATGGTGTTTATATGAATTAATAATCTAGCAGGTGATTCATCTACTTGCTTAGCTTGAAATTACTAGCTAAATAGAAAAGAGGTTCGACGTCATCTTTGTCCAAGTTCGATTATAGATTAAATATGTTTTAAAGGTGTAATTTTAGCCCATATTTAGAATCCTGGATGGGCCTTATTTTTCTGTCCAAGAAGAAGGTAAGAAGATACCAAGTATATCCCAAACATTTGGTTAGTTGGACCAAAAACGGATTAAGAGGAAAGCTGGAAATTGGGAGCCCAAGTCCAATGGAATTTGACATCCATTTGGGTCTAAGTAAGAGGCCCAAGTTGCTACTTGATTAGGTCTATAATAAGGGGTCTTATATGGTCAAAAGGCCCAAGGAAAGTAGTCTAAGTGAGGCCTTTAAATAGGGGTTAACAAGCTGAAAAATTCAGTCCCCATTTAGACTTAGAAAAATTTCAGCTTTCCCAATCCTCTATCTAAATGTTTATTAACCTACCAAAGCAGCAACCAAAAGAGATTTTAGGGTTCTTGAGGAGGCTCTAAGACTTGAAGATAAAGATAAGTAATTATATTTCTGTATTTAATATGATTCGTTCATGAAAATCAAGAAGTAGATGATGGTATGCTTTGCTGGAAATTCTGGACAACATGTGTCCAGAAAAATTGCTGCACTCTTGCCTTTGGTTTTAGTGATTTCTAAATGGTTTGTGGTCTGTATTGTGAAGAGAGTTTGATGTTCTTACATGGTTTGAGTTATATATATTAAGCTAAGGTTGCTGCCATGATTTTGGTTCCATTTAACAACCTAATTTTATTGTGCTGTTTTAAGTGTGATGTTGGTTGGAAGTTGTGAGTTGTTGGATTTAAAGCTATTGGCTCATGTCCTTAGTGACTTCTTAGGTGATTTTATAAGATTGTATTATCAGGAGTTAGAAAGGACACAGTCTAAGAGGAGTAGATCTTCAGGGCAGTTTACACTGTCCTAAGGTGAGTTTAGGCCTCGGTATTCTAACAGACCTCCTAGGCCATCAATCTCCTATTCTGCAGCCAGTGCTCCACCACATATTCAAGGATCTAGAAGCAATCAGTTTGGTCAACGAGGTGAGGGATAAGGTTCTCGGGCGATAAGAGGATCGGCAGGCTAGCCACTGACTCCTAGGCAGCCTTGTAAGCAGTGCGGAAGAAGTCATCTGGGTATATGTCATTTTGGGTCAGATGTTTGTTATTGATGTGGTGCACCAGGGCATGTGATTAGAGATTGCCCAAGAAGGCGTGTGACTGATATAACACAATCTTCAGGGTCAGCTGTTGCATCATCATCGACAGTTCCTCCATTAGGTAGGGGTCAACAAACCCCTATGGGTCGTGTTAGAGGTGTTAGAGGAGCAGCTAGCTCTAGCGGGGTCCAGAATCGCACTTATGCTTTGGGGAGTCAACAAAATTTGGAAGCTTCACCTGATGTGGTCACAGGTACATTATCCATATTCTCTCATAATATATATGCATTATTTGACCTTGGTTCTACGCTATCGTACATTACCCCACTAGTTGCTGGGAAGCTAAAGAGAACACCTAAATTATTGAATAAACCATTTGAAGTGTCAACACCAACCGGTGAATTTATTATGGCTAGAAGGGTTTATTATGGTTGTGTTGTAACTGTTTGTGATCGTGACACATTTGCTGACCTTATTGAGTTAGAAATGGTGGAATTTGATGTTATTATAGGTATGGATTGGTTATCCTCTTGCTATGCCACCGTGGATTGCCGAACTAAGAAAGTGTGCTTCCACTTTCTAAATGAGCCAGTTCTTGAATGGGAAGGTAATGTTGGGGCACCAAATGGGAAATTTATCTCTTATATTAAAGCCAGAAAAATGATATCTAAGGGGTATATATGTCATTTAGTTAGAGTAAGGGATTTGGATGCAGAATCGACAACTCTTCAGTCAGTTCCAGTGGTGAATGTATTTGTTGATGTGTTTCCTGATGAACTTCCAGGATTACCTCCTGAACGAGAGATAGATTTTGGTATTGAATTACTTCCAGGAACTCAACCCATTTCTATCCCTCCATATAGAACGGCCCCAACAGAGTTGCGTGAATTAAAAGAGCAATTGAAGGACTTATTGGAGAAGGGTTTTATAAGACCTAGTTTGTCTCCCTGGGGTGCACCAGTGTTATTTGTACGCAAAAAGGATAGCAGCTTGAGAATGTGTATTAACTATTGACAATTGAACAGGGTGACAATTAAGAATAAATACCCCCTTCCCAGGATTGATGATTTATTTGATCAGTTGCAGGGTGCCAAATACTTTTTAAAAATTGATCTGAGATCGGGATATTACCAAGTGAGGGTGAAGGAGGAATATATACCTAAGACTGCTTTCAGAACATAGTATGGTCACTTTGAATTTCTTGTTATGTCATTTGGGCTAACGAATGCACCAACAGTTTTTTATGGATATGATGAACAGGGTATTTAAGCCATTCTTGGATGTGTTCGTGATAGTGTTTATAGATGACATTTTAGTATACTCAAAGTCAGAAGAGGATCACACAAATCATTTACGACAAGTGTTACAAGTTCTTCGTGAATGACAGTTGTATACCAAGTTTTCTAAATGCGAATTTTGGCTAAACTCAGTGGCATTCTTGGGTCATATTGTGTCTGAGGAGGGAATAAGAGTTGATTCACAAAAGATAGATACTGTGAAAGATTGGCCAAGGCCAATGATGCCCACAGAAGTTCGGAGTTTCCTAGGTTTGGTAGGTTATTACAGAAGGTTTGTTGAAGGTTTTTCTTCCATTTCTACACCTCTAACAAAGCTGACACATAAGGCAACCAAGTTCCAATGGAATGATGCATGTGAAAGGAGTTTCCAGGAACTGAAAAATAAGATAACTTCTGCACCTGTGCTAAGTACTTCTAGAGGGCACCGAGGGGTATTCAGTGTATTGTGATGCTTTAGGAATTGGATAAGGGTGTGTGCTGATACAGCATGGTAGGGTAATTGCTTATGCATTTAGACAGTTATGACCACATGAGAAGAATTACCCAACTCATGATCTTGAGCTTGCAGCAGTTGTGTTTGCTTTAAAAATTTGGCGCCACTATTTGTATGGGGTTCACGTTGATATATATACTGATCATAAGAGCCTGCAATACATTTTTAAGCAGAAGGATCTAAATCTAAGACAACGAAGATGGCTGGAGCTGATAAAGGATTATGATGTTGATATACTATACCATCCGGAGAAGGCAAATGTGGTAGCTGATTCTCTGAGACGTAAGGCAGTTATGACTACTGGTGATTAGGCCATGGTTAGTCAAGGGGTGGCTAAGGATCTACGTCAACTAGCCAGTTTGGGAGTTCGCCTTCTAGAAACTCCAAAGGAAGGGATAATTGTACATAATGCAGCGACATTTTCATTGGTGATGGAGGTGAAAGAACAGTCCGAGGATCCAGTTCTACGACAAATTAAGGAAAAGATGAGTCAGGGTGTGATAAAGGGCTTTGACCTTACACAGAATTGAGTACTTTACTGCCAAAACATATTATGTGTGTCTGATGTTAATGGATTAAGAAAGAGGATAATGGAAGAAGCTCACCATTCCCGATATTCCATCCATCCAGGATTGACTAAGATGTACCATGACCTGAAAGGAGTGTTTTGGTGGGGAGGCATGAAAAAAGAACTTGCAAAATTTGTGGCTCAATGTTCAAACTGTCAACAAGTGAAGGTAGAACATCAAAAGCCAGGAGGTTACATGCAATGTATTGAACTTCCAACTTGGAAGTGGGATATGATCAATATGGACTTTGTTACTGGTTTACCTCGCTCATTTCAGAAGTATGACTCTATATGGGTAATAGTTGATAGACTCACAAAATCAGAACATTTCCTACTTGTCATGAGTGATTATACAACAGAGGAGTATGCCAAACTGTACGTTAAGGAGATAATCAAGCTACATAGAGTTCTAATCTCTATTATATCAGATCGAGGGCTCAATTCACTGCAAAGTTTTGGAAATCTTTCCAAAGGAGTTTAGGAACGCAAGTAAATTTGAGCACAACATTCCATCCTCAAATATATGGTCAAGCAAAATGCACCATTCAGACACTTGAAGATATGTTGCGAGCTTGTGCATTGGACTCTAAAGGTAGTTGGGTTGACCATTTGCCACTTATTGAATTTTCCTATAATAATAGCTACCATTCTAGTATAAAGATGGCACCTTATGAAGCTTTGTATGGAAGGAAGTGTAGGTCACCAATTGGATGGTTTGAAGTGGGTGAAACTACCTTACATGGGCTAGATCTAGTACAACAAGCCCTGAAAAATGTTAAGGTGATACGGCAGCGGCTAGGAACAGCCCAAAGTCATCACAAATCATATGCGGATGCTAGGAGGAGAGGCTGGAATTTTCGGCAGGAGATTGGATATTTTTAAAGGTGTCTCCAATGAAAAGTGTTATGAGGTTTGGTAAAAAGGAAAAACTGAGTCCACGTTACATAGGGCCTTATAAGATTATTAAGAAGATCGGGCAGGATGCATATGAGCTAGAGTTACCCCAAGATCTTTCTATGGTTCATCCAGTTATCCATGTATCAATGCTTCGAAAATGCATAGGTGACCCATCTCGTATCACTCCTATTGAGGACATACAAGTTACGGAAGATCTCACTTATGAAGAGGTACCTATTGTTATTCTGGATCGTCAAGTTAGGAAGCTGAGGAATAAAGAAGTAGCTTCAGTGAAGGTACTTTGGAGAAATCAACAAGTAGAAGAAATAATCTGGGAGGCCGAGGATGCAATGAAGTCAAAATACCCTCATTTGTTTGACTCTAAAGAGGACATGCAGAATTGGAACACTAATAGGTGCGTGTAATTGAATACTTATTTTTGTTGTTGAAGGTTTATTTAAATAAAGGTTTATACGTAGTTAAGTTACCTAACTGTGCTAACATTCGAGGACGAATGTTCTTAGGGGGAGAAGATGTAACACCCCACATTTTACATGTACTAATTGTATGGGAATAAATCTTGATATGGTTTGGTCAAAGTAGCGTCGATTCTTGAAAGTGCATGATCCTCGTGTTAATGGGTGATATGGGCGTTTAATGCTTATGAGGGCCTTATTTATATGCATTTTATGTTAAATTGAGGATATCATCAAGTAAGAGAATTATGGTGTTTGTATGGATCAATAATCTAGTAGGTGATTCATCTACTTGCTTAGCTTGAAATTACTAGCTAAACGGAGAAAAGGTTCGACGTAATTTTTGTCCAAGTTCGATTATGGATTAAATCTGTTTTAAAGGTGTAATTTTAGCCCATATTTAGAATCATGGATGGACCTTATTTTTCTGTCCAAGAAGAAGGTAAGAAGAGCCCAAGTATATCCCAAACCGTTTAGTTATTTGGACCAAAAACGGATTAAGAGGAAAGCTGGAAATTGGCAGCCCAAGTCCAATGGAATTTGACATCCATTTGGGACTAAGTAAGAGGCCCAAGTTGCTACCTGATTAGGTCCATAATAAGGGGTCTTATATGGTCAAATATCCCAAGGAAAGTCGTCCAAGTGAGGCCTTTAAATAGGGGTTAACAAGCTGAAAAATTCAGTCCCTATTTAGACTTAGAAAAATTTCAGCTTTCCCAATCCTCTCTCTAAACGTTTCTTAACCTACCAAATAAGCAACCAAAGGAGATTTTAGGTTTCTTGAGGATGCTCTAAGACTTGAAGATAAAGGTAAGTAATTATATTTGTATATTTAATATGATTCTTTTATGAAAATCAAGAAGTAGATGATGGTATTCTTTGCTGGAAATTCTGGACAGCATGTGTCCAGAAAATTGCTGCACTCTTGCCTTTGGTTTTAGTGATTTCTTAATGGTTTGTGGGATATATTATGAAGATAATTTGATGTTTTTAACATGGTTTGAATTATATATATTAATCTAAGATTGCTGCCCTGATTTTGGTTCCATTCAACAACCTAATTTTATTGTGCTATCTTAAGTATGATGTTGGTTGGAAGTTGTGAGTTGTTGGATTTAAAGCTATTGGCTCATGTCCTTAGTGACTTCTTGGGTGATGTTATAAAATTGTATTATCACTGTTGGTATGTGTAAATGTTGTTGGAATAGTTTGGTTAGAGTTGGAAAAGGTTTGAAATTGTCGTCGTCGAAATGTAGTGAAGGGGGGAGTAACGTTATGTTGTCCATTTGTAAGTTGTGTAGAATTGTAGTATGTTATTCCATGACTTACCCACGATTTGGTACTGGTTTTAGGCTATTTAAGACTGGTTTTATGTGGTAAAATCATTGAAAATAATTTTGGTAATGTTAAAACAGTTTTGGGATTGTTGACGTCGAAGTATGGCGTTATGTTGCTTGTTTGTATGTTGAGAAGAATTGTTGTGTGTTATGTTTTATGGGATATTGTGGGACTGTTAAGGGACTGAAAGTAAGATGTATATGACATGTACATAAGAATGGTTGTTAAAAAATACATTTATAAGTGAAAAGGTTGAAGAAATGTCTTTGCGTCACTAATTGAACGCTTGTTATCCGGATGATTATTTTTTATGATATTGGACTACCTAAAAGTGTTGTGTTGCTGCTAATAATAGTTTTATTTTCCAATGTCGTGTAGATAATTATTTGAGGGAAAGGCAGCCACTCCAAGGTAGTAACGAGGTCATACAACAAGGTATGTAAGGCTACTTGAATTCGTATCATTTGGCATGAAACATAAAACCTTCGGTAAGTAAAGGTAATTATCTACTCCAACATGATAAGAAGTCATGTATCCACCCTTTCAATGTTCATATGCTCCTATATATAACTACCTTCAAATCTATACACATACATGGATACCAAGCACATGAGTTCTTGATGCTAAACAAGTTCATGAGCTATTTCATTTCATACACATTTCGTCGTTTATGTAACATACTCTCTTCATTGTCATGTTATCTTGAATGATTATTTTCATGTTATATATTGCATATACAGTCCTAAAGTTCCAATATTGTGACTACCAAAAAGAATCATCTCAAAGGTAATTGAAAGATAAATATACAGTTTGATAGGTGGTAGCCCGAGGGGGTGGAAGTAACAACTAGCAAAGGGACGATCCTATCACGGGGGTTAGCCCCAGGGGTTAAGGAAGAACCTAGTGAGGGACGAATCCAATACATTTCACCACTAATTAGTTAGTCATTTACAGTTTATGATGTGCACAGATTATACAGTAAAGTTAAAGCAATATAAAGAACATAAAGTATTCGATCCCAAAGTATATATAAAGGTGGTCCCTAATTCTACACTAGTGCATGGATTCATTGAGTTGTTATTTCATATACAGTATTTGCTGCCTTACATATTCAGTACATTATATCGTACTGAGTCCCTTGTGGAGGACCTGCATCTCATATTGCAGGTACAGATGCTAGTAGATCTCCCCAATAGAGTACAAGACATTCAACTGTTGTTACCAAGCTCTAGGTTGTTCCGGAGTTTGTGTGTGTCTAAAGTTTATATGTTTGTATTGTATAGTTATTCGAGGCAGGGCCTGTCCCGACCCTTATCAGATACTCTTTTATTTAGAGGCTTTGTAGACTATGTAAATTAAAGTGCAGTCATGTTTTGTACCTTCAATTCTGTGGCCCCAATGGCCTAGTCGCATGCATTTTCTTTTGGCTTATATCATTGTTTACTTGCACACAGACATGTTGAGTATAGAATTTCTTTATAGAATGTATACAAAGTGCATAAGTACAGGTTGGTTCTCCTGAGCCTTATCGGCAACGAGTGCCGGTCTGCCCTAACGGGACTTGGGGTGTAACATAAACATAAAAAAGGCAAATGACATACAGGGAGAAGGCAGTCGAAAAAAGTGGTCTTAAGTGGTACAAAAGCCATGCCGATTCCAAATACTTTCCGGACTTACCGATAGATGCAGAGGTGCTCAACTAAGCATACCCAGCCATCTACGAGTGGTGCCTCACATACTGTCTGCAGTTCCTGTTCAAGCAGCCACGACCCTACAATCTGAGCATTGTTTGGGAGTTCTACACAAAGATGAACAAGGAGGCACGCACCTGACAAGTTAAAGTGTGAGGTGTCACCATTGACTTCAGCCCCTTGATCATTAATGAGATCATCAGGACACCCTCAGAGATCACGGATACGTTTGACGCCTTAGTCCAGCACCCTCCCTACCAGGCCATTAGGCACACTCTCTTAGGCCCTTAGTCGACAACTCGTTGGGATAGGCACGCATACAGAGGCTTCCATTAGACAATTTCCTTTCGAGAAACTGAACAAATAGGCCTGTGTCTGGCTGAATATTATGACACATGGACTTTTTCCTAGACAACATTTCTCCGAGGTCACCAGGGATTGGGTTTTCCTCGTATACGTACTAATGACGAGCATGGAGCTTAATTTCAGGTCGATACTGAAGTTGGCCATGAGGAAGGCCCGAGAACACAAAGGTTGTATGTATGCTTTTGGTGGTCTTATTACTGAGATGTTTCTACGTACAAGTGTGCCCACAGACTCTTTTGACTACTGCCCACACATCGAGGCCTCTCCTTGCATAGTCAGTACTGTTTAGGGACCATAGCCTGGAGCACCACCTACTCTCACCACCGCCAAGCGTGCCCGCAGAGACGAGCTGGTCATCGCACGCATGCTCGGGATGCAGTCACTGATGTTGCGGGCGCATGGTCGCTTTATCACACTCGAGGAGATTACCGAGGTGGAGATCCAGTACCCACTAAATGAATATGCCCGAGAAATGTTAGGCATTGGCCCTCAGTTCATCGAGATGCTTCATGATGATGTTCCCTCTGACCCCGAGGAAAACAAGAACGATATGAAGGAGGAAGACGCGGAGGCGACCAATGATAACTCGGAGGATGAGGATTGAGCGTTTCACCATATTCCACAGGTTCTTTTTAGTTTGTACTAGGGACAGTGCTCTTATTCAAGTGTGGGGTGGGGGTTATTTATGCTACTTGCTCCTGGGTACTGTATGACCGTAACACATGTTACTATTTTTGCTACTACAGTTGATATTTTGACGTGATTATTTTCTTTTGTGGACAGCTTTATTATTTTCTTTGTTTATGTGATTATTAGTTTGAAATTAGTATTAATATTTGTTGTCAATGCATCTTAGTCTTATAATTATTTGTTGTGGTAAAGTCATAGTTGAGTGACATTACCCTATGATGGATGGATGATGACCGTCCTAAACATATGTGTCAAATAGAGTAGTCCTATTTTAGAGTGTCGGTATTATGAAAAATATTCGTTATGTGTCAAACCATGAAAACTAAGACGACATAAATTCGTGAGTCCTTAGTAGCATAAACTTGAAATTTGTACTAATGAATAGCTGCGTAATTTTGAATTCACGAGAAATACATGATAGTAAATCTAGTGTTGCCTTATGATGAAAATGTGCCATGTGATTGCGAGTTGAATTGTTAGTCTATGTTGCTATAGTTGTTAAGAACTTGCCCGATATGTTAAAATAACTTAGTAGATTTTGATTTTAGGGAAAAGATCTAGGCATTTCTTTGGTAACCTATAACTTAGATCTTATTATCCACAACAACAACATACCCAGTGAAATTCCACAAGTGGGGTCTGGGGAGGGTAGATTGTACGCAGACCTTACCATACCTCATAGAGGTAGAGAGGCTGTTTCCTAAAACCCTCAGCTCAAAACTCATAAGCAGAAATACCTGGTCGACAGATTTGCTAACCCCGTTGAGCTTTAGACTTTTTCTTTCATTAGCCACATTTCAAGATGAACCCCTTCTTTGACTTTTAACAATATTTGATCCTAATTCTTGAGCGTGTTAACGTAAAAAGTCAAGGAATGAGCAGCTGAAATGGAACATGAACAGTAGAAGTTGTTGGTTCAAGGGTGCTATTTAAAAAATAATCAAAAAAATTAGAAAACAGAAAAATAATGTGTTTGTTAATATCTATCGATAATTTTTGAGTATGAAAATTGTGGAAACAAATAAAAGATGTTGAAATAAAGAAGATAAATAGGGTAAAAGAAGATAAAAATAGGGAAGTGTAAGCTTTAAACGCTCGAAAAATGAACCATGACAGCCATATCCAGAAATTTATCCCACCAGTCTTAAGCCTACATTACAACCTAATAAAAGACCTAAGTGACTCTTTAAAATGAAAATCTCTAACTAGGTACAATTTGAACATTAAGGGAAAGTCTATAATAATTAGAAGCAACATAAGATTTCTTTTGTGAGAGGGAGAGTTGATTGTGTACCCAAAGAAAATCTTATTTTAGGAGTGTTACTGTGTGCATGGATAATTCTTCTAGTGAGGACACATGATCATCTAAGGGCAATAACTAGGTAAAGCTATAACGGAAATTCTGCATGAGTCCGTATTTATTCATTAAAGTAGTTATTAAAGTTGATGTCGCTAATCTCGAAAAACACTCATATTGTGTTGAAAAGAGTTGTGCATATAAAAGTTTATTATACATACTATTTAGGTGTTTGTATGTATGTGTCTTGATTTGCCCGAGGACGGAAAAAGCTTTAAGTGTGGGGTGGTGATCTTAGGTATATTTAAACGCCTAAATAAACCAAAGTCCCGTAAATAAAGTTAAGTTCGAGGGTAAATCCGTAGAGTTTTAGGTATTTTTAATAAGATTTTGTGTATTATGTTAACATTGAACAAATTATGCTTAGGGTTTATGTTTTTTATTTTTATCAGATTTTAAGATTTTGGAATGAGATCTGGAGCAAAACAAAACAACTCGCGCAAGAAAACAAATAAGAAAAAGTTCAAACACTTAGTCCGTGACCAAGGCGCATTGCAGACTAGTGTAAAAATAGCGGAAAGATATTTTTCAATGGGGTTGGTGAAAAAGCAATCTAAATCACACTAGTGCGCGTTGTGCACTAGTGTGAAAAAGGTGCTTTTTGGTTTAGTCAACATTATACGCAGAATTTGATTAAAATAATACTATTCTAACGTCGCAGACTTAAGGGAAAACGCGTAAAAAATTAGATTTTGTGGGCTATATAAATCGTGAAAAACCTACAACCCTAATCATCTTTTGTTCTAAGTTTTGCTGAAGCTTGTGAGGCGGCCGGGGGCACTGTAGGAGACAATTCTTGGTCACTTTTATCTTCATTTTAGCATGTTCTTATATTTTTTTAATAACATTTGTATGTATGATTAGCATGAGTAGCTAATCTTTTCATTTTGGGGGATTGTAGCTATAGACAATGTGTTAATCTTTGAGTTTTTAATGCTTATGAATGGGTATTTATGATTGTTCTTATATTATTTAAATCTACATTTCTTAGCTTGATTACCTATGGAAATGAATATGTTTAGCATTGTGAATTCGAAAGATGTTAGAATGCTTAAGAATATGATTATAAGGAGCTTGTTCAATTAAAATATGAGATTGATTTGTATATTGGAGACTTGTGACAACTACCTTTACACCAAGCTTGATTTAATATACAGGAAGATATTATTAATGTGTTTCTATTGTATTGTTTATCCCCGCTCAATGATGTAGTTAGGCAAACAATAGGAATAGGCAAACAGAGGTGTGCAGCCTCGATTGGTAATTTTAACCCCGTAAATCAATAATCCACTGCCCAAACATAAGTATTGACTTTAAGATTAGTACGGCGTCGTTGAGGTTACAATCGCGGAATCTCATAATATTTGGATAAATAACATACAAGAAATAAGAAGATCTCATTTTATTTGCAAAGTTACTAGTTTAGTTTTAAGTATAGTTATTTTCATACAGAATTTATAACAAATTTTTTATCACCTTTTAAGCATTATAACTCAGAATATCAAATAATTTATATTAAATCTCTTGGGTTCGAAAATCCGATCCTTTAAATAAGGCCACTATATTACTTGTTTTGACCACGTGCACTTGCGTGTGCTGAGAGGTAACAATAGGTCTTCAACACTGTTTGCATTTTACACACACGTACATGCCTTCACCACTCCTATTTGATTTTGTTGACCTATATTATAGCTTCTCTGCCTAGATTTACTATTGTTACTCAGTCAGTCTATGATACCTATTACGTACCTTTGATTATTACTCATACTACATTCTGCATTTGCTCTATAATGCTGGTCCGAGCACAAGTCAGTGGCGTTGATTTTATCCGATTAATAGCAGACTTTGTTAGAGATTTAGGTGAGCACATGTCATTCTTGTATCATTTTTGTCTTCGTCAGCACCTGTTGCCCATATT
>JAABOM020000084.1:18412124-18424388 GCA_011800125.2 Solanum clarkiae | reverse complement strand
CTCTTGGTGATTCTAAATGAAGGAGCTCAGCAGCTCCTTATATAGGGGAGATTCTACCCCCTTGATGTCATTGGTGACATCATAATGTAGCAGTCATTTTTGACACTATAGATTCAACAATGGCAGCAACTACTTTTTACAGTTGCCATTGTTGAATAAGCAGCCAATTCAATAATGACTGCTAATGGCTGCTAATGACTGGACTTCTTCAAAAGACTATTTGCATGAGTAGTTTTATCCACACTTAAAGTTGTAAGTTTTACCATCGTAATTCACTCTTTTAGAATTGAGGAAAATTTCTGAACAAGCAGTATGTGAAATTGAAAAGAAAACTGAGATAGTGATTCGATCTATTGTATTAGACTAACCCATGATTAATGTCAATATAATCAAAAGAATTAAATTAAATTATAATTTGATACATCTATACCAAAAGAGATTCTTTTAAACCCTGTCCCAACCATCTATTTTGAGTTCCATTTGAAATTGGGTCCAATAATCCTCGTGAAAAAGTTAACTAACTTGACATTATTATTAACATATTCACAAGAATTTCATAGTCCCCCACGATTTGATGCTTCTCTGAATTCTTTTACATAGTCCCCCGCTATCTCAACAAAGGGCTTTCTCTATCTTGAGTTCCCTTTGGAAATATGCCTCAATAATATATTTTATAAATACTTTTCCTTTGTTCTATTTTATGTCATTCCTAGATATTTATGTGCCTGAGAATCATTTCATTAAGGTTAAAAAAGAAATTTTAAAGATAAATTATTTTCAATTAGAGTAAAATTATATTCTTTTTGGCTGGACACCACATAAAATGGGGGAACGAAAGTATATGTTATCATGAAAAATGTGTTTTTGGATTGACCTTCCTCTTGTGGCTATTTGCAACCATTACTTTAGTTCCCATTAAATTGTTGAGCCGTGAAGTATTGTCGGTAGATTTTTATTTTTTCACAATTTCCACATACTCTGCACGTGTGAATAACACTATTCAAAAATATGCCAAAAAATGGTGCCACTATATGTATACAATTTCATTTCTTTGTCACAAGTTTTTAATTTGTCATTTTTAAATATTTTCTATTTGGGGTTCTTACAATTCTTTTGCACAAAAAAGTGGTTCCACAGTCGACCTACAATTAATTACAACAATTATAGGTTGGCTCTCACATGATTGCCAAAAAAGAATAAAATATCTAAAAGTAAATTTGAGTCACTTGGAAAGTTAGAGTACTGAGTCATCAATGACTAGAAAAAAGAGTTGGTATTTTCACAGTTTGTCTTAGGTTAGATTTTCATGTTCCCAAACCTAAAAGTTGTTTTTCTCATATCACATTCATAGGGGGAAGAATAAAAAAGATATTTTGTAATAGACTGAGTGTGTGGAGATAGAGTGTACGTATATCTTATTGTTATCTTATGAAAGATAGTGAAATTATTTTCAAAAGATTTCTGGTCAAGTGTAGCTAGAGGTCTGAAATGAGCAAATTGAACTAAATTTGTGCGGATCAAATTGGGTTGAGTTAATAAATGAGCCTATTGAGGTAGAACAAACTAAAATAATGCAGGTCATAATCTATTTCGCTTAATTCTTACTAAGGTTTAATTGCTTTATTTGTTCTTTTATAAATTTTCACTACTTAATAAATTATTTTTCTTTATTATGACTATATGTAACAAATCAAACCAAAATAAAAAAAATATTTTTAAAAGTATTTTCTCAAAATTTCTCATGAGTCAATTTTAACGACGTATTAACTCAACTCTTAATAGGCTGAAATGAGTTGAGCTGATAAATAGATTGCTTTTGACCTGTCAAAACTTGAATAACTTGACAGATTGAGCTTAATTTTGACACCCTTATGTGTAGCAAATTCAAATTAAAAAAAAAAACTAATGTAGAAAATATAACAACTAACAAGAAATTAAAGCAACCTAAAGCCTATAAAAATGAAACAAGCTAACAGTAATAAAATGGTGCAATAATGAAAACATAATAAACAGTTTTAAACAATTCCCAGCTTCTAATCTTTAGCAAACCAAGTAGTGTAAAGGCATATAAATTAATATTTGTTTGCAAGGGATAATAGTTTCCATTTAAGAGTCACAGCTATCAGAGGTTGAACCTGATAATATAATCCATAATGCAACCAATTCAGAGTAATATACTTTGATTCTGAATAAAAAAGGAACTAAAAATAGTACGAATTCCTTCAAAATCTCCTTTATGGTACTTGTTTGCAAATTCTGCTTGTCAACAGGTTTATCACACTTTTAGAAACATAACTTTTTCCTATCAACAATCAATGAGAAATTTATATTATAAAATTTGATTTTTTCACTTTATTCCTATCGAAAATCAGTTTATGAAAACACATATGGTAAAAAAAAAATTTCTTATTGAAATACTAGTAATTACAAATCTTCACCTTAATTTTATCGATGGTAAACTAAACTATATTACTTAATGCAAATACTAAGTGTAAAGTTTCCTTTTTTTTTTTTTTTCATATAGACAATTTGCCATGTCCAAATGGCCTTTAGATATTACACGTTCATTTATTCTATGAGAAACTGTAGAAAATTTATTACATGAGCCTATTGAGGGAACTTTTAAAAATATCTTAATGGTTAAATTGCAAGTTTTAAATGGTTATGACATTTAATAAGTTCATATGCTCTCTGAGTATTAATTTTTTTGCACGTCCTAGTTAAGTAGTGTTGCATTATTTCATCATAAATTTATAAAAACTTTACAAAGTGTCATATGATCAAGAACCATTAGTATTATAGTATTTACTATACCTTCTTTTTCATTTTACGTGACATCTTTTTTTTTTAACTTTAAAATTTCTTTTTTATCATTAATGAAATAATTTTCATTCACACAAATATCTCACAAATTTTAAAAGTCTGTATCAAGTCAAATTAAAGAGTGTCATATAAAATAAAACGAAAAGAGAGTAATTTTTGTGATTTGAACTCCTAATGTATGTCTTCTTTCAGCGGCTTACATCTTATACTATTATCCTTAATGATATGCACCCTTGTCTCCAAATATTTTAGCAAAATCATAAACAGTCTCCCTCTTCAATTATTTACAAGGATAAAATAGAAAAGTACGTATAAAGAAAAACAAAAGAGTGACTTAAATTAAAAAATAAAAGCAGTATTAAATACAAGTCATTTGCCAATTCTATTCCACTAAAATGAAGAATAATCATTTGTTTCTAGTATTTAATATTTATGCTTTGGTCTCAACATTAATCTCTCTTTGAGGGTACACACTATTAATTTTTAAAGATAAATCTCTTTTATTTTGGCCAAACAATTAAGTCTTTCGATCAATTGGTGTTTAATTAGTGATACTGTTGTTATTCCATCAATCCATTACCCCTATTTTTTTTCCAATTTATGTAAGTTATTAAAAGCAAATTTAAATTGTTTTGTGGGTTCTTCTTCTTTCTTCTTTTTTCTTTTTTCTTTTTTATTTGGGTGAAATTGTTTTATTTGTAAGTCGATGGAAATGTTTGTTTCAATTTTTGTTTTCGACTCCGTATGTACATTAAGAAAGAAAGATCTAAATGATTAATTATGTTGCTGATGAAAAACAATTTAATTATATTATTATTATATTTTCAAATCCTAATAAATATAACAACTTGTTAATTGTTTTTATTTTATCCGTATATATAAATGATTGACAAAAGACATTTTTTATGCTTTTACAAAGAAGTAATGAGATTAGGAATGCACATTGTAAATTACTCAAATCTTTTAAATTTTTATCCTCTAAGGTATTTAATTATATGAATATTTACGTATCAAATTAAAGAATTCTAAGTTATTGTACATTTATTAATAATATTCTTTAGGCATGTAAACATGATAGATTCCTAAAATCAGTCAATAAAAAGTTAGGATTCCTACCATGTAAGATATAAAATATAATAATTTTATTTCTAAAATTATTTTATTCTTTGATGAAAAATAATAGGTAGTTTTTAGATTATTTATCTTACTATTTATATGTGAGTGATAAAATAAATAATCTCATATACATGGTCCATCAATACACGAAAGTAAAATTTTAATTTCAATAAACAGTTTTGAAAGTTATATTTAGATTGCTTGAGATGATTATTGAACATGTTATTAATATTTGATTGAGAAATGAAGCTTCAAATTTGAGTTGATATACAATAGCTATGTTTTGGTGATTTGTTCTAATGTATTGTTGCTTTTTTGTGATTGATTATAGTGGAACCATAATTTTTACTTAAAGAAAAGAATTAAAATGTCAGTTGGGCACTCTTCATGTCGCAAAGCAAACCGCTAACATTGTATGTATAATAAGTGTTCATTAATGAACCACTTTGATATTTCACCTAATTAAAGATTCCACATATTAATTGAATAGTATGATTACCAAACATCAAGCATGAAAAGCTTCGCGCTAACAATTAATATTTGAATATCATAATTAAATCATACAAAAAATTACTATTTTCTTATTGAAATTTCTCATAAAAAATTATTTTTTTAGATATTTTGATTGAGTTAACCAGAAAACAAAAAATATTAAAAAGATTCTAACTATTTTAATGAGAAATATTTTTCATGATTTCTAGTGAACAGATCATTAGGTGAAAAATAAATGAGAAAATAATATTTTATAACAAAATTTCCTATTAAATTGCAATAAGAAAAGCTTTTATTTCTAGTAATGCTTGTCACACCATATTCCGGAAATTAAATATATTTCCAGGACAATCTTCTATGATATATTGTATAATTAACTTATGATTTGTATGTGAGCATCATAATTAATCAAAGAATTTTAAATTTGAACCTTGTTCCATGAGAAAAGAAAGTGTTTTACCTTGATGCTCCTATTTTGAAGTGATTTAAAATATTTGCCTCTTAAATTTTTATTTTTTAATATTGACTAACAAAAAGTGGTTAAAAGTATTGACATCAAAAAAAAAAAAAAGAAATCCATAATTTGATAAGTTCGTACAGAATTATGTCATTAGAGTAATAACTTCAATTTTAAAACACACAAACTTATGTAGGCATAATTAATTTGATAGAATTTATGTCGAACAACACAAAAAATCTTTAAACTTATACCTTTACGAATATGATACTACACAATTTATGTCAAATAAAATAAAATCGTTGGACAATATTAGAGACCACCCCGAAATAAGGGCAATCCGTGTAAAGACAGAGAAATATCAACCATCTAATGGAAGAAAACTCTGAAAATGAATCGCATTAATCGTCGAAAGCGTGTCAACTTTTTATTGATTAAAATATTAGTGATGAGAATTGAAACTGTTTCACGTTTTTTTGTTCTTTTCTTTTTATGGAATTGAAATATAGAGGTCTCAAGGAAGGTGATCTTGGTTCTAATTAATTCATAGGTTGCATTATTTTCAATATTTATTGATGTGCCCCAAAAGTAGGTGAATTTCCTTATCCAAGCATGTGAGTTTTCTAAGATATTCTTATAAATGAGGCTTCATCATTTAATTCTTTTGAGTTAGGTCCGTTCATTGCTTCTTGAGATCCCTCCCTCCTATTTTAATTTAATTTAAATCCCTTCATTCCATTTTAATTTAATTTATAAAATAATACATGTTACGTCGAAAAATAACTTTTTGAAAAGAAAATCAAAAATCAGTTTAAAACTCAATTTATTTAAGTGAAAATCAATTTTCGAAATTTTTTGAAAGAAAACAGAGTCGCCACCTAATTTTAAGGATAATTAGGAAACCAATAAAATAGTTTTAAACGACCTAACGGAAAAATCTTTTAAAATCCAAACAACAGGTTCGGGTTCACATTTTCCACTTCAAGAAGGTTTTACGCACTTGAAATGGCCGTTAAATGCAGTTATCCGACGATTAGGAAAGTTGACTAACTTTTGAATGATTGACTTTCGAAAAAGGTAACTAGTTTACAAATTAACTAATTTTGCAAGACTTTGACTAAACTAGGAAGGATTTGACAGACTTGAAAATTGAACTAAAATTAAAATCATATTTTTACTATTTTTTTAATTTATTATTTTTATCTTTATTTTTTATATTTTTATGCAAACACTTCTTCAAAATAAAAAGAAAATAAATTACATAAATGGTTTTGACATGTTGGTGAATTTAATTAGATTGAAACCAATGATATAATGTTAAATACAACACATAAACAAAATAATATAAGAAGAAAGTTGAAGTGGGCCTTTATCCCGTTTAAATCCCTGTTGCAACTTTGGGTCTTATCATTGTGCTATTGTGTATACCCATGTATAACAGCTTCTTTCTCCTAGGAATTGGGCTGACTCGTAGAAGAGGAAGTTTAGGCCTCCATGGCCCAAGGAATGCAGATGGGGAGTCCAAAATGAACTCAGAGAATCATTCATGCAAAGAAATAAGATTAAGGATTAGTAAAAGTCTCAAAAACCGACATGATTATACTGACTCTAACAAAATAAAATGACAGTATTGTGGCATGTATCTGGGAAATAAAAACATGTCAACTTCTAGTTCAAAGCTAATGGTACACAGGAAAGGTCAAGAATAAGAACATATTTTCTTCATTTTTCAACAAGTTTTAACAGAATGAAAACATGTATGTATGCCAGTAATGAAGAGCAAACCTCTGAACCTTAGCAGCTAATCACAGGAATATCTCAACGACTCAAGCCAAGGAGAATTCACATATTCTCTATGTCCATATTTAAAAATGAGGACATAAGGTTTATAAACAAGTAAAGGAAGATGAAGGATGAGAGAATCCTATCAATACTTCTCATCTGAGTGAAAATGAAGGAATCAGTTGAGCTAAAGTCATCAATAGGGCCATAACTGATCTCCAAACTAGAATCAGTTTTGGACCACACAAATAGACGAATCTGAGAACAATACAACCGGAGAAGCAACTAGACCTCATCAAGGTTTATACTTTCAGTGTAATCAGCAAACAATATTTGATGGCAGCAACAACCTCAGAAGTCATACAGTAACATATAAGCATGATTCTTGATCTAAACTCAAAAGGTACCATCAAATTGAACAAAGACGTGAAGATGGAATACGAGAACTAATAAGAGCAACAAAATGAGAACATTTTACGGTTATAAATCTGATTTTAATAAAACAGACAGCATAAAGTCACGATAATAGCTTGTAGGTGGGCTGATGGTGTTAAACAGACTAACAGATCCAAGATAAAGCAAGAACAGATGAATGCATAAATAGGAATGTGGGCAATCTTGGGTTTAAAATATTAATACTCATTTCAAATCTATTTATGATACTAAGATCAAATAGATAAGCCAAATGGAACCAAAACAAATGCTTAAGATAGCAACCTTGAC
The DNA here is from genome assembly GCA_011800125.2 of Solanum clarkiae. Taxonomy (NCBI): domain Eukaryota; kingdom Viridiplantae; phylum Streptophyta; class Magnoliopsida; order Solanales; family Solanaceae; genus Solanum; species Solanum clarkiae. The sequence goes on along the minus strand of JAABOM020000084.1, from coordinate 18,416,995 downwards.
CATAATATTGAAAGGATATCAGCAAAGATGCCACGAGTAATCATATTTGCAACCAAGTTATCAATACAGTTTGTTAATTGCAAATGCAACTAGAAGAAGATTAAAATGAAATGGTGGATAATGACACACTATATTGATGCTCGACAGCAAAAGAATTGAAGCAGAAGTGAGAAGAATACTTTAAATTATAACATAAGAACAACAAACAAAGACCAAGGGGATTACATCGAGTTCATGAGACATTCGAACATATAACTTTGACACAATGATACCAATTCGCACTTTCAGGCATATGACAAACATATTTTGACAACTAGACATCAATACAAGACATGGGCAATTGGAAGTCGATAAGCTTGTAACTTGAAACATTTATTTAAGCTAGCAACGTCTTAATCTCATTCAAGTAACCACATGACAATTACAACTTAATACTATCTGATCAATTCCGAGACCACAACGGCAAGGTAAGAGAAGGGGAAAGGATATTTGGAATTTAGGGAAAACTTCTTGTATATTAATTGGTAAAGAATAAGAACATTAGTATGTATATACAATGATGTTATATTTATACATTGATATGTTCTCTATGGTACTTACGGTGCACCCTCATAGTATGAGATAATTTCTCAACTAATCCTACTAAGTATAAACTAACTAACAAATAATGAACTAAAGCTACTAACACAAGTAATTAATTATTCATTTCCAATACTCCCCTCAAGATGGATGTATTGAAGACATTCAATAATCCAAGCTTGCTAAGTAAAAAGGCATGCTATGTGTGATTGAATGCCTTGGTGAGAAGATCAGCTTGTTGATCTTTGGTGTTGACATAGACAGTCTTAATGAGTCCTCACTGGATCTTCTCCCCAGTGAAATGGCAATCGACCTCGATGTGTTTGGTGCGCTCATGGAAAACTGGGTTGGCTGCAATCTGAAGAGCTAATTTGTTATCACAGAAAAGTAGTGTTGGTTCTGTCAACTGCACACCTAACTCTTTGAACAGACTGGTTATCCATACCACCTCCGAAGTAAGCACAGCTAAGCTTCTATACTCTGCTTCTGTGGAGTTTCTTGACACTATTGCCTGCTTCTTGGATTTCCAAGATATAATAGAATCACTAAATTTCAAAAGAAAACCAGTTGCTGACCTCCTTGTGGATGGGCATGCGGCCCAGTCAGCATCACAAAATTCATATAATTGAGGCTTCTGAATAGAGCCCATAAGCAGGCCTTTACTAGGTTCAAGTTTGATGTACATGATGACTCTCAAAGCAGCCTTCCAATGCAATAATTTTGGCATCTGCATGAACTGACTGAGTACCTGCACTGCAAAGGCAATGTTTGGCCTTGTATTTGTGAGATAAAGTAACTTTCCAATTAATCTTTGGTACCTTAGAATGTCTTCAAACATAGTGTCTGGTGCACATTCATCACCAGTTAATGGCTGACTGCAGTCTAGTGGTGTCATGCAAGGCTTGGCATCACCTAACCCTGCTTCAGCTATCATCTCAAAAGCATACTTCCTCTGGTTCATCAATATTCCCTTGCAAGATCTCAGAAAATCAATCCCCAAGAAATATTTAAGCTCGCCTAAATCTTTTATCTTGAAATGGTTGTGCGGAACATGTTTTGTTTCCTCTATTAACTTAGCATCATTTCCTATAATCAAAAGATCATCAACATATACTAAAACAATTACCAGTGTATCATTTCTCTTCTTTGTGAATAGAGAATAGTCAAGATGACTTTGTGTGTAGCCTGAGCCTAACAATACTTCAGTGAGCTTGGCATTCCATTGCCTTGAAGCCTGTTTCAACCCATACAATGACTTCATTAATCTGCACACTATCCTTTTGTCCTTCTCAGCGTATAATGCCATAGACTCATTCACATTTGAACTGGCAGTTACTCGTTGGCTTTCATCTGATATGATCACTGTGTAGGCTGTACTCACATTTGACAGATGATTCATCATAAGTATTTGACTACGCGCATCATTGTACACATTGTTCAATCCCATCAAAAAGACAAATAATCGCAGCTACTGAACGTGATCAACATAAATTCTAGATTTTTCACAATCACAAGTAGGTGGAGGCACCAGGGCATCAAACTCATCCCACAAGAGTCTCATCTTGGTGAAATAACCTGAAACAGTTAGATTACCTTGACTTAGGGTACAGATTTCCCTGTGAAACTGATAACTCCTCGATCCATCCACTTTGTTAAATCGTTCGTTCAAGTCTGCCCAAATCGTTACTGCATCCGAAGCATACACAATTCCACTTAACAGCTCCTTCGATACCGTGTTCATAATCCATGCGAGAACAAATACATTGCACTTTTCTCACTGTTCTTCCAATTCAGGGCCATAATATGATTTTTTGGCATGTTCCGAGCACAAATCCTGGTTTGCTCTTGGCGCAAAGCGTGATTAGCAATGATCTACTCCAGAGGGAGTAGTTTTCAGTCCTTGTGAGTTGTACCGAGGTGAGCACACTCCCAGGCGTGTCCGATGGTTGAAGATACAAAGCGTGATTCCTATTCTTCTCCACGGCATCGAGTGGTTCAATCGATTTACCAACGGATTCGCGATCTCCAGTCGATTCGCGACTTGTCTCTCCAATCTCTGTCATTCTTGAACTTGCTCAAGCCTTGTCGCCGTCGTCAATCGCACAGCTCTGATACCATGATCAATTCTGAGACCACAACGGCAAGGCAAGAGAAGGGAAAAGGGTATTTGGAACTAGGGCAAACTTCTTGTATATTAATTGGTAAAGAATAAGAACATTAGTATGTATATACAGTGATGTTATATTTATGCATTTATATGTTCCCTATGGTATTTACAGTGCACCCTCATAGTATGAGATAATTTTCCAACTAATCCTACTAATTATAAATTAACTAACAAATAATGAACTAAACCTACTAACACAAGTAATTAATTATTCACTTCCAATACTATCAATAACAACGACCCACAACATCGACTTAACAAACATTGTCTAGTCAGCTAACAACAGTCCAGAAACGTCTTAACAACCAAATGACGACAACACCACAACACTATAGGGTATTTTCAGTCAGCGCAAGTCTGAACAGCTTCGATATGGCCTCAACAGTCACATTCAATCAATGTATAATACTCGAAAGTAAAGCGAGATTGGGATATTACCTTTGTCGGGGCAGTAAATTGGGATGACGAGCTTGACGAAGCTTCACTACCACCAAAGAATCCTGTCAATACCTTCTTCGACAAAGGATCTTTAGTTTCAAGGTCTTCAAAATCAGAGGAGTTTTAGGAATCAGTTCAAGGGTCTTGTGAATGGTATTGAGCTTTTTGAAATCAAGAATGCCTAGAAGAATCAGGTAAGCTTTTTGCTAGCGTTTCTTCAGATTATCCCTCGCCCTGTTTGATTTTTCGCTGCCCCTCTACTGTTGACCGCCCTGATTTTTCTCCATATCCCCCGCCTTTTTTTTTTGAAAAATTATTTAAAAATTATTAAAAATAAGGATAAATCTCAATGACTAATTTGACACCGTGGAGGGTAAAAATTGGGTGTCAACAATACACATATATTAAGAAAAATATTTAAAGACATAATTTACACCATATTTTTCACTATTATCTTTTGTAAAATTATAAATATGTAGTGTAATTTATTTCATAGAAAATATAAAAGTTCAATAAACAAAAAGGGAAATATGAAAAAAGTTTCAAACATTCATCTTAAACTTGAACATGAATAATTCAAATATTTTGAGTATTGAAAAAAGTAGCAAAATTCAATTAATTTGGAACGGCGAAAGCATCTCTCTATATATATCATTAATTTTTTGTATTTAAAATGGCTGTTCGTTATTTCCTTTATTTATTTTCGCTTGTTCATTTTAAAATTTGTACAATTTTTATTAGAATTTTGTCATAATACTCATATTAATTAATTGATGTATAATATTAGATTCCAAACAATTAAATGATTGGGGTATAAAGAATTAATGTTAAGAATAAAGTAAAAAAGAATAATTATTTTTTCTTAATATGTTGAAAATGACAATCAAAAATGAAAAATCTATTTTTTAAAATATTGAACAAGTAAAAAATTGAATGGAGCGAACTGTAACTTTAATACAACTCATGTTAGCTTTATAACTGCAAAATCAGTGGTAGCTTTATATAATAATTCTCACGTCCTCCGTTTATTTTTCATTTGTCCAGCATACTAAATATACATGCATGTCCTATGTATATATTGACATAGCTCATGGTATAAATGATATACTAAAAGTATATTTATAAACCAAAACATCATGTTTTGGGGATGTGCACAAATATCCACTTTGGGTTCATCATTTAACTAGAGCATCTTTTATAATGTTTTTAAAAAATTGACTCACTTCGGGCAAAACTCAGACAGTAATGTCTAATGCTTGACATCGGCAGAAAGTAGCGTATGAAAATGTTATCTTAAACCTTCTTATCAAATGTTTAGTATGGCTTATCGAGATAAAAATCGAACATTTTTAACTGAGACACATATACTATAAATTGATTAAAATTTTAGCCATCTAAGTCTGAATTTTTATCAAATATAATTAGTCTAATTATTTTTCTAATATGATGGTTTATGTTTTTCCGTAAGCGGCAGTCGTGAGAAATAGTCCAGAAAGAGGAACTTATAGAAATGACAATAGCTTAGGAGTTAATAAAATCAAGTAGCTATAATTAAGATAATTACTATTTGTAGCTAACTTTTAATTAGCTATCCAGCTGTGGCTAAATAGGGTATAATTGTGAAGGTTATGAGTAGGTTATAGTTGTGGGGATTTAGTGGGAGTGCTGAGGGGTGCAGGTATTCTAT
>JAABOM020000084.1:18385695-18398635 GCA_011800125.2 Solanum clarkiae | reverse complement strand
TAAGGTCTGCGTACAATCTACCCTCCCCAGACCCCACTTGTGGGATTTCACTGGGTATGTTGTTGTTGTTGTTGTTGGTAATAATCAAATTAGCAGAACAGAAGATCCAACGAAAAAGTAGAATCAATTACAATATGAATGTAATCTCTATAGGAGGACCTAGAATGCTTTAAATATAAATATAGATCAAACTTGCCAGAAACAAGCCAATAAGACTCGTAGCCCAGTCAAAAGCAAGAAACTAAAACAAAAAAAGCAAATTGTCTCCATATTCTCTAGAAATTTCCTTCAAGAAGTCAAGACTCCCTTCCATGTTAGCTTGATCTCCTTAATCAGGTTCTAATAACATTTTCTAGCTAAAATCAAAAGAAAAATTGCTCATCAGTATTGACATGCAAAATCCAGAGCTAGATTCCTTTTCTCTAAAACTAGTTTGCTCTTCTATTAACTACTACATTACTTTTTGGGCAGCTCTGGAAAAGGTTCCATCCTCATCTCAGTTTCCTCTTTCGTTCCTTCTAATCCTCGTTAAAGCTATTTGTGAAGTAGTCACTTTCTTCAGTACACAAATTAAATCATCAATAAATACACCTACTTTTTAACATAAACAAGAGGTTCCAACCATATAACCAAGCTCTAGAGCTTTCAGCTTGGACCGAAGAATGTCTTTTTTTTTTGTGTGCGTGTGTGTGTGTTTTGAGAGTAACATTTCTGTATATTCATTGAACCAGTACATAGGATGTACTGAAACCATAATTACAGCTTGTCAAAAAAGTAAGAAAACTGAATCTGAATCCTAGCAGGAACCTAGGATATCTATAATGGATTCAGTGTCCTCTTAATACATCTGTTTGCACCAGAAGCAAGGACAAAAGAATATTGGTAGCCTCAGTTAATTTGAGAAAAATATAAAAACAAAACAAGCTCAACAATAGAGGTACAATCTTGCCAAGTTGCTCAAACCAGGTGTGGGTGTCCGCTACTGTGGCGGATCTAGAGGTTGGATCCTCTATGGTCTAAATTTTATGATTCGGGGATACAGATCTATGTATGGATACGGGTGCAGGGATTCGGCTAAAAATAATTCAAATAACTAAAAATAGAGTATAAAACCTAAATTATGAGATATTATGTGGAGAACTTGAGAGAGAAAATCTTGATCAAGAGGAGAACCCTCAAAAGAAATAAGAGAAGAGTGACAATAGAAATTTATATATACAAGGTATTCCATTTACTTCTATTTCACCTTAGTTTTTGTTTTATGCACATAAATCATTGAATATGTCCAAAATTTCTCAAACCGGTTGACCAGATAAGGTACGGATCCTACATCTATGTCGTTTCAAAATGGGTGGGGCATCAAAAGTGAAGAGTCCGAGCAACTTAACAATCTTGTTCTAGGAGGTAAGGCATCTAATATGCAGTATCTCCCCTTGAAACAATATGATGAAGACAGAATATAGGCCTCTGCGTGCGTCCCCGTGAATGCCAAATTAATAGAGCTTCTTGTCAGCGCAGCGTACTATGTTTTGGTCTCACAGAGGTTAAAGATGAACACAGATAAGAGGTGGTGAAGCATTGGTGACATGTGCCCTCCCTTTTATATTCACCTCATTTTGATATTAACTTTCTTGTATAGATTATAATTGTCATGCTGAAATTAGGAGAGAAGAAACCAGTCTTTTTACTTTACATACATCATACATCCATAGGCTTATCCAATCATCACACAAGCACAAAATGGGAAGTATTTTAATTCGCTCGGAAAACCAAGAAAAGTGGAGAGGGGCAATACAAAAGAATCAATCAAACTAAAATATTTTATTAATTATAATTAATATACCATTTATAATTTGATGAAATGAAATGGTGCATAAAGCAAGAACAGATTACCTGTTTGTCTATGTGTTCAGTCAATCCCAAAATTGAGTCCCTAAAGCTGCAACAGAAGCAAAAACACACATTCAGTAAAATTTTTGAAATCTCAAGTTTTCACTTGATAATATAAGGCCAGAAGTTGAGAATTGAATATACTATTCCAGTGACTATTTCATCCACACATCTGACAACTATTCCAGTGTCTTCCAGCCACTATACATGCAGCATATTCATGTTTCAATAATTCTTATTTGTTCATACTAGTTTTGGACATGTACGTTGCACGTATTTCCCTGACGGTTAATACATTGAAATATAAATATGAATTAAAATATGTATATGAGGTTCAAAATAAAATTAGAAGCGAAAAAACACAAATTGATATTTGGTGTTCATATATGTTAAAGCAATGTCATAGTTGAACTTGAAATGAATTGGTTAGACAACAATTATATTTTAAAATAATTGCTGAAGTTACAATTTTGACTTTTTCTCATTCTATAGAGTCCATTCGGTATAACAACAAATAAAAAACTCAATTAAGGTATAATAACATTATATTGGACTTTTATATTACTTATATTTAGCGTGAATAAAATTATTTGACATAATTGATATATATGTATCGCAAAAATAAAGATATTCTTCACTCAATATATTAAAAACGTTGACCATCATATTTTGAATTCTAAACCAAATAAAGCATAATACTTTATATGCTTCATTTTGAGTTAGAGGAGAGCTAGAATGTTTTTAAATATATCACTAAATAATATAATTTTATAAAGCAAGAATTCAGACATTATTACTAATATGAGATTGTAAAAATGCTTAAGTTATTTCTCAATTTTGTTGGCACAGAAGAGGTAAAACATGAAAACAACACTTCAACACTAAGAATATACAATATTCTTTTATATATTGTATACGTAAATTGTAGATGTACAAATTGTCCTATCACTCGGAAAAAATAATTTAAATCATTGTTTAAAATGAATGAAAGTATATTGAATCACCACCGCATTTTGTTCCAAAAGGACTTGAATGTCCAAAAACTGATATTTTCCAAAAGAGATAATTTGCTATGAAATTACCACAAAACAACAAAATAGGGGAGTTATCATCATATATTATAGTTGTTTGTAATCTTGATGCCATCAAAATTGAGAGGAAAAAAATGACAAACATAAATACAATTAAATGTGATATACATAGAAATCCTAAAATTTAAAAATAAAGTGAAAGGATCAAACAAAAGTAAGATTTTGTAATTAGCAATAGTATAACTAAACTTTCATCATTATGCTTGTTTGATATTATTATATATCTGTAATTATAACTTTGCCAAAACCATCTACATTCAATATAGGCAAATGAAGAGGCAAGTTTTAAGAAAATAATTTAAGGAAATGAGGGTCTTAAAAATTGATACACGTCTTTTATCTTTCATTTTCTTTAATGTCTTTAACTTCACATTTAATTGGATAATACAAGAGTTCTAATGCATTTTAAAACTAATACAGGAGTTTTAATGCATTTGAATATTTTTTTTTGATTTGTTAAAACTAATACAAGAGTTTTGATTTATAACTTAATAATTAATGTCTTTTCCAAGAAACATTTGAGGTCGAGACACTCAAGTTCAAGACACAGTTCGACGATTTCCGGCATCATCTATCGGCTCCACACGCTCGTCGGCGTTAAGCCATTCACTCACCAGCGAAATAACGTTTTCTGGCGAACCACCACCAACCCCCTCTCTTCCTCTCACCACTCTCTCCTCACCCTCCTTTTCGTTTAAGCCATCATTCCTCTCCATTTCTGCCTCCTTTCTCCACATTTCCGGCGAAATCTCGCCGTAAAACGACCCCATAACAGCCTGCTTTTCTCCTCCTCCCACCAAACGAAACCCGCCGCCAAACTCCAAACCAGCAACTCCCAAAATCCAGCGACCCTCTGCTATTTCCGGCGAAGCGTAAAGATCTGATCAGTGGACTCCGGCAAAGCGTACCAGATCCGGCGACCCTCTGCTATTTCCGGTGACTCTCGGTTCCAGCAAGTCCAATATCTTCCAGGTGATATCTTTCAAATTCCTCTCTATTTACTATTATTTGAATATATTGTTTGCTTGTTACATATTTCTTGCAATATTTCTTGCCTATTACATATTTCTTGCTTGTTACGTAGTTCTTGCAGTAATTCTCGTTCTTGCAATGTTTCTTGCCTAGTACATACTTCTTGCAATACTTCTTGCTTGTTACATACTTTTTTGAATATATTGTATTGTATTTCTTGTAATATTTTTCGCTTGTTGCATATTGTGGTTGATACACATACTCTTTGCATCTTGGTGTTGTGGGTTGTGCAAGTATTGTTATAGGATTAGTGTTTTCTGTCTTGATTTTTGTATTTTATAGGATTGATTAGTTGACTGTTGTAAATTATACCTTAGATTTTACTGCTCTGTATTGTTGGGCTGTTGTTGTCGTGGTATTGTATCTTCTTTGTCCTTTGTAGTTTGTTGAGTTAGTAGATCTTAGTGTAGTTTAGTGGAGTTGGGGTTTGATGGTGGATTAGAGTGGTGTCATCGGTTGGGGTCGGAGGCTAGGGGTAGTAGTGGTAGGAGGGGCACGGACTTAAGTTGAAAGTAGGGATGTGGAACATAGGATCACTAACAAGCAAGTCCATAGAGCTAGTGAAGAGTCTTAAGAGGAGACAAATTAATATCGAGCGTGTTCAGGAGACCAGATGGGTAGGTACCAAAGCTCAGATGTAGACGGGTGTAAATTATGATACTCGTGTGGTTTTAGGGTAGAAAGGTATCCTAGTAGATTAAGACCTTAGGGAGTATGCGGTTGAGATCAAGAGGATTAATGATAGGATGACGTTTTATTAAACTTGTGGTCGATAGTCATATTGTGAATGTAGTTAGTGCCTATGCGCCCCAAGTGGGTGTGGATTAGGAAGTCAAGAAACTCTATTGGGAAGATCTGGATGAGGTTGTGAACTGTATGCTGGACATGGAAAAAATCTTCATTGGGGAGGTTTCAAAGGGCATATCAGTGCACTTCTAGTTATTTCAACGATGTCCATGGAGGCTTTTGGTTTTGGAGAGATGAATAGAGGTGGGATGTCTCTATTGGACTTTGCTTAAGCCTTTGAGTTGGTTATTTGCTAACTCATGTTTCCTGAAGAGGGAAAATCACTTAGTGTACCTTCCATAGTACGGTAGCTAAGAACCAAATTGATTACTTACTCCTCCAGAAGGGTGATAGAAGTCTTTGTAAGAATTGCAAGGTTATTTCAAGTGAAAATATTTCCACTCAACATAGGTTTCTAGTGATGGACTTAGAGATTAAGGGGGATAAGAGGAACAAGGCTATTTATGCCCAATCTGGGATTAGATGGGGTGGCCTGACTCCATCCCTTTCTCATGAGATTGGGGAAAAGTTGAGTAATTTATGGACTTGGAGTAGTAGCAGAAATGTGAACACCATGTGGGACACCACTGCTGATTACACTAGAGAAGTAGCCACCGAGGTACTAGGGGTTTCGAGAGGAACCTTTGGTGGCCGTCAAGGTGATTTATGGTGAAGTGGAGAAGTTCAAAGCAAAGTGAAAGCTAAGAAGATTGCCTATACAATGTGGTTAAAATGTAAGGATAAGGATGATAGACGAAGGCTTAAGGATATCTAAACGAAGACAGAAGCGAAGATGGCAGTGACGAGTGCTAAGACAACATCGCTTGAGCGCTTGTATGTTGAGTTAGGTGAAAAAGGTGGGGACGAGATTGTATAGGCTTGCGAAGGAGAGAGAGAAAAGCTCACGACTTGGACCAAGTGAAATGCATTAAAGATGAGGGGTGAGGTGTTGGTAGGTGAAACTTCCATTAAGCTAAGGTGGCAAGCTTACTTTCATAAACTCTTAAACAAAAACGGGGACAGAGATATTGAGTTGGGTGATTTAGCACACTTCGATAGTCATCGAAATTTTGGTTATTGTAGGCATTTCAGAGTTGACGAGGTAAGACGTGCTATTAGTAGGATGAACGGAGGGAGAGCGATCAGACCCGATGAGATTCCCGTGAAATTTTGGAAGAGCATGGTCAAGAATGGTATTAAGTGATTGACTAGGTGGTTTAATGTTATTATGAAGACTACTAAAATGCTCGATGAATGGAGGAGTACAATGATCCCATTGTACAAGACCAGGGTTGATATTCAAAACTATAACATTTACAAGGGTATCAAGTTGTTAAGCCACATTATGAAGGTCTGGGAGAGTGTGGTGGAGATGAGGGTCTGAAAAGGAGTCTCTATTTCAGAGAATTAGTTCGGATTTATGTTGGGGGGGGTCGACTATGGAAGCAATCCATCTTGTTCGGAGATTAGTGAAGAAATATAAAGAGACAAAAAGGGACCATGGTGTTCATTGACCTTGAAAAGGCCTATGACAAAGTTCTGAGGGATGCCCTATGGAGATTTCTAGAGGTGAAAGGTGTTCCAATGGTGTATATTAGGGTGACAAAGGAAATGTATGATGGAGTCAAAACTCGGGTGAGGACGGTGGGAGGAGACTCAAAGTATTTTCCCGTTGAGATAGGACTCCATCAAGGATTTGTGTTGAGCCCGTTTCTTTTTGTCTTAGTAATAGATGAGCTGACATGGTCTATCTAGGAGGAGGTGTCATGGTGTATGCTATTTGCAGACGACATAGTACTGATTGATGAAACTCGGGCTAAAGTTAATGGTAAACTGGAGGTTTGGAGATATACTTTGGAATCTAAAGGGTTCAAACTGAGCAAGGCCAAAATAGAACACTTAGAGTGCAAATTCAGCGTTGCGAGGGATGATAGAGGCATTTAAGTGACGTTTGCTGCTCAATCTATTCCCAAGAGAGAAATCTTCAAGTATCTTAGGTCCATCATCTAGAGTAGTGGCGACATCGACGATGATGTCACACATCATATTGGGACAACATGGACAAAATGGAGGCTTGCCTCTGGATTATTGTGTGATAAGAAGATACCACCTAAACTTTAAGGCAAGTTTTACAAAATGATGGTTAGACCGTCGCTGCTATTGGAGTGGAGTGCTGGCCGATCAAAAACTCACATGTTCAGGAGATGCAGGTCGCGGAGATGAGGATGTTGAGATGGATGTATGGATACACTAGTGGGGATAAGATTAGGAATGAGATCATTCAGGAGAAGCTAAGGGCGACCTTTGTGGTAGACAAAATGAGAGAAGCACAACTACGATGATTTGGACAAGTGCAAAGAAGAAGTGTTGATGCTCTGTCAGGAGGTGTGAGAGGATGGATTTAGGGGTTATGCGGAGAGGTAGAGGTAGATCGAAAAAGTATTGAGTGGAGGTGATTAGACAGGATACGACGCAGTTTAGTATCACCGAGGACATGACCTTAGATAGAAAAAAGTGGAGGTCGTGTATTAGGATAGAAGGTTAAAAGGCTAGTAAGCATAGGGTGATTTCGAGCCTTGTGTCGTAGTAGGCTAGTAGTTGTGTCGTTATATATTACTTGTGTTACTATGCGTCATTTATTTTGTTACTTTTATTGTCTCTATATATTTTCATTTGTTGTCCATTCTATCGTTTCATATTTAGCATTTTTTTGATTTGTTTTTTTTTTTTTTTTTTTAAAATAAGGGTCTTTGATGAACAACCTCTCTATCTCTATGAGGCAATGGTAAGGTCTGCGTACATTCTTCCTTCCCCAGACCCCACTTGTAAGGTCTTAAAACAACTAGTTAATAACTAATGAGACGATTTATATTTTTTAAATTAGTGTAGGGCCAAAATGGTAAGCCAACTTTGCACTTTGGAGCTTCCCATATTTACCTTCGCCGGAAGCAAAGGGCGAATTGGACACTCACTTTTCATCTTAGCAGACCTATCATAGTATCTTACCATATTCACCTTTCAATGCTCTTATACTTTTTGTAACTGATTCCATAGTTCATGTTAGCAAACCTTTCAAAAGTAGCATGTCACAGCTAAGCTGTCAAGTTAGTACTTAGTAGTATATGCTCAGTCGGCAATTTTCTGGTCAACATACCACTGTCACAATCCAGTGACATGTCACCATCAAAACAGAGTTACCAGCCCACAGCTAACTTGTCTAGACAAACAATCTAACACACTTTTTTTTTTTGCATAAAGAACAATAGAAGCACAAATTCATTCAGATGAAAGAGTTGTTCCCAGAAGATGTGAGCAATATAAGCAGTATAGATACCAATCATTTATTCATATGTTTAACTCGAAAATTGCTATATTTAGTCCTTAGAGGTTGGTGTAACTGCAGATTAAATACCTAAGTTAACTATCACAGTGCTTTTTAAAAGCAAAAAGCAAACAAGGAGCAATTGAAATAACCATTTCAGCATTCAACATAGATAACGCTGATATTCCTGTTCAAAAAAATTTAATGTCGATATTGTTACATCTTCAAATGTTAGGAATCAATTGGCAACCATTTCTTGTTTGGATCATGTTGCACATCATTACTTGGAGTGCATAGCTTCACCTATGTTGTGATAACCCCTGGCACCACAACACTTCACCACTTTAAACATTGAAGCAATGGCTTTTAAAACGCTTCAACTATGAGAGACTTCTTTTTATTTCCTTCTTTTCCAATTCGATGGAGAAACTGGGTGAGAGGAAATGAACATCTTAAGGTTTATAATTGCAAATAGGAGTTCAACATAAAAAACAGTGAAACGAGATGCAATTCTAGCAGTTCATCTCCATTTTAAAATTAACAAAAAAATTCAAATTGCAACTCTTTGAACACTTAGAATCTCCCATCTAGTGATTTCTGTAGTCGTCCTGATTTTCTCTTTCCCTTTTTCTAAACTATAGACGAGAAGACAATCTATACATCGTCTAGTTGAGTTTTTGTGCTTTTTGTTCATGCTGTTATTCATATAAGGTTTAAAGCGGAGTTACTTTAGATCCTTAACAGCAGAATCCAATTGAAAAGATTTACATGTATGAGAGATGCAAGAGTATATACTAACCTCTCTACTCCTGGTCTAGAGGGACCTCCATTAATGTGCTCATGCGAAAGAATCTCTCTCACAGCCAGATACTCTAAAACCTGTAGAAATTAAAACAGTTGACATATTCTGGCCAAAAGCTTGATAAGATCTCACTAGCCATGTTGAGTCTACTGAGCATTTCCAAGAGAACATTACAACAACATACCCAGTGGAATCCCACAAGTGGGGTCTGGGAGGATAAAATGAATACAGACCTTACCACTACCTCATAGAGATAGAGAGGCTATTTCCTGAAGACCCTCATCTCAAAAATACCGAGCCCCAAAAGCAGAAAGAAAAACAACTAAAGTGGAAAGCAAATGATAATATATGAATACAATAAAATAACAAATGTAAGATGGACAATAACAATACAAGATATAAAGACACGACTAATCCTACTAACCTACTATAACACAAGGACAGATATCAACCTACCCCCACTCCTTTCTATTTAAGGTCATGTCCTCAGTGATATAAAGTTGCGACATATCCTGTCTAATCACCTCCCCCCAATATTTTTTCGGTCTACCTCTACCGCTCCACATAACCCTAAATTCAACCTCCCGCACCTCCTAACAGAATCGTCGACACTTCTTCTCTACACATGCCCAAACCATTGCAGTCTCGCTTTCTTCATCTTATCTACCATAAAGGTCACCCCTAACTTCTCCTGAATGGTCTTATTCCTAATCTTATCACCCTAAGTATTTCCACACATCCATCTCACATTCACATCTCCACAACCTAGACCTTCTGGGCAAGTGAGAATTTGACTGGCCAGCATTCCACCCCATATAGCGACGACGACATCACTATCATTCTATAAAACTTACCTTTAGGCTTATGTAGTATCTTCTTATCACACAATAATCCAGAGGCAAACCTCCCCTTCATCCATGTTGCCACAATACGATGTGTGACATCATCATCGATATCAATACTATCCTGAATGATGGACCCAAGGTATTTAAAGCTCTCTCTTCGGAATAGATTGAGTGGCAAGCCTTACTTCAATGTTCGTGTCATCCCTCGCAACATATAATTTGTACTCCAAGTATTCTGTTTTGGTCCTGCTCTATTTGAACCTTTTGGATTCTAATGTATGCCTCTAAACCTCCAATCTATCATTAACTTTATCTCATTCCTCATCAATCAGTATTATGTCATCCACAAATAGCAACACCAAGGAACCTCCTCCTGAATAGATGGTGTCAGCTCATCCATCATGAAGGCAAAAAGAAAAGGGCTTAGCATAGATCCTTGATGAAGTCTCATCTCAACAGGAAAATACTCAAAGTCTCCTCCCACCGTCCTTACCCGAGTATTGGCTCCATCATACATGTCCTTTATCACCCTAACATATACCATTGGAACATCTCTCTCTAAACACATCCAAGGACATCACTCGAAACTCTATCATAGCCTTCTCAAGATCAATGAATACCATATGAAGGTCCCTCTTTCTTTCCCTATATTTCTCCATTAGTCTCCGAACATGATGAATTGCTTCAGTGGTCGATCGCCCTGGCATAAATCTGAATTGATTCTCTAAAATAGACACTCTTTTTCTCACCCTCACTTCTACCACTCTCTCCCAAATCCTCATGGCTTAGCAACTTGATGTCCCTGTAATTATTGCAATTTTAAATATCACCCTTGTTCTTGTGCAATAGAACCATTGTACTCCTCCATTCATGGGGCATCTTAGCGGTCTTCAAAATAGCATTAAATAACCTGATCAGCCACTCCAAACAGTCCTTGACTGTGCTCTTCCAAAAATCCACTAGAATCACATCGAGTTCGATCGCTCTCCCTCTGTTCATCCTACTAATAGTACGTCTAACATCCTCAGCTTTGAAACGCCCGCAGTCCCAAAATCTCGATGACTATCAAAGTGTGCCAAATCACTTAATATCTTTGTCCCCTTTTTCATTAAAGAGTTTGTGAAAGTAAGCTTTCCACCTTTGCTTAATGGAAGACTCACCCACCAACACCTCACCATCCTCATCCTTGATGCACTTCACTTGGTCCAAGTCGCGAGCTTTTCTCTCTCCCTCTCTCTTTCGCGAGCCTATACAATCTCTTATCCCTACCTTTTTCTCCTAGTTCAACATACAAACGTTCAAACACTACTGTCTTAGCGCTCATGACTGCCATTTACACTCTGTTTTCGCAGTCTTATAGATATCCTTAAGCGTTCGTTTTTCATCCTCATCCATACACTCCGACCACTTCATATAGGTGACCTTCTTAGCTTTCACTTTGCCTTGAACTTCTCCATTCCACCACCAATCACCTTGACGTCCACCAAAGGTCCCTCTCGATCACACTAGTACCTTGGTAGCCACTTTTCTAATGCAACCAGCAGTAGTGTTCCACGTTATCGTTCACATTCCCACTACTACTCCAAGCCCCCAAACTACTCAACTGCTCCCCATCTCCAGAGGAAGGGTAAGAGTCAAGCCTCCCCATCTAATCCTCTGATGGACATAAATAGCCTTCTTCTTCTTCTTATCCCCTTAATCTCTAAATCCATAACTAAAAGCCTATGTTGAGTGAAAATATTATCACTAGGAATAACCTTGCAATTCTTACAAAGGCTTCTATCATCCTTCCGAAGGAGAAGGTAATCAATCTGAGTCCTAGCTACCATACTACGAAAGATACTCAAGTGTTTCTCCCTCTTTGGAAAACACGAGTTAGCAATAACCTACTCAAAGGCTTTAGCAAAATCTAAGAGAGACATCCCTCCTCCATTCCTCTCCCCAAAACCGAAGTCCCCATGCACATCGTCAAAAAACCACTAGAAGTTGCACCGATATGTACATTAAAATCTGCCCCAATAAAAATCTTTTCTATGACTGGTATACCTCTCTCAAGCTTATCCAAATCCTCCCAAAAGAGCTTTTTGACCTCTCATCCAAGCCCACTTGGGGTGCACACGCACTAACTACATTCACTATATTCCTGCCAATAACATGTTTAATAGACATCATCCTAGAAAAAAGCCAGAAACAATTTTGTCTTCCTGTTCTAGTAAAAATGTGACCTAAGGAAGCTATGGAACAATGCTCAATTTCATATCCTCATTAATTGGCTATTTGATGCTTCAGTCATCATATAAGAACTTATGACCACATAAGAGTGACGTCAATGAATACATCTTTAAGACACTTCAACTTCTTGCTCAGACCAATTCCATCAAGATTAGCTAACAAATAAAAAGTTCTCTCCACAGCCTCTCAAATCCTGATACTGCTAAAAACAGCTAGTTCATCAATCAGTAAAATTACTTTGAATGCATAATTTTATAGTAAGTACCTTAAGCAACTTTCTGAGAATTGGGATCTTATTGAATTCTCTTCGATATCGTTTCATTATGTTGTGTAACATCTGCAAACCTAACAATCAAGAAACAATCACACCAACAATCAGTAATTTATTTGGGACAAAAATAGAAAGAAGAATTGAAGCATGCAATAAGCACCGCATTACTACCATTCTTGTTAATAATATCCACCAAAACAGTGCGTGACTTGGTCTTCAAAAGAGCATCAAGGATCATAGAAAGATCCCGGTTACTGCATACAAATATATTAAAGATGAAAAGAAAAATAGAAATAGATTAACGAATAAAAAGTATCACTCACTAAGCATGGCAACTGAAGAGTTCCAATAAGAAAGCCATTATTACCTCTGAATAGCTTCACCATTGCAGTTATCCCCTGAAGCAGCAGTTAAGAGAAGGAGCTTCAAGTAGCACCTAGATGCATCCTGCAGAGAAAAAGATTTAACATATTCAAATGTAGAGTAATCACGCGCATGTTAGCCAGAGTATAAGCGACACCATAAAGAGGAAAAATGAAGACCTAGAATTGGAGACATCACTAAAACCTATATCAAGTGCCAAATCATAAGCCACCTATCAACCCCCCCCCCCCCCCCCCCCCCCCCCCCCCCCCCCCCCCCCCCCCCCCCCCCCCCCCCACCCCCCTT
>JAABOM020000084.1:18366833-18385595 GCA_011800125.2 Solanum clarkiae | reverse complement strand
CAAGTGCCAAATCATAACCCCCCTATCACCCCCCCCCCCCCCCCCCAATGTGCATCCACCAGGCCTCCCTTTCACAGTTTTTACTTATGGTGTTTCATCAATACATTAAAGAAGCCAGAATAAATGGCAGTGGAAGGATGGACAGAAAGCTGAGGAAATGTGCATTCCATAAAAAAAGAATGATTAGTTTTTCCAAAATCAGTGACCTAAGCACTAGAAACACAACATGACGAAGAACAAAGCAGCCACTCCGCCCCATCATTAAGCAGAAGAAAAGAAGGTAATATAGACTACATCCTGTAGCTTGGAACTACTTACCCTTCGTTTGCTTATTCCACCATCATGATCCAGCAACTCATTAAGCTTCTCTTCAACTGCAGATTCAGGCGCAAGAGTTTATTTTAATGATACTTTCAAATCTACACATTCCAAAAACTTGATAACAATGATATACCTGCTTCAAAACGACCATTTGAGGAATCATGTGTTGGTTTCTTGAATTTAGGTTGTGGAATTTGCAATTTGTTGTTCACATCAGGTACAGATGTAAAATTCACAGCACTATCCTTCGATTTTCCCTTTTTAACGGAAGATGATCTACGAGAAGATTTCAACAATTCATCACTGGCATCCCCATCGCTTGATTTTTTCTTCAAAGACTTGCTAAGCACAGCATTTGGAGATGGCAGTGCAGAAGAAACTTTGTCAACATCTACGCACTCTCTTTTGACTTCAGATATGGTTTTAGTGGTTATATCTTCTGACAACGAGGAATTTTCCATAGGTCGTACAGAAGAATGCAATAGGCTTTCTAGCCCCTCCATTGACACAGGTGATTCCTTCTTCAGAGATGATGAAGGAGATTCATTATGGAACTTGTTGCTTTCCTCCTTGATCTTCAAGCTAAAAGCAGCAGCAGAGTTATCCATGTTGGAATTTTCTTGTTTCATCATATGCCCTCTGTGTATTTGGGTGGTATTCTCGAGATTTTGAGTAAAAGGTTCATCCAGTTTATATTTGTTATTAGGGGCAACCCCCGGAGTTCTAATTTCTGTGACATCAGATGAACTTCTTGCAGATAGAATTTTCTCTAGTTCATCACCCATGTCACCATCCTCACAGAAAACAATGGGTTCAGGATAGTCATCATCAGAATCAGCCTGAACTATCACTTCTGCATTCTGCAGATCTCCACCTATATAGCCCCGACAGCGCGGCGAGCCACAGACACATTTTTTCGCTGCGGCCCCGAAGACACGCACATAATTGTAATCAAATGTAACCTCCTCACCCTGAATAAGACAACCATAAGCACATATTAGTTGGGAAAATAACAGAAACAAATGAAACGATATTTACTTAGATTGCTAACTTGTGATAACTCAAGATGTGATCCATAAAGGTTATGCAATCGAAAGCCTAGTTCAGGAAACAGCTAGCAACCTATGAAGCAAATAGATCCCAGGAACCAGTTGGAGAAGCATACCTATTTACTCCTTCCCATCACTCTCACTCGTCTCTCACCAGAAACATGAAAAGCAGAGAAGTGGCTGCTGCTAAAGTAAAGGGGAAAATGAAAAAGACAGCAAAATAGGACACAGATTATTCCTAAAGTAGAAAGAGCACAAGAGGTTTAATTTGGTTTGATGCATTTACCAAACTTAAGTCAAGCAGGTGATGGCTCATACCCAAGCACTTAATTTGTTGCACTATAATGATGTTGGTTAGAAAATTAGATGATAAACAAAGTGAAATGCATATATATTATATAAATTCTTTTCCATGAGGGGAAGGGGGGGAGAAGAAAGGGAAAATACTTAAAAGTATATTCCTGAGTCAAAAGTACTTAATTGTCCTCCAAAAATTCAGCAGCTAATACAAGCGTACTATTAAAACTACATCATTATTTATTTGAAGGAGAAGACCTTCCTAGATAACAAGTGATAACAGGAGTACAATTCTGTCATAAACTTCAGTGTCATCAATTACGCAGCTTGAAGAAACAAATTCGACAAGTTAGACTAAGACTACAACTTCTTTTCCCATAAATTATCTGTAACTAAGACTACAACTTCTTTTCCCAGAAATTATCTGTAAAATTAACTTAACTAGACCAAGTACAAAAAGCTCAAGCATCACTATATCATGATGTGATCCCTGTTTAATGGAACATTGCTAGCTCAGATGCCACTTCCTATAATTTCTTTGATACATAGATGCTACTTGCTAAAATTAAGATTAAAAAACTAAAGCATTTGTATTCAACTTCGAAACACCAACAAGTAGTTACCTAGCAATACTGATAGTTAAATTTTCTCTCAGTTGAACCTATTCAGACTTGAACTCATTAAATATACCCTATAAACAGTGTAACAGATTGAAGGGCAAGGAAAATTATTGCAGTCCACAAGAAACATTAGGATAAACCTCGAAATAAATTATGAAACTTTCATGTCTTGGTTTCCAAAGTTTTAACAGTACATCCACAGTTTAGAATGGAGTGTTACTTTAATAATTATCGATAATCATGTATTGACCGCAACAAAGAATACCTACGACACCCTCTTCAAGATTCCGCATATAGAGTTTTGACAAGCCCCTCTTCCAATCTGAAACTGGGGTCTACTTACTAACCATGCAAATAAGTTTCAGAAATATGATTTAATTTTTATCTGAAACTCATTATCAGTTAAAATAATCATTTTTATCTGAAACTGATCTGTTAACATAATCTTTGACATATTTAAGCATCAAAGTGCTTTTTCACAAGAACAAAGTAAGAGGGAATGCAACCCAAACACATCTCTGTATTCAAGGCCTAAAGGCTAGATCAACTAAATAACCCATCTAAAACTAGACCCAGATTCTACCAACAATTCCACCATGAACTTCCATTTACATGGCAAATCTTAAACCATAACAGTGTCTTTTTCGGCTAATCGTACTATTTTTGTAACAGTAAATTCTCTTCACAAGCAGTATGGCATATATTCACTGGCAAGCTACTAAATTTAGAAGCGTATCAAATATCACCTAAGGACTTGCTAAAAGTGATAACGGAATGGTGATTGTAACAAACTAATAACTATCACAGGGACCATAATGCAACTGTCTTCAGCTTAGGTTTTAAAGATCTCAGAACTACTCTTAATGTGTTTATTGACCATACATATAAAAGAAATTTAATATGAAAGAAGAAACCATTTTTCTACTTCACTGACTTGGAAAAAACAATAAATATCCCGTAAATTGTAAAACAGTTAAAGCCAAATTACAATCAGAAGGGACACTTTACCTTCTTGATATCCCTTAGAGCAAAGAGTCCAATACAAACCTCTCCATTGACCATCCACTGCATTAGCAAGTGAAAGAAAGTTGAGTCACAACAGTACTCGAAAATATATAGTAAGAGCGGGCCTGGGGTGCGTGGGGGTGGGGTGGGAATTGATCTTTCATTCAATTAACAAACCAATGATTAAAAAAATAATAATAAAAAGATGAAATTGCAAACACAAAATGTTGATATAATCAATCACAAAGAGTAGATATGCAGGGTTATGGATGTATTGGTAATACATGAATTAGTTATGAAGAAATCTATGTATTATTTTATGCATGGATTAGTTATTCATGTTACTTATTCCACTTTCTATCCTGCATGAAATAATATATAAATTCCTCATAACTTATACATATATCAAACCAAACACAATATGTCCGAGTGAGAATCTACAAAAAAGGGGAGACAGCGGCCAGAAGGCTATTATGCCTGGTGAATTATGATGAGAGGGAGACGAAGCACAAGGGGAGGAAATACCAGTCTTTTTCTGGATGAAAGTCAAAATCCTAAGTTGGAATGTTAGGGGGTTGAATGACAACGGGAAACGGGACACCATCAAATCTCTAATAAGAGACGGAAAGCCAGATATTCTGTGTCTCCAAGAGATTGGGAAACTGATGATATTTTTCCATTTCGAGTCTTGATTTTCACAATTATTTTAATTTGGTCTGAATTTTGTTAAAGAATCAACCAGAAAACAAATTGTGATAGATCCATTCAAGAACTTATGATACTTAAAAAGTATATAACTACGTAATGAACAAGTCTAGTATTGGGCTATGTTTTCTTTTCTCCTATTGTTTTTTTAATTTCTCACCACGGATTTGCCCCCCCAAAAAAAGACATATCTGGTTTTATAGAAGGAAAATGAAAGAAACTTGAGATTATAACATTATATACATTTGTGTAGAAATGAATTTTGTTAATGTGGTATCATCATTTTTTTCCCCAAAGCAAAATGAAAGAAAAGCACCACTCAGCTTCACCAAACAATATTAATCTTCTGTATTAACAACATGTCCAATCAAGGCCAAGGTATGCATAAAAATAAGGCAGCAAAAGGCCAATGGAGGGAAAGGAATTCTGGTTTTCGTGCACAACCTTTTCCTGAAGAAATCGCCATTCATTATCAAGCTGAATAGAACATGAAAGCAAATTTTTGGACAAAGTGTAAAGCCCAGTAGAAAGTAGAATCACCTTCTCTGTGCAGCAATTAGGATCACAGCTATGGTTAATGAAACGTCCCAAATTCCCTTTAGCACACGCATCTATAACCTGAAATATGAGGCATGAAAAGGACATTACAAAGGCTAGAGAGAACAGATATATTAAAATGCCACAATTACGGGTCTTTACAATCTACACTAGCCACTGAGAAGTGATAGAAAGATTAAATTAGTTCGCGCAGAGATTTTCACAAAAAATAAATGACCAAATAACAGGATATGTCTCAGAGTAAGATAACTCATAACTTCATAACAAAAACAACTTCTTGCCCTATACAATCCGACAAAGTGGGGTTTGAGGTGGGGTAGATAGAGTGTATGCAGACCTTACCCCCACCTTGGAGGTATAGAGGTTGTTTCCGCTAGACCGTCAATTCAATTAAAAAACAGTGCACCGCAGTACGGGGAAAGGAATAACGGAAGTAAAGAAGCCACGGCAAAACACCATAGAAAACATGATAATCATTCTAAACAGTAATTACAAGTTGCAACAAAACAAATGACAATCGAAATACAAGAAACACCAGATAGTAACTGAACAAGAAACTACGGGAGTAATTCACAACTTCTTTTGCGGCCCCCCCACACCAAAAAAAGGGAAACAAAGCAACATTAATACCTCACTGCCGTTAAGTGTCATGAAATAAAAATGCTTATGACCCTTGAGGGCATACTCCCTTTGTCTTGCCTCATACGCATGCAAGTCCAACACCTAGAAAAAGTTACACTCACAGCCTGTTATATATCAAAAATACAATGGGAAACTATGCTTAACTATACAGATGCACAAGAAACTTATAGAAGTTATAAAAATTCTCAAATTGCTATCCTCACCAAATTATAGATGAATGTAGCCACGAAGTGAATTTGAAACACATTCTAGACCAGGTCGCAAGTCCCCTTTGAATTCTAGCTTTTTCTAATACTATGTTACAATCAGTTCTGCCTAGGTGAAATCCACAACCTATTAGCTTTTAAAGGTGTAACTGGTTGACTGCCAACTTATAAGGCAAGTTATGATGAATAACCACAATAATGAATGCAGATGCCCAGTCATAGGAGTGCATGCTACAACAATACCATGGATCAGTATAAAATGGGCATAGAGTTCCATTGCAATGTCTAGGTGTGGGGGAGTATGAGTAAATGGTCTCACATCATGGACAAGTAAGGAGTAAGAGATCAATTTGACCACATTGACACTTGGATGTGGTATAAGACATGAAAGGCTTTCCACATTTTCGTGGGCGGGCGAAGGTAACAGGGTATACTAATATTGCAGGATACCCTACAGATGACGACACAATAATATATATCTGGACATGTGCAGTGAAGAAGTATCGAGGCTCCTGTTAGGAGGTGCAAGAGGTTGGATTTAGAGGAAACGCGGAGGGGTAGAGGTAGACCGAAGAAGTATTGGGGGAGGTGATCAGACAAGACATGGCGAAACTTCATCTCACCGAGAACATGACCTTAGATAGAAAGGAGTAGAGGTCGCATATTAGAGTAGAGGGCTAATGGGTTAGTAGGGGTAGATCGTTAACTGACTTGGTGATATAGTTGGTTAGTAGGAGTAGTGATGTCTTAACATCGTATGTTGTCAGTATTAGTCCTATATTTGTTTACTTTTAGCATATTTATATTGTCTTTATACCTTGTGTTGTCATTTTCCGTCTTGATATGTTAGTTTTATCGTATTTGCATACTACAATGTGCTTCCCTTATTAGTAGTTCTTTCTGTTCCCTTTCCTTTTCCCATATCTAGTTTATTCTGCTTATGGGTTTTGAGACGAGGGTTTCCAGAAAACAGCCTCTCTACCTCTATGAGGTAGTGGTAAGGTCTGCGTACATTCTACCCTCCCCAAACCCCACTTGTAGGATTCCACTGGGTACATTGTTGTTGTTAGAGTAGACTAAATGTCAAGTAGACAGATTACAAAACAAGTTATAAATACTAGTATTGTAGGATAAAAGAATAGGACAAGGAGAAAACCATTGCAAAACCAAGATTTAAGGGTAAAAGTACAGAGAAGAATTTGATGGCATCAAAGGTGGCCATCATGGACTTCGGAACATTCTTAAATCTATCAAGGACTTGGAGGGCTAAGAGGAAGCATTGGGAGAAGACTTCAAAGTTTACAACATGCTCAGATGGATATAATGAGACCAAGAATAAGATCAACTGAAGGCTATCTTTGTAATTTGTCCATTCAGCTATATTTATAATTTGGCATCTAACTCTTTAAGACCAGTTTTAGGGTATTTGGGTCACTTGCTAGACTAAATATCAATGTCTTCATCTTTATGGTAAGCTTACTGATTTTGGATGTTCTTGGAGAGGTTAATGGTGGAAAGTCATGGTTGATGAAGACTCTAGCAAGAGGTGTTTTTAAAAGCTACTCTTAATCTTATAGATTAGGTTCTCTTTGATGAAGAAAATTAGTGTACTTGATTTATACAGAATGTTCTAATTGGGCATTAAAGTTGGGTTTTCTCCAAATTCTTTACTTGATTATCTTTGATTTGCTTATGCAATCAGAATTGATGATAGGACAACCTCGTTAAGACTAGTGTGGGGAAAAAAACATATGAGCCTTATATCTCCTTTTCTATCCTTACCAAGCAAAGACTGTTAAATATTATGGAATAGTGAACTCACCTCCCCAACATATTCAATAAGAAACTGCCCTTCGGATACATCCTCAAGCAGCTGCAAGCCATAACCCTTCTTTCCACTTCTGAAGCACTTCAATTTAGCATAGTTACGTTTCTGGAACTGCAAGCAGACATAAATGGAGGGTTACAGAGGCTGCATATATAAGCAATATACAATATACTGAATGTCTTGCAAGTTTAAGTACCTGCTGATTCGAACAGAGCTCTCCACATGGACAAGTCCCTCGAACACACTCAACATTGAGCATCCGATTCAGGCATCCATCTCCACATCCCAATCGATGGTCAGAAGGCTTGCAATGGCAGACCATGATCTAATAGAGAAGGATAACAGGGAAAATAAACAGAAGATAGAGAAGGAAGCAAGTCAGATTTTATTACTTTGAGCATCTGACATCATAAGTTTGATTCAACAAGCAGTTGAACATATACAAAGATTTGTCTGTATGCAAGGCAACAGAGATGAGGAAGTTAGAAGCTACAGAATCCTTGAAAGGTGTACAGATGTGTTAAACCTCAGAAGCAGGAACAACTATGACAATTGTGTGCACCATATGCTTTTGATTCATGTTAAAAGGGGTCAGGAAAGGCCTATAAAATGTCAATCGAGTATTTAGACACTATATTGACAACTGAAAAATCTTACTTTCCTGCTGTCCTAGTAGACAAATTACATGGTGCTGCCAAAATCACTAAAGAATCTTTTCAAACCCTAAAATATTCTAGAAAAACTGGAACTTGCTAAAACAATGCTCAGGAATCCCGATTCTGTGCTATAAGATAATTTTTAAAATACAAAGAAACCTCAATTGCTGGTGGGAGAGTATCAAACACCTATTTGACAGAAAGTCCAACCCATAAAAATGTGCTGCTAAGAAGAAATTAACTCAGGGATCGATGTCCTTCTCTTTTGGGAGCCTACACTTCCGAATGTGAATCAAGTTGCTCTCTCTCTCTCTCTCTCTCTCTCTCTCTCTCTCTCTCTCTCTCTTTTTGATAACCGAGAAATCCATCTGTTGCCCGCCCTTTGGACCAACAACCGCTTTCCAAACTCGGTGGATATTGGACCCGCCTCTCTACCCTTCTTCACTTAAATACCAGGCTCCACCTTACATGGCGCAGGGCTTGAACCTGTGACCTCAACCACAAATCCTCCACTCTTTGTCATTTGAGCTAGGCCCGGGGGGCAATCAAGTTGCTTTCTTTGAGAAGCTAATTATTGCTCTTATCTATTTTTCATGCTGCATTTTAGCCTTAACCTTTATGATAATGAATCACTGATAACAGAGATGATTGCTTTTTGATGACATGATTAAAAGGACACCAATAAGTACCAGTCTCCCGTGTTAACATGCAATATTCTTAATGTGAACTAGCTCATACAAGTAATATCTACAGCCAGCGTTAAAATTGTCGGTTTTACAATCTAGTAAATATTGCGGCCCCCACTAACCATGACACATCAGAGATTATATGAGCAATTGACCTCAAAATAACAAAGATCAATCATTTAAAGACCAGCTAATTATTTAAGGGAACCATATACGCACAGACAATATTCCTTCATATTATGTACCTAAAATATCTTCTTCTTTTTTTATTTGCACCGGTGTCCGAGTCTCTTAGAGCCCCGACTAATCCCGGGGTTGCACAAGCCCTCGGCAAGGAGTTTCCCGCAAGTGCACCATGGTTAATTCAGGTTTTACTCAATCCGATGGCCCTCAGAAATTGTTTGCACCCAGTGGGTTTCAATCTTAAGACCTTGAAAGGGAGCAAACCCCAAGGCTCAAGTCTATTACCACCAGGCCAACCCCTGAGGGTTTTATGTACCTAAAATATCTTTACAAGCCAAAAGTATGCTTAAAGCCCAAAATAAGACATCAAGGAAAGACAGACGGAAATGTGTGAAGGAGAACTCGATAGACTAGATGGAGAAGAGCTTAAGTACTTTAAGTTACATTTGATCAAATATTTTCAAGAAGTCTTTGACAATGCCAAACCCTTCGGGATGACCCAGTGGTTTGGGCTTGGGGCTTCCATGTTGGAGCTCTGAAGTTCGAAACCCCTTGCCAGCAAAAGCAAGGCATTTTCCTTCTAGCCTGATGCGGATTACCGCTCCTATGTGGTTTGCAAGCTATTGCATAGGAGCGGGGGTTTACCCTGTGCGCACCCAAAGGTAGCGGATGCGGTTTCCCCTAGTCATTAGAAAAAAAAGGAGACTTTGACAATGCCAAAAGGAAAATTGATAGAATTATTTAACATAGAAAGATAAATTTGATAGCTAATTCAAAGGAATAGATAGCTCCAAAGGCCAGAAAATTCCAGAGCGAACAGAAATTATGAGCAAGTTAACAATAACTAATACACATAATGATATGTTTTCAGAAACATAACTCCCTAATTATTGTTTTTATTGAGACATATAACTATCTTGCCACACTTGGAAAAAAGAAATGTTTGTTATTTGTGAAATGGAAACCAGCAGACACAATGATGGAACTGTCTAAAGCTGAAGCAATTATGCTGAATATGACTTTACTTTTTAAGGCAAACTTCCCACAGAGAAAAGCGATAGGTTAATCGTTTGATTAGTAATAGGGTAAATCCAGCTTTATATTTACCCTTTCCTGATGAATTTAAGATTTAGAGACCAGTCAAGTCTAAGAACACTGCAACATGGGGCTTTATTTTTCTATTATTTTTTATCCAAGATATACACCCAGATGTATGAGGTAGTAATGCAAACTTGATAAAGCACTCACCTCATCAATAGTTTGACTTTTGCGGCTACGATGCAGGAATAAGTTTCTCTTAATCAGAGTCCAAGATGATTGAAGGGAAACTAGAATACAGACATGTAAGATAGGCAAATTAGCACAAATTTCTTTATTGAAAATCTAGTCAAAGTCAACATCACCACTATTGCATTACTACAATTATTAAAATACCAGGTGCCTTCTTCTGTCCTGATCGATTTGAATTCAAGCATCTACCGAGGGCATCTTCCTCGCCAGATGCATCTGATATCTCTAGCTCAGCATTAATTTCTGAATTTGATTTTTCTTGTGCAATTGAGCAATCAGCAAAGTCTTTGTCCAAATTATCCTTACAAGTCCTTTAATGTTACACGAGATAAATAAGCAACTAACTCTTGGAAACAAACAAACAACATTACATTTGCTCAACGACAATAGTTTGCAGATCCATTGGTAAACCTCAAATACTTCAAGCTTCAAATAGTAAGAAACTTACAGTAAGAACAGGTTAGTCGCAAAAGACCATTAGATTCGAGAAAAACACAGTAACTTGTAAACCTGATAGCTATCTACTATGTATTCATGTTGATAGGTCAGTTTGCACAAAGTAATCTATGCGCATTACAATTTATATACTTCTGCAAGTAATATGCTAATATTCTAGCATATAAGAGATAAAAATCTTGAAAGACACAATATTATGTTTGTCCATAAAGTTGTTTAATGAATATAACCCTTTCTTACCTTTTTTTTTTAATGGCTGTGGTGTACAGGCCAGCTTGTGCACCTCGACTAATTCCACGGAAATCTTCCACCTCCCTCCAACAACAGGTATAAGGTAACTCTATCACCATGGCTAGGATAGATGGGAAGAATCACCTAGTGATTTTTTTTTTTTTTGTCTCCGCTAAGTTTTGAACCCGAGACCTATGGGTTCTCAACCACTTCACTGACCACTAAGCCACACCCTTGGGTGTTGAATATAACCCTTTCTTTTATTTTATTTTTGATGTTTTATTATTAATGGTGTCCGAGCTAGCTTACATCCACCTTAAAAAATCCAGCAGCTAGCATGTCCAGCCGCAAGCACAGATTGCCAGGGTAAATGCCTATTAAGGCTAGAGCAAATGGGGTCATGTCAAGTTTGCTATACCTGGCAGTCAAACTTAGGATCAACAAGTCAGACGGCAACTCTTTCTTTTACAAAGTTAAAGAGGAGTCTGTCTTAATAGATAAGTGATTAGATACATATACCTCATACAAAAGGGCCATTCTTTTCCAATTGGATTAGGTAGGAGAGGAAAAAAGTACAGCTTTTCACTCACACACAGAATCACTCAGAGCTTGTAAGCATCAAAGCTCTGCATATTGGTCGTGCTAAACAGAGGCAGCTGATTGAATGATGAACTCCAAAGAGAGAAACTTACAAGAATCACTTTCTCAGCTTCTTTGATTTTTTTTCTAGTAATAAGGTTCAAAGATATGTTTATTAGCTTTCTAACTTAAGCAACATCACTTTACGGGATGCAAGTGTGCGATAGTGCAATTGAGCGACAAAAAACTGCTTCATTAGTTTACAAAGTAGGGGGAAAACCAAAATCTTCTTACAGGACTAAATTTCAAAGAAGCATGGCAGACAACAAATTGGAAGAACAGAACATCAACGCATTCATGATGTAGAGGATGAGCAACCATATACCATTTGCAGTTTGTTTCTTCAATCTGATCAGCAAGTACAGCAGCTATACGCCTCCATTTCTGGCAATCATCACACTGCACCCAGGCATTTCTTGGCTGTAAATGTGTCTGACTCACCTCACTCCGCATAATGTCCGAGTCTGAAATGCCTCTACTTGAGGTTTTATTTCTGGATCCAACTTCTCCAAAATCGTATGGTGCTTCGTTTTCTAAGACATTAATTTAATATGGTCAAATAATACTACATTGCTTGAGGGTCAGTCCAACATTGAACTCATAAAATTGAATATTTCCATGGTTTTTCTTTGGGTGCGGGGAGGGGGTACAGAAGCCTATACCAACTATTCATACCTGTTCTGGGATAATGTTTCACCTCAGATAAACTCTTGACTTGCTCATTCTCATATTTCACTTCAAGCTTAGTGTCTTGCTTTTTTTTGTTTCCCTTCTTTTTAGAAGCACTTCCTCTACTTTTGGATGACTTCAGATTCGGGACCTCTGACCTGCCCTTGCCAGATAAATTAGATCTTTCACTTTCAGTAGTATTTTGTCCATCATGACAGGATACCACTTTTTCAGAAAACTCATTTTCTGGTGACTCGGTGACAAGGCTAGAACAAACATTACCCTCTATGCCACTTCCAAGCTTTGAAGAAGCACAGTAGATATTGAACTCTGGTACTCCTGAACAAGGGAACACTTCCCCTGAAATGATTTCAGCGCTAGATATGTTGCCAGAGCCAATTCTACCTATTGTTAAAGCAGATGTATCAGCATAACAAGAGCCCTCTGGTACTTTTTCTCCCTGAATGAGTTGACTAAATATTTGGGAATTGCCCATACTATCTGGACTAAGCAAATCTATTGAACCAGAACTGGCAAACTTTGGGAGCCTATCTTTTTTCCTTCCTTTCTTGCTCCTGTCATACACACGCAAACTCAGAACATCCCCAGGAGTAACAGATGGCCTAGATGGGATTAAATCATTCAACTCTTCTGCGTCTCCCTCAATAATTTGAGTATCCGGAACCAGGTTGATAACTTCGGAGTCGGGCGAAGTTCCAGAATCTGAGCATCTGTTATCAATTGCTGTTCCCTCCTGAGAGGACGACTCATTGTGAAAATGTAAAAGCTTGTCCACTGGTTCTTGACTGATATTTTTTTCAGATTGGCGTGATCCTGATACAGAAGTATACACATTATCCAAATTTCCGTTGCAACTGGAAAACTGCAGACTGGGCAACCCTGTCTCCAACTGATCATCAAAATTTCTGGCAACATTTGGCAATTCTTTTCCAGTAATACACCGTTTGTCCATGTGATCATCAAAAGGAGGAACAATGTCCATCAGGCAACGTGAACCAAATTTAACTTTCAAGGAGATAGGGCCTGTAGGAATGGAGTTTTTTCCCTTTGATTTCTGCGAGTTTTGGCCAGTGTGATTTTTGTCTTGCCTCCCATTTCCCTTACCCTTTTTGGTTGTTTTTGATTTTTTATGCTCACTTTGAGCTATCTCAAGCACGCCGTTATGTTCAACAGCTTGCACCATATTTCCCAGCAAATGCCAATAGAAGAACGGGCTTGCTTATGGATAGCTTATTTTCTTTCTTGTAATCTGCAAGGAATTGAAATCTAGAGATGCTTTCTTAACTTTTTATTTTTCCCTGCCAATTCTTGCCGGCATTGTATCTTGTTTATGGCTCAACTAGTGCTGTATCCAGTCCTCCTCCCAGGGGTAAAACACTTACGTCGGGAAATTTACTTTCCAAAGCAGCAAGCTTTATAATTTTTTCCACTTTATCATTCTTCTTTTTGTTGCCTTACTTACGCTGATCAAGTCAAAAGCAGCAACTGCGACATCTCCTGAAACATCAAATGCAACCATTCCCTGAGACGCGTTACAGAGATCCGGCCATTGCAAGGAGAAAGATAAATTTTCAGTGGTGCAATTGGGATCCATGACAAATGAATATCAACTGTTTTACCTAGCAACACTCAAGAGGAGTAGAGAGAATTCAACAATTATCTGTCCTTACCACCACACCCCAAAAAAAATGGTGGCATGTAAAGACCTGCAGTTATCTGTGAATGCAAATAGAAGCTAAGTAATCAAATAGGCATTTAAAAGCTTTTGAGAAACCACACACACGAAAATGCACTAATGCTCGCCCGATCAATTGCAGAGAGAAGAATAATCAAATTACCGATCTTTCCAACTTGCAAGTCGCATCTACATGTTACGCATAACTCAAAATCCTCTTCTCTACCAACAAACTAACAAAAACAACAAAAAGCCCAATTCTTTCAGTGGACCACCAGACTCTTTCTAAAATAAATTATTGTCAACCTTATCAAAAAAGGAAAAAACAAAACAAATCATAAGCCACATGTATCCACATACTTGCAGAAGGTTAACCAATTCAACAGTACATAACCCCAAAAATCAGGATTAAAGAAAACACCAAACTACAAAATTAAGCTGCATACGAAAAAACCAAAAAAGATGATAAACCCAATAAAGAATTAATGATCTCTAACTACATTGAGCTCTATATATGTCGTATGTGCGTATCCAAAGGCAGAAATAAAACACGTCCCTTTTTCACTTGCACCCACAAAAGTCCAAAACGTCAACGAAGGAAAACTCTAAGCAGCTAACGATTACCCAACCCATTAAAACACTGAATTCAAAGCTGCAACACTAATGCCGATACATAGACACATACAATAAAATCAACCACCATTGACATCCAAAAAAAATTTAAAAGTAAGGAAAAAAATTCAACTTAAAACCAGAGATCATACACGGAAAAGATGACTTACACGTTGAGGAAAAAAATCAATAGAGGTTGAAGAATGGTCAATAGCAAATTCAAGGGAATTTTAGAGAGAAATTAATTTTTTTTTCCTGTTGTTTTTCTGGGTTGGTGAAGGAGGAGAAAGTAAAAGGAATCGCTTCGTAGTGTCCCCAAACGGTTTTTATGGAAAAGAAAAAAGGGATTCGACCGCACCAAATCCTAATTTCTATTTATTGCGAAAATGAAGTGTATGATATCAACTTTATCAATTGTCCCCGTTTGGTGCAAAAGGATAAAGAACAATTAATTTTGGAATTTAATTAAAGATAAATTTATTTCATACTTCATTGAAAACATTGTATTGTATAACTTGTTTTGGAGTTGATTACTGTAGAATTATAATTATAGTGTTATTTTTATTTTATATTAAGGATAGAATAATAATTTGGGGATAACTAATTTCATAAGAGTAGTTGTTTGGTCGGAAACAAGTTATTTCAAGATAATTAATTTCGAAAAAAATATTTTAGGACTATTTCATACTTTCAATCAAACATGGAATAAAATAATCTTACATTCAATCTTAAAATTATTATACATTTTCCCTCATAAATGACTCATTATAGTATTAAACTATCATCTAATAGTAATTAACAATTTCCATTTTATATATATAATTTAAAATTGAGTCGCCATTTTACTCTTTTCTAATAACAATAATTTTCTAGTTCACCTTCTCTCACCCAAATAATTTTATCAAATTAGTTAAATGTAGGTAATTTGCACGCGTGTATAGCGTTACTTAATAATAAATATATTATTAATTGTAAAATCAAAAGAAGTCTTTTAAACGATTCTTCACCTGATTTGAAAAAAAAATTCAATCAGAAATCGCTCATCCCATCACTTGATCGTGGCGGAGCATACAGGGCGGCTCTTCTTCTCTGCAATACAGATCTATTGTACTATCTCTTCTCTCTACATCTATTGTTCTTTTTCATCTTTAATTTTTTTTATCTTGGAGTCGTTACCTGCCAGAGAATTTAATGTTTGCTCGCTTGGGATTTCACCGACACTAAAGAGAAGATTCACGGGCGAATCAAATTCCCCATTGATCGCTCTTTTTCTCTCTCCTTGCTCTTTCTCCTCTGTTTTGCACCAAAGAGAAGTAAATACCTCCATATCTCTTTCTTCTATTACAGAGTTTGTATCATTGACAAAAACAGTCAAAAGCTTGAAATTAGCAAGAAACAGAAGTTGGTGTAAACAAATCTTTGAGTTTTTTAGTAAGATCGAGAAAGAAACAAAATCAGCAGCGGGAGAACTATATTCATTATCAGCGAAGAACGCAACTCATCATTAGCATCATCTGCAACATCAACGGATCATCGAGATCCTTGACGACGGCGGCAATTCCAACGATCTTCGCAGGCAAATTTAAGATTTATCCAACATTTAAGACTTATCCATTCAAGAACAAATTGCAAGAGTCAGATTTCACGTTCTCCTCTTTAAATTTCAGGTTCTATATTTCCAAAGTAACTTCAGATTTATTCAGGTTGCCTTTAATTTTTTATTTTCAAATCTGCTTTCACTGCTTTATACAAATTTGAGCTATTTAGAGTTCTTTTCAACCAGTTCCCTCTATTTAGATATATCTTTTTGGCCAAGTTGTTGATTGTGTACTATTAATATTTGCCCTCGATTTATCACTGCCCTTTGACTATTGTCTCTGATTTTCTCTTCTTTTAGTTGTTTGTGTGAAAAGTTATTTTTAGGGAGTTTATTAAATTGCTCACTATTATTATTTTTTGAGTTCTCACTATTATTTTTAGGGAGTGTATTATTTGGCCAAGTTGTTGATTGTTGCATATTGATTATTTTGCTTTGTGCCTATTGTATACTAGCATATATTTTACTATTTTGTGTATTATTGTGTTTTCTTGATCTTCTATAGTTTATTGAGTTATTAGTTCTTATTTTAGTGGCATTAGGATCTGATGGTGGATTAAGGTCATGTAGTCAGTTGGAGTCGGAGGCAAGGGGTGATAGTGGTAAGAGGGGCACAAACTTACTTAAGTTGAGTGTAAGGTCATGGAACATAGGATCACTTACAAGATGTCCATAGAGTTAGTGAATAGTCTTAATAAGAGACAAATTAATATGACCAAATGGTAGGTATACTAGTGTATATTTTACTGTTTTGTGTACTATTGTATTTTCTTAATCTTTTGTAGTTTATTAAGTTACTAGTTCTTATTTTAGTGGCATTAGAATCTGATGGTGAATTAAGGTCTGTAGTCAGTTGGGGTCAGAGGTAAGTAGTAGTGGTGGTAATAGGGGCATGGGCTTACTTAAGTTGAGTGTAGGGTCGTGGAACATAGGATCACTTACAGGAAGTCCATAGAGTTAGTGAAGAGTCTTAAGAGAAGACAAATTAATATGACCAAATGGATAGGTACTAAAGCTCAGGATGTCGATGGGTTTAAATTATGGTACTCTAGTGGCTTTAGGGATAGAAATGGAGTAGGTATTCTAGTAGATGAGGGCCTTAGGGGGTATGTGGTTGAGGTCAAGAGGATTAATGATAAAATGATGTCTATTAAACTTATGATTGGTAGTCATATAATGAATGTAGCTAGTGCCTATGCACCTTAAGTGGGCCTGGATGAGGAAGTCAAAAAGCTCTTTTGGGAGAACTTGAATGAGGTTATGAGAGGTATACCAGACACAAAAATATTCACTAGGGGAGATTTTACTAGGCATATTGGTACAACTTTTAGTAGTTTTTGCGATGTTCATGGAGGCTTTAGTTTTGGGGAAAAGAATGGATGTGAGATGTCTCTCTTCAATTTTGCTAAATTAGTTATTGCTAACTCATATTTCTCGAAGAGGAAAAATCACTTGATTAGCTTTTATAGTACGGTAGAGAAGACACATATTGATTACTTACTCCTCCAGAAGGACGATAGAAACCTTTGTAAGAATTGCAAGGTTATTTCGAGCGAAAATATTTCCACTCAACGTAGGCTTCTAGTGATGAATTTAGAGATTAAAAGGGATAAGAGGAAGAAGACTATTTATGCCTAACCAAGGATTAAATAAGAAGGCCTGACTCCTGCCCTTTCTCGGGATATGAGGGAAAAGTTGAGTAGTTTGAGGGCTTGGAGTAGTAGCGTAGATGTAAACACCACGTGGGACACTACTGCCAGTTGCATTAGAAAAGTAGCTACCGAGGTACTAGGAGTATCGAGAGGGACCTTTGGTGGAAGTTATGGTGATTAGTGGTGGAATGGAGAAGTTCAAGGAAAAGTGAAATCTCAGAAAATTGCCTGTACAAAGTGGTTGGAGTGCAGGATGAGGATGAAAAATGAAAGCTTAAGGATATCTATGATGGCGAAAACAGAAGCAAAGACGGTTGTCGCGAGTGCCAAGACATCAGCATTTGAACACTTCTATGTTGAGCTAGGTGAAAAAGGCAGGGATAAGATATTGTATAGGCGAGAGAGAGAGAGAGAGAGAGATAGAGAGAGAGAGAGAGAGAGAGAGAGAAGCTCGTGACTCGGACCAAGTGAAGTGCGTCAAGGATGAGAAGGGTGAGGTGTTAGTGGATGAGACTTCCATTGAGCAAAGGTGGCAAGCTTACTTTCATAAACTTTTATATAAAAAAGGGACAGTGATATTGAGTGGGGTAATTTGGCACATTCTGATAGTTATCAAGATTTTGGTTACTATAGGCATTTCAGAGCTAAGGAGGTTAGACGTTCTATTAGTAGGATGAACAAACGGAGAGCGATCAGACTCGAGGAGATTCCGGTTAATTTTAAAAAGGCACGGTCAAGGATGGTATAGAGTGGTTGACTAGGTTGTTTAATGCTATTCTGATGACTATTAAGATGCCTGATGAATAGAGGAGTACAATGGTTCCACTATACAAGAACAAAGATGATATCTAAAACTGTAACAAGTATAAGGGTATCAAGTTGCTAAGCCACACTATGAAGGTTTGGGAGAGAGTGGTGGAGATGCAGGTGAGAAAAAGAGTGTCAATATCTAAAAATCAGTTCAGATTCATGTCGGGACGATCGACTACCGAAGCAATTCATCTTGTCCAGAGACTAATGGGGAAATATATGGGAAAGAAAAAAGGCAGTTCATGTGGTGTTCATTGATATTGAGAAGGCATATGACAAAGTTTTGAGGGATGTCCTATGGAGATGTCTAAAGGTGAAAGGTGTTCCAATAGTGTATATTAGGGTGATAAAGGA
>JAABOM020000084.1:18316959-18351922 GCA_011800125.2 Solanum clarkiae | reverse complement strand
ATATATATATATATATATAATACTTAACTTTAATCAAAACACCAAATCTTATGCTTTTGTATTTTGATTTATGAAGAATAAACTTGATGGCTGACCTTAACCACGTTCTTTGAAACAAGAAGTATTTTAATTTTTTTAGAGACCGTTCATGGTTTAGAAAAGAGGGTAAAATAGAATAGTAATTTTTTGCATTTAAAAAAAGAGGACAAAAGTTCTTATTAGAAGTGAATAGTAAAGTTTTTTAAAAAGTTTAAGGGCATAAGAATAGTTAAAAGGAAAAAAAAAATACAAAAAAACCTTTTAAAGTCAACCTATTTTATTGGGAATATGAAAAGGTACAAAATAATGAAAAAGGTATATTTTAGGGGAAAAAAGGTGGTACTAGTGGGATTCGATCCCTCATCTAACAAGTTTGTACTTTATTTTAAGGAAATATGGTGTTTCGAATGGGACTCAATCCCTCGTCTAGGGATTCACTCTGAGCCTTAGGAAGGCAGCGAGAACCAAAACACCCATGAAACTTCTTATTTAGTGTATGTTTATCTTTATGTTCATACCACATTTTTTTACATTTTTTTTATAGAAATACACACACAAAAAAAAATTGAGATCAATAGGTGCTCGAGCACTTGGCACGCTCCACATAGATCCGCCCCTGCTAAATAGTACTTGAAAAAACTACACAAAATAAACTCAATTATAAAGCTATTTATTAAAAATCAGCATAGTCCTATTTATTTACACATAATAGATAAGTGAGCCAAATTATTTATTCGCTTACCCCACTTTCTTCCTTTTCATTTTGCATATGTGATACTCTGTCGGTATATTGATAACATATTGATATCATATAAACTGATCTTAATCCTCCATAATATTCTGTTGATATATTCTGTTACAACCCGACCTTACAGGTTCTCATGGCACCTACCTTAACCCCAATTAGAAAGCATAAACCCTATGCCAGAACAGCGAGTAACAGGCACAACATAACAATTAACCAAAGCTAACATGAGTACAAGTTAATACTGGACATACATCAACATAACAACAACAAAATGTCTACTCTTCAGGCCTAAAAGTCACTTGCATAGGGCTACTGTAGACAAGATACAATACACTAACCATAATACATCTCCCTATATACATATATAGGACCAAAATAGTACATAAGGCGAGCCTCAAGTCACAAAAAACAACGACAAATACAGAAGTAGAAGGATCCACGAACGTGCAATGCTGACCACTAGTTTCCAAACATTGCTATCACAAGAAGAATACCAAGGTTGGCTGGTGCTAGGACCTACACCTTGAAATAGATGAAGAAATATAGAGGTGAGTACTAGGGATATGGTACTTAGTAGGCACCATAGGATGACCAAGTAAAAATAATAAATAAAGAAAGAAAAAACTAAAATATGATTCTACCGCAGATGTTTACCACAACCAAGTAGCATACATCTGTAGGTGCAAAGTAATTCAAATCTTCTAGAACCAGGAAAAGCACATCTATACCAATAGATATAACCAAAATATGGACAACAGTAGAATGATGTACATATATGTAACGCCCTACCGACTAAGCCTACATATCAATAGGACCCTCATAAACCTGGCCAGCATACCCACGCACAATGAAGGGTGAAGAGGTGCAATGCTATGGATGTCAAGCAAGACTGAGCTCCCAAGCCAATCATGTACACATAAGGACAACTCTAACAGAACCATCTAGCTAAAATGTCGCAATACTTATACCAAACAGAACCGAGAAGAACTAACCAAAACCATGTAGGATAGGCAAATACATGAGTGTAAAATACTCTCTAACCTAACCTTATATACTTGTTGAGCCCCCATAAGTCCAACAGGTACACCTGCGCACCAAGAAGCCAAGTATATATCAATCAATCTCAAACACCCAACTGTATCTGAACTAGTAACCAAACTCTGAAGGCAGGAGAGAAACACAAAGCCCAGACCTCAAATTGTGGATGTGACCTCATGAAGTACATATCGTAGAGCCTGGACCTTGAATCACATATGTGATCCCATATAACAGACCTTGAACTATGAATGTGACCCCATCATATACAATGCCAATAGTAGAATGTATAAAGCCCAAACCTCGAACCACGGATGTATGAGAAGAATAGAACAAGGATACAAGATAGTGGAGGACTTATGTAAAGTCCAGACTACTTGGATCCCCTCTAGTGGATTTGAGGTGTATTCTCTAGTACTTTTTAGGATTGTTTCATTCCTTGGAGTGTATGAGAGGAGAGACAATTGAAGTTTGAGAACTTGAGGCAAGATGATATAACTATTACTGAGTATGAGACTTGTTCTTGTCAGTTATTTCGAAATTCCTAGGCTTTGATTCCACCTGAGGTACAGAGAGTTTGCAGGTCTGTGAGGGGTTTGAATTTCTCCATTAGATCTTATATATGTAAAGCAGCTCGTCAGGCAAAGTTATTGCTTCGCAAGTAATTTGGGGACCCTAAGAGGGCGCGCACTGCTGGTTAGTTTTCTGATACCTTATCAGGAAGCAGAGGTTTGCATAGAGGTAGTGGCTCTTTCGAGCATCATAATCTTTTACATGTATCTATGCCAATAGTCGAGGGTATGGACACATATCTCGAGGGTTTCACAATTTTGGACGAGGTAGCCATAGTGGTTCATTTAGTGGATAATAGTCTTCTACATCAAGGTCTTATTTTGGGTGTGGAAATCCAGGCCACATGATTCGATAGTGTCCCTTCTAGACTTATTCAGTACTCTATCATACTTATTCAGCAACACCATCATATCAATTCACTTTCATATTGAGTTCTTATCTTACTTGCTTGACCATATTAAATATAATTGCTTTAACAAAATTTCAATTATCTTTTAGCTTCTCACAATATTAGCTACTTTGAACCCCTTCATCCTTTGATATATGTTTTCTTCTCTTATAACTTGTAAGCATTTGTATGGAATGAAGAAAACTGTACAAAGGTTTACATATTGATATGGTATTTGGTGCCTTAATTAGAGCATATTTCACTATTATGTAATTTTTATGTTTCATAGGCTTAATCATAGGGCAATTAAATAATTTTAATTGAGCTCATATTAGGTGAGACTAGGAATTCCTTTCTGCTTAGGTTGATTATATTTATGGCTTTGTAGGTTGTGAAGAAAATAAGGTTATACGGTTAATTGAAGCATTGATTCTTCGCATTAGTATTTTCACCAAACACCAGTGTTCATATATGGTTATATATACAATTCTTCTTAAAAAAAAATAATCTTGCCCTCTGAATTTTGTGTAGCAAATTTTAGACCAGAAAGTTTGACACGAGACATATCAATTGCTAAGAGGAACGTCATTTAGGGTGAATTACTTAAGGAAGAAAAGGTAGAACACCTGTGGAATTGCTTAAAACCTTAATCATGGGAGTTCTTTTAAATGCAATGTTCTTCCTTTTCAATATATAGGATTGAGATAGTAATTTGTTTCCATCCAATTCTGTAATATTATTATTTTTGTTAGTTGGGTGCTCTAGTTGTAAAAGAAGCTACTTGGGAGGCTGAAGAGGATATGAAGGTCAAGTACCCTCACTTGTTCCAGTTTCCTGATGATGAGAGAATTGAGTCAATTGATGATAATGATTTGTCCCTATCCCTTGAATTCCTTTCTACTTTCAGTCTGAATAATGATAGAGTCCTAGAGTCCAGCTAACATAAAGTGGATTAAAATGTTATTTCCCGAATTAAAAACTGTTCAGGTACAAAGAGTGCTTCGCAAACGCGGAGTTAAAACTCTCAAGACCTCCCGAATGCAGAGGCTTCTCCGCGAACGCTGAGTAGAAGGTGTCCCTGAGCCAGAAAACTGTGCACCATCAAACTCCCAACTCAACCAAACTCGGAATAGGTATTCGAAACTCATCCGAAATAAGAATTTCACAAACTTTATATGTATCCATACCAGAAATAGCCATATAAAAGCATCGAAATTTGATTTTGAGGTCTCCACTCCACATTTACCAATGCAAGCCAATCGAACTAGTTTAAAACTCAAAATATTAAAACTACCCTCAGAAACTCCAAAAATTATGGCGAGATCATTTTTAGTGTCAGTTTCACCATCTAGAACTATTGGAATTGTCGGATTCCAATTCGAGCTTTCGAACTCCGAATGTTGACCAAATCAAACTTTGATTTCAGAAACGAAGAAAATCATAACTTAGGACCTAAAAACCTCTTTTTAACTCCAAATTTAGTTCTGCAACTTCCTGTAGTTCAGTTTTGACATTTTAGAGCTAATGAAATCGACAGATCTCCTATCCGACCTCTGAAACTTAGAATGATACAAAAACTCACTTTTTCAACAACTTAATCCTTCAAAAAGATCAAAATTCATATTTTCCACTTTTAAACTCAGGATTTCAGTTCTAACCAACAAATAGTTTAAAATAGGCCCAAAGGAACTTACGAAAAGGAAAAACAATAATCTTCAGAGAAAAATTCAAAAATGAGCAGCCAGGTCATTGCATAAGGGCAAGGCATAGAGACATTATTTCAATTATTGATGAAGGAAATTCAAGCCAAGTGAAAGATTTGTTAATTATTTATTAATCATGTCTTAAATTTTTTTCTTGTATATTCTAGGAAACTCATGATCCCTATTAGTGTAGGAAACCCTTGTCGTAATATATTTGGGAATAGTCTTTCTAGGATTGAAAAAACTTTTTCCTTATAGGTTTGGGACTAATCAAGATTTATATGTAGTGTATGTATTTAAGGATTCTAAAGCACTGAAATTTCTTAATTTTTTTCATAGTGGAAACACTCTGCTTTTGGTGGAAGGAGTAGGCATAGCCTAACCTCATTAAATCATTATGTTATTTTTCTTTTCTATTTTTTTTTGGTTTGTGATTGTGTGCTAGTTAGTTGACAGTATTTCTTCAACATGAATGAATAAATATTGCTTTATACAGCCTTAGTGACAGTTATAATTTGAGATTTTGCTGAGAATTAATGCAAAATCGGTCTCTAATATAAATTAAAGAAAAGGAATAAAAGAGTCTATTATATCACAAAATTTAAGAAGAAAATAATTTTCACTATTCTTTCTCCCTCCATTCCAAGCCAATCAATTTGCAAGGTGAATACCTAATCTTATATTCGAAAATAGTGTCTAGTTTTGGTGACCATATTTGCCCTTTCGGTCCTACCAATTGCTCATAATGTTTCTTTAACTCCGGTGTGCTACACAAAAAATTAGGGCTTGTACTAGTAGATGCACAATCTTCCTCTTCCTCTTTTCCTCTCTGGAGTAATTTGATCATAAACTCCGGTGCGACTTTTATCAAAACCCTACCATTTGATCCCTTTGTATATTGAAAAGCAGGGTTCTTGAAGTTAACTTGAGTTCTTTTGTTAGGATTGTTGTTATTATTGCCTAAGGAAGCAAGAGATGAAGCCGAGAGCACTTTATTTGTAAAGGAATCAAGTGGAAGGACAAAGTATGTATCGCCATTCTTCAGCTTATCGTTAATGCCCAATGATGGAATAGGTTGGCCAATGAAGAATGAATCAGCGTGACAAATCATGCATTCGGGGAACTCGAACATTATCTCTCCAGCTAGCCTTTTTCCAGCGACCGTCCTTGTTGTTCCATCGTGAAAAACAAGCTTGATCGTTGATGAATTTGACGAGTAACATCCGTTGCCCATTATTGGACTTCGTCTATAACCTTCCTCCCAAAACCTAGTTATTTGGCAAAAAGAAAATGAGCTAGTAGCTTGACAAATAAGAAACAAATTAAGAGGATAACAATGGCCCTTTTTTTTTCATGAGTTTGTAAAGTAAGTTTCTTTTTGCTTATATATAAAGAGGATTGGAGTAATGTTGACTTTTGAGGGAGTCGTGGGAAATTAAAGGACTTTTGTGCTTTCTAATTTGCTAAGTTTCAAAATGACTTAAGGGCTCGGTCGGTGGTCAGTAATGTCGGCTATAAAATCGAGTACGTACCCATCAACTTAAATTTTGTAATTAATGGTTTGATATTGAACTTGTATTTTGCGTGTGCGCGGGAGAGGCAACTTACAAATACATGTTTTTTTTTATATATATTTTAATTTCTTTGTCCTATTTTAATTTGATATAATATTTTAAAAATAATAAAAGAATTTTAAATTTTATGATTTTTAAATTAACAATATATTGAAATATCCTTTTAATCTCATAATATTTAAACATATCTGATAAAAAAATTAAATGTATAAATTTTTATGTAGTTTTTCTAAATTAACAATATACATTTTTATGTAGATTTTTTAAATGTATAATTTTTATTTAAAAAAATTAAAAATTTATATTTTAATCCACAGTTAAAATTAAATATTTCAACTCTTAAAATTCTAACGATACTATCTAAAACTAGAACAGAAAAAAATATTATTTTAAGTTTCAAGTGTCTTCCCGGTAGGCATCTTTGGGACATTGTTAAAGTTTGTATTTAACATTGTTCTAATGACGTGTGGAGTAATACGTTATTCTGAAAAGGAATGAGTGAATATTGGAAATTCGCTCTATGTAAATATTATTATTATTATTATTGTCCTTTTATTTAGAATCTAGTTACTAGTTTCGTCTTTCAATTACGTAGAGGAATTATTGTTTTTGACAAGGGGAAACTTCATTTCTTTTCATAATTAGAGTTAACATCTCTTACATTTTAAACTTGAAAAAGATCACGTGTCACAAACTGGTATTCAAGAAAAAATTTGAACTTTTTTTGTTCAATTAGGATTGGAGTCAATACATATAGGATACAATATTTAGCCTAAATTGGGAAAAACATAATTATGAACAAAAACATTAAATATATAAAAAGATTCTATATATAGAATCAACTAAGGATACAGGATAATCTCTATACAAAGTAGGATACATAATCGTATTATACAAGACAATTGATTTATTTCCTTAAATAACTTGTCGATAAATTGACTATTTCTTAAACTGACGTCAGACATTGTCAATCCCAACTTATCAATTATATCGTAGAATATCTTTTTAACAATAATATTTGTGAGTATAGATGACTTAACCAAAAAAAAAAAAAAAAGTGTATAATCTTTCCATCAACTTTGTCAATAAAATAGAACTCTCAATATTAGAAAAACTAAGAAAAAAACTTTGTCATTTTGTCTATTTTTTATATATATTCCACGTGGCGATTTAATGTGAAAAATTTCTTTCTTTTTTTATAGGAGGTTGGAATAGGGTGGGTGTTCATGAGAAAAATTCATGCAAACCGATGCATTCTTCCAATCAATGACCAACACAACATTTTTCTTGTAGCAGTTGTTCATATGATAGGCTAATTAATCAATTGAATTTTGTGCCAATTCCACATATATAAGACAAGATTAGGCTGCTATATATATTGACAAATATTCCTCGTTTTTCACTTTCCATTTATAAAAATTGTGGCGTGTCCCATCGGAATATGGAATATAATTTCTGAGAATGTATATATACTTATACTAGAGTAGAAATACAATGATGAGGCAATCAGTGCAATATTATTTAAATATATAATAATAATCACAAAAAATACCAAAATTACCCTTACTACAAAGCATACATGTAGTTCATCAGCTGCTTCCTAGCCTTTTATACCAAAGAGTAACAATATGTTTGTTATAACATGACGTGATGCAATATATCCATTATAATTTGAGAGTGCTCAAATTTTAATATGAACTTTCAGAGGTTTTATTTGAATATCTAATGAGGAAACAAGGACAATTAAATATACACTGAATCTTTTTGTCAAAAAATATATTTCCCTATTTACTTAATTATCTTTTTAATTTAATCCTTCACTTCAAATTAACTCACTCTTTTTTCTAATCCTTCCCCTCCCACATTCATCATGCAGGATTCTTACAGCAGCGGCCATAGCTAGCAGTAGAGGTGGCTCGACAGTGTTAGAAAAAAGGCAAGTGCCTTAGACTTTCAAATTTGAAGGGCCTCAAGTTTTATTTTAGTAATAATAGGTTATAGAACTTTTTTTTTAGAAAAAAATACTAAGTACTATTTACAGTACATATAATTTATGTCGTATAAAAAGAAAGAATTATTAGAGTAAATTTGACACATCTAGAGTATTATTATATGATCAATTGAAAAAATTACTGAATGAAATTAATTATAATTTTTTTAAACAATTCTGCGTCTCGAGATAGAAGAATAAAATTCTTGTATGAAAATATATTATTATTTTTTTAAGTTTAAGACCTCCATTTGATTTTGGCCTTAAACCTCTAATGTGCTTGAGCCATCCTTGGCCGGCCAGCAGAATAGCCCTAGCAATGAGGTTCACCAAAGTTTCA
The DNA here is from genome assembly GCA_011800125.2 of Solanum clarkiae. NCBI lineage: Eukaryota > Viridiplantae > Streptophyta > Magnoliopsida > Solanales > Solanaceae > Solanum > Solanum clarkiae. Next base: position 18,343,532 of record JAABOM020000084.1, on the reverse strand, counting down.
GTCCAAATTCAACCCATGGCTGGCAGAACGCCCGTCGCTGCAGGTTTATGGAGTAAACGCCCCTTGCTGGCTGGTGGAATATTGATGATGGTCTTTGACCAGAGAGGAGAGAGACAAAGAGGAGAGGAGACAAGATGGTTAAAATATGTATCTGATAAAATATATTACATATATCTAATTAAGATGACATGTACCTTATAAAATGTATATGTATCTGACTTAAAGATTATATGTATTGATGGAAAAATATTTTTGTTGCTCGATAATATCGAGAAGAAATTTAAATTTTCAAATTTTTGTGAGAATAAATTCAAGAAAAAAATGGGTGATTTATTCCTAAATTAATGCTTTTCAGTCACATTTTATATTTAGATACGCATAATTATTAAATGTATCTACTTAGCATATATATAATAGAATTACAATACCGAAAACTCATAAGAAGATCAATACTTAGCCCCTAAAGACTAGTGAAATTTGTGTTGTTTGGCTTGACATATATCTCTTCAACCTACTAAAAGATGAACAAACCATTGTTTCAAAGCATACGTTGATTATGCTCAAAACGTCAAAGCACTAAGCATTCCATGAATCAATCCATTGATTTAGTCATGGAAATTTCATTTCAATTATAAATATTTGCAAATTACCTTTATAGTAGCTTTTACGCTATTCGAAAAATAAATACTTTGAACTTGTACGTAAGGGATTAAAAAATTATGTCTCAATTGACTAGGTACATAATACATGACATATTCATGGCTTAGATTTGCCTCCTACGATTACATAGATAAATTATAAACTTTTTAGATGGTCAATGACACGTGATTGATTATGTTTCACGTAGAGAATTTGCTCCACTTGTATGACCAAAATTTTCAAAAAGACATTTTTTAACATTATATATGCAAATTGCAAAAATCCAACTCTTATTTCCACAAGTGGATCCAAAACTAGTAATTGCTGATAATGATGCTTATCTACCAAAACCTTTTGAGCTGTTTTTGGCTAAGTCCACATGACCAATGCTTGTTGCCTTTTCGAAACGAAAAAGACGTAAATAAATAGTACTTTTGCAATTTTAATTATTTTATTTTATTTTAATTTGACATGAAATTTTAAAAAGTTAAAAAAAAATCTTGTAATCTTAAACTAAAAGATATATATAATTTATCAAATCATATTTTTTAATCTTGTAGTCTTAGACATGTCACGTAGAAAAACTACACATACAATTAAAGGATTGATAGAAAATGATTTATTTTTTTTAAAAAAATAGACTTCAAAAAAAAAAAAAAAAAACATAAGACAAATAAATTGAAATGGACTTTAAGATGAAAATAAGTCTTGGTGCGTCGTTCATTTATCTTTCCAGCAAAGATAACATCATTTCAGGACGAGGAAATCCTAGACATTAATTTCAACCAAATAAAAAAATCAGCATCAATCTCATTAGCTAGTAAACGTGGATGGTTGGATGTCATTTTGATATATCATGTATAGCCCCCTCTTGCAGACGATTATGGATGAAAAAATAAGAAGATCAAGTAAATAAGAATCTAATTAGATATCATATGACAATAATGATAAAGTTGGTATGCCAATTAGATTCTCTAAGTTTTATTATTGTCTTTGAACGTAAACAACGTTTTAGTCAAGATTATCAAGATCCTACATTATAATATATTATTTGAAAATTGTGGCTTATGTTACGTTCATAAATAGATTGAAAATAGAGGTCTTAGATATCCAAATTTAATATACGAATGAAAAATATTCTTAACATGTACTTGCTCAACTTATAGAAAGGAATCACCAAAAATAAGATGCATCAACTGGTTTAGCAAGCTACTATTTTTTTTTTTTTTCAATTTTTGTCGGATCACCTTTTGGTTAATTTAACAAATATATATCATCATACATCATTGTTACATTGAAGACTCTCAATCACAAAATTGAGCAGTAAGTTAATTGAGCACAAGATTACTTCAATACATGCTTAAAATGACATACTATTAAATATATATTCACACTATGTACAATGTGTAGTATATATTACCCAATTACTATTATGATCCGAAATAGAGTGTGATGGCACTTTCCTTTAACCCATCGAGACAAATCAGTCTAAACAAGTAATAACAAAATTCACAAATTGAAACGATAATACAGTATAAATTACAACATATTAAGGGATAAGGGACATAGCCAAAAACTAAAATCATTGCAGAACTGGTGTCACATGCACAAACTTTTAATACAATAGAGTTCAAAAGAAAATAGTACAAGTCTCAATAGTCTGGACTTCCCGATAGAAAAAACCCAATAAAGAGGCCTAGCAGTCTTGATAGTAGGGTGGAGCAACCAACAACTACCTTTCAATCTATCACAAGCTCCCTATAGTCCTTAAGAGAATATGAACGTCAACAAGCTCTTGGCTCACAAATACACAAATGTGTAGAAAACAAGGACCAAAACACAAATAAAGAATAAAGAATTATAACATTTTGAAAATTTCTAAGCTAAGATTTGAACTTTCCTCTTATACGTATGGGATCATGCTGAGTGATTCTAATCTTGCATATAAGTATTAAATTTTATTTTGTAGGGGGGTGATAGATTTGAGATGAATTAGTGTCACAAAAATTCTTTAATACAAAGTTGAGATGAAATACTCCTTAGTGATTAAGTTTTGATATGAAATTCTTTGAAATTAGGTGAGCCAATAACTCGAAGTTGTGGATGTATGTTAAAGTCATTTCCTAAGTAATTGGAGTGTATTGTATGTGGTTTGAAGTCATGAGGAATACCCAAGGTTAATGCAAGTTCAAAATATTTCTATCGACTAAATTTTGGTATGAGTTCATAGAAGGGTTAACATCAAATGGTCATATTATCTCTCATCACATAATGAGTTAGGTGACTCATAATAAATCAAATTAAATATCTTTGAATTTGATTTTCAACTCGTTCAATTTCTTATTAACCAGAGTTCAGTGTAAAATGTTATAACCATTTTAGTGAAACTTTGTCAGGCAGTGTAATGTACGAAACCCTTTTATTGGTCTCAAATCATTCCACGACTCATAGAGTCTCACTTGAAGGTTTTCTGCACTACTTTTTCAGCAATTTTTTGGACACGTCTTAAGATTATTTGGTCCTTTCCAAAGCTTTTTAACCCTATTTTAAGTCATTGTGGGTGTCCTAACGTAACATATCATTCAACTAACTAGTTTTCTCCTCAAAATTATCAATCTAAACAATTTCATCTAAAGACACTCTCTCAAGACTAACCTAGGGTTCCTCTTCTTCATCAAGAACCTTAAATCTATCAAGTAAAAATTTAAGAATAGAAGAAAAGCTATTCACCAAAGGTTTTCCCAAGTTCTCCACTACAAAAACTATACAAAAGGATTTCTTTTCTCAAGAACTTACACCAAAGTTCCAAGTTCAAAGGTTTCCTTCAAGAAACCTAGTGTTCTTAAAATTTCAATTACAATTTCAATCTTCTAGGTACGTGACACTACCCACAATGTTGGATTGAGTTTATCCATGCGTGTCATATGTTAATTCTCCATAATTAAATTCGAGTAGAGTTTTACCTCAATTTCGAATTCTAAAGGAGTTAATTCCTCTTCTATTGAGATAGACATATTTATGCATTAAGATTATTATTTTTTTTCCCATCTTATTATTGAAATTGTCATTCATGGTTACTTTTCTATGAACCCTAATGAAAGTTGATGATTATGATTTTTCTATGCATTATTTGATATTGATATTGATAGTTTTACACATTAAACAAAGTATTATTTTAAATCAAGATTTTGCATGTTCTGAGTAAAGATGGTGGCTTCTCTATGCATTGATGAAAGAGTGATTTAAACTAATATTATAATTATATATGTATTTTATTGAGTTCAAAGGATAGCATTTTGAGAAAAAATATTTTGGTGAGAAAATGTATATTTTAATGAGTTTTTGATGAAATTGGCACGATTCGGACCTAGGATCTAGGAGTGACATAGCCAATGGAAACCCGAGAGTTCCCAAACAAGCCTCAAAGTATCCAAATTCACATCATCATCAATTCAGAAGCGTATTCAAATAGTAACCACATAGTTCTAAGGGACGGAAAAGTAGAACTCACGCTATGGGAATGTCATAGGGAAAAGGAGTGATATGAATTCACATAGCACATAACACAAAGCACATAAAGACTAAAAGGCGGGTAAGTATAACTCACTCTATGGGAGTAATTTGGAACTTAGGATCTTCCACATTTCCACATCAAAAACATACATACTTATCATAATTCTCATAGTTAACCCATAATAGTCATATCCAATAGAGAACCATGATCATAAACTCCAAATACAACACATAGCACATATCCGTGCAAGAGTCTACAAGGTGTCCAACAATGTCTCTAGTCATGAAATGGGACGGGGGCCAAGACATGTCCTAGGCTCACCCGCAAAATAAAAATAACATAAGCAAAAGCAACATAAGGTAGAGGAATGATGGCCTGTCCTTGGAAGATAGGAAGATAGGACTTACCACAACAAGCCAAAACTTGAGATCCAAGCTAAAGTCGTACGGTGGAATATGATCGTAGTCAGCGGTTCCTACATGGTGAGATCATGTAGGCAAAAGTATGCGTTAGTATGTTTGAATATACTAAATATGTGGAGTGTAATGAATGTAACTTACCAAATCTGCATTTCAATGTTAGATGACAAAGGCTCATAATATAGGAACAAATACAAAATCAAAGAAATGTAGTATAACAGTATGCCGTGAAAGTCATGATGCACAAAATGCCAATAATTCTCATATATATTGTGGGGAAGAGATCATAACCGAAATTACAAACCCATGCAAGCTATTACATAAATTTGTTTGATGTTGGCCTCCCATCAGTTAGAGTAGATTACTTGCCAAAAGTAATCTACACCATCTCTTACGATTCGGTCATTCCGTATGTGGTGGTCACCTTCCTTACGACCCGGTTATTTCATAAGAATTTTCTTATAAATCTTATCATATCATATCATAAATAAATAACCATCCCTTATGACCCAATCATTTCGTAGATGGTAACTATTTCAATGTTGGCACATAGTTCGAGGAAAGGAATAAAACCTCCAATCCATCGGTGCTAAGTCAAATATCCTACAAGAATACTTATATATATATGTACACACATACATACATATACAACATGTTTTCAAGAGTAAGTCATTTTAATGCACATTTAGGCTCAAAAACCAAATCATAACTTATATCCATAATATTCATGCTTAGGAATAGCTCATTCTTATAACAATACGGTGCAAGCACCCATGAGGCTCAAAGATCCTTAAATATAGACATATATGCGATCATATTCTTGTCACAACCAATATGTGAGCTTAACTCACTGAAAACATTTTCATATATACATATGCGAGCTTGACCCACTAGAAATTTGATAAATATATGCATATGAAATGCATATGCTTATGAATAATATGAGAATGACATGGGTAATCTAGAATTCAATCTAAAACCAACAACATAATATGAAATTGAAGTCAATTCATAATTAAATCCACATTTAAAATCATAATATGATCACCCATGCATGAACAAGCCTTGAAAAGGGACACACATATTCATAATCTCATAAATCCAATAAAATTCATGATATTATAGTTTAAATCAACTAAAAATCATCAAATAATTACATCTCACGCATTAATTGAATTTAATAAGAAAAACAATTGAAAATCCAACTTTAAAGTAATTAAAATTAAAGAAAAGTGCTAGAAAAGTTTTGGGGGACTCTTTGGTTGAAAGGAACCAAAGATCAAACCCACATACCTTGATGAAGAAGTTTCAAGAGAAATTTGAAGGAGAATTGAGTTTGCCTTGATTCCAAAGCTTGAATTCTACAAGAGTTCTTGAGAGGAGACTCTAGACTGACTTGAGAGAATTTATCTTGAATGAGGGTTTAGAATTAGTGTTGGAGAAGTTTAAGAATGTAAAGAGGAGGGGGGGGTAAAGGTCTTAAAAAGCCTTGAGTAAGGGTAAAAATATCAAAAATACCTCAATAAAATTCCCCATAAAATTTTATCCAGAACTTGACACCCGTGAAGCCCTTCGAGGGTCGTGAAGCCTCCCGTCTAGCCAGACAGATTTTATAAAAAAGAATATAACTTCTTCATCCGAACTCCAAATGAACCGAAACCAGATGCGTTGGAAAGCTAATTCAAAGAGCTTTAATTTGATATGTCATGGTGCACTCAGTTCATTTGTGCTAAGAGATCATTGACCCTTCTATCAGTACTTATAAAGAACTTAGCTGACAAAAATCCTTTGAACTTGACTTGACATAGGAGATGCATGATGACCTTAAACAGTATAAATAAGCTTGAATTGAAGGCTTGAAAGTGAACCTAGATTGAGCTTGAAGATTCCCATACTTACAAATTTTTTGACAAAAAGTTAATCATACGGGCCGTGTGGTGTCACACAATCCATGACACTGCCTATGGAACCTCCTTTGGACAAAAATAAAATCTCTCATGCCAAGAGTGAGCCTATACTTAGAAAATTTCCATATTAGAGGCTATACAGTGAGCTATACAGCCTGTGTGCCTACAGATGGTTCATGTGAAGTGTCCATGTCCCACTACTTAGCTCCAAACATTGGTCTTCCAAGATATCAAGACCATCACATGGCCCTCCATACGGTTCGTGAAGTGTCACACGGTCTGTGTGGGGTCCAAGTGTGATGTGCCTTAGCCCGAAACTCCACTCCAAGGCGACACACCAAAAATTAAGGCCAAGTATCACTTCCCTAGAGGTCACATGGGTCATCTAACCTCACATGAACTGTGTAGTCTCCCTTGAGCTGATACTTGGTCCAAATTTTGCCGAAAGTGAAAATTTTAAGCTCCGATGAAGTCGTACAAAGTTCGCGTCATTACATTATCTCCCCTTTGGGAACATTCCTCGAATGTGGTACAACAAGGCTTGAAAGGCTTGACTTTGAACATGAAACTTCTAAACACGAGGTACAATGCGTAATTCATAATTTGAGAATCATCAAGTCATTAAAACTCATATCAAAACATATTCAAATCATTTAAAGCATCATAAATTAAATCATATACGTGCACATGTATGCATGTCATGTTATGAGATTCAAGAGAATGAATTAGGACCATTGAGAATAGGAAGAACCTAATACCATAGGCTTGAGTAGATTGGAAAGGATAGAGGTATCGTCGCATCATACTTGTTTCCACTTACCATGTAGCACTTTCAATATATTGATCCTTGTTGCGAAACCTCTCCACTTGCCTATCCAAGATCTCAACCGGAACTTCCCTATAAGACAAGTTCTCCTCAACAATAACACCTTCCAAAGGCATAATAGCACTAGTATCACCAACCAACTTCCTCAACTTAGACACATAGAAAACCGAACGAATAGAACTCAAATTCGGAGGCAAATCCAACCTATAAGCCACCTTCCCAATCCGCTCAAAATATCATAAGGACCTATGTACTGAGGACTTATCTTGCCCTTCTACCTAAAACGCATTACATCCTTCATAGGTGAGACCATCACATACATCCCAATCACCAATACGAAACTCAAGGTCCCTTTTTCCAACACCCAAATAAGACTTTTGATGTCTTCGAACCATCTTCAACTTTTCCTCAACAATTTCACTCCTTCCATAGCCTCCAACACTAAATCCGGTCCTATAGAAGTCATCTCATCTAATTCAAACCCTTACACCAAAGATTTGTACCTTTTATCACACAAAACTCCAAACTATGTCATACCTATGCTAGTGTGAAAGCTATTGTTGTAAGCAAACTCAATAAGTGGTAGATGATCACCCCAGTTAACTTTAAATTCTAACACACGATGAAAAATAATGTGTACTCAACTTCACCATAGGGCCAAGCCCCCTTTGAGATGATTTCCAAAAGTGAGGAGTAAGTTGGGTATCACAATCCAATGTAATGACAGTAAGCATACCATCTAGCCTAACTAACTCCAAAATACATAACTTCTTGTTGTCTTCAACATTGAGAGTACTCTCAAGCGGTAAGAAGTCAGCCGACTTAGTCACTTGATCCACAATAACCCAAATAGAATCAAATTGATTTTGGGTCCGGGGTAACCCAACCACAAAATCTATGTTCGCCTCCTACCACTTCCAAGTAGAAATTTCAATATCTTGAGTCAGACCACCAGGCCTTTTGGGCCTCCACCTTCACTTGTTCACAATTAGGGCATTCACATACAAACTTGGCTATATCCATCCTCATACCATGCGAACACTACACTTCTCTCAAACCATAGTATCTCTTAGTAGAGTTCAGGTGAAAAAAATAATAAGGGTTATGGGCTTTGCTCATAATCATCTCCCTAAGACCATCAACGTCCGGAATACATAGTCGATCTTTGTACCGAATTATACTATCTCCCCCTTGGGAGAAAATCTTTATCTCATTTTAGGCAACCATTCTCTTCAACACAACCAACATTAGGTTTAAGTCTTACCTTCTCTTAACATCCATAACCACAAAGATTTGCCCCATTCTGAACGTGGATACCACCATCATTGGAGTTGGCCAACCTAACACCCAATCTAGCCAAACAGTAAACATACTTTGCCAACTCTTCCTTTCCTTCAGTAACATGAGCCAAACTTCCCATAGATAGCCACACTAAGAGCATCAACTATACTGTTGGCCTTGCCCGAATGATATCGTACACCCATGTCGTAGTCCTTAAAGAGCTTCAACCTTATCCATTGCCTCAAGTTAATACCCCTCTGAGTGAAGACATATTGCAAAATCTTGTGATCGGTGGAACGTCAACATGCACCCCATACAAGTAGTGTCTCAAAATATTTAAGGCAAATACCACCACTACTAGCTTAAGATCACGAGTCGTGTACTTACGCTCATGCACCTTCAATTGACTTGATACATAAGCTATCACTTTACTATGTTACATAAGTACACAACCCAACCTAAACTGAGCAGCATCACAATACACCACTAACCCATCTAAGCCCTCTGGTAAAGTCAAAACAGGTGCCGCTGTAAGATGATCTTTTAAGGTTTGAAAGCTTTTCTCACACTCATCCGACCGTAAAAACCTGGCCTTATTTCGAGTCAACTTGGTCAATGGAGATGCAATAGATAAGAAACCTTTAACAATCCTCCTATAATAGTCATCCAACTCAGGAAGTTATCGAATGATCAAGCATGTCAAACAATGCACATCCTTCACCAACTCCCTTTTAGCCTCACTAATAAGATTAGGTACAACATCTTACTTGCCTGAATTGCATTACGTGTCCATAGTAATTCTCTATATTCAGTATGAAGGGGTGGAGATAGGAAATCTTGAGACACAGATCATGGCACGATAAGAATCAAGAAAAAGAGAACATTTCCTAAAATTCCTTGTAGCCTCCTACCCATTGATGTGGTACTCTTCACACCTATGAATAAGACTCTACTTGACGCGGTATGTTAGACTCCGAGGATTATTTATAAACCTAGTACTCTGATACCATCCTTGTAATGACTCAGACCTAGGGTCTAGGAGTAACATAACGAATGAGAACTTGACAATTCCCAAATAAGCCTCAAAGTATCCAAATTTACATCATCAATTCGAAAGCGTATTCAAATAGTAAACACATAGTTCTCAGGGACGGGAAAGTAGGACTCACTCTATGGGGATGTCAATGGTAAAGGGAGTGACATGAATTCAAATAGCATACAACACATAGCACATAAAGACTAAGGGGTGGGTAAGTATGACTAACTCTATGAATTCGGGACTTAGGATCTTTCATATTTCCACATCAAAACACACATACTTATCATAATTCACTGTCAACCCATAATAGTCGTATCCAATAGATAACCATAATCATAAACTCCAAACACAACATATAGCACATATCTATACAAGAGTCTACAAGGTGTCCAACAATGCCTCGGGTGATGAGATGGGACGGGGGCCAAGACATGTCCCGGGCTCACCCTTAATATAAAGATAACATAAGCAATAGAAACTTAAGGTAGAGGAATGGTGGCATATCCTTTGAAGGTAGGACTCACCACAATAAGCCATAACTTGAGATCCAAGCTAAAGCAGTACAGTGGACGATCGTAGTCTTCGGTTCCTACATAGTGAGATCACATAGGAAAAGTATGTGTTAGTACATTTAAATGTACTAAGTATGCAGGGTGTAATGCATATAACTTACTAAACCTACATTTCAATATTAGATGATAATGGCTCATAATATAGGAAGAAGTACATAATTAAAGAAATATAGTATAACATGTCATGAAAGTCATGATACGGACTCACCACAATAAGCCAAAACTTGTGATCCAAGCTAAAGCAGTACAGTGGATGATCGTAGTCTTTGGTTCCTACACAGTGAGATCACAAAGGAAAAGTATGTGTTAGTACATTTAAATGTACTAAGTATGCAGGGTGCAATGCATGTAACTTACTAAACCTACATTTCAATGTTAGATGATAAGGGCTCATAATATAGGAAGAAGTACATAATTAAAGAAATATAGTATAACAACATGTCATGAAAGTCATGATGTATAAAATGCCAATAATGCTCATATATAATAGGGATGAGACCATAACCGACATTACAAACTCATGCAAGCTATTACATGAATTTTTCCCATGTTGACCTCCCATCGGTTAGAGAAAATTACTTGCCAAAGGTAATCTACACCATACATTATGACCCAGTCATTTCGTATGTGGTGGCCGCCTTCCTTATGACCCGTTCTCATCAAAAGGATTTTCTTATAAAGCTTATTATATCATATCATAAATGAATAACCATCCCGTATGATCCAGTCATTTTTGTAGATAGCTACCATTCCAATGTTGGCATATAGTTCAAGGAAAGGGAGAGAAACCTACAATTCATCGGTGCTAAGTCAAACATCCCAAAAGAATACTTATATATATACACGCTTTCAAGAGTAAGTCACTTTAATTCATTTCAATGCACATTTAGGATCAAAAGCAAAATCGTAACTTATATAAATAATATTCATGCTTAGGAATAGCTTATTCTTATAACAATATGGTGCAAGCACCCATGATGCTTAAAGAGCCTTAAATATAGACATATATGTGATCACATTCTTTTCATAACCAATATGTGTGCTTGACTCACTATAAACATTTTCATATATGCATATCTGAGCTTAACCCGCTGGTAATTTCATAAATCCATGCTCATGAAATGCATGTGCTTATGAATGATGTAAGAATGTCATCAGTAATCTAGATTCAATCAAAAATCAATAATGTAATTTGAAATTTAAATCAATCCATGATTAAATCCACATTTAAAATTATAATATGATCACTCATGCATGAACAAGCCTTGAAAAGGGACATGCATGTTCATAATTTCATAAATGCAATGTAATTTATGATATTATAGTTTCAATCAACTAAAGTAATCAAATAAGTACAACCCATGCATTGATTTGAATTTAATTAGCAAAATAATTGAAAATCCAACCTTAAAGTAAGTAAAATTCATAAAAAGTGCTAGAAAGTTTTGGGTCTCTTAGGTTTAAAGAAACCAAACATCAAACCCACATACCTTGACCCAATGAAGAAGTTTCGAGAGAAATTTGAAGGAGAATCTAGTTTACCTTGATCACCAATCTTGAATTCTGCAAGAGTTCTTGAGAGGAAACTCTAGATTGACTTGAGAGAATTTGTCTTGAATGAGGGTTTAGAATTAGTGTAGTAGAGGTTTAGGAATGTAAAGAGGGAGGAGGGGAGGGGGTCAAAGGTCATAAAAAGCCTTGGGGATGGATCAAAATATTAAAAATGCCTCCATAAAACGCCCCCTAAAATTTTATCTGCAACTTGGCACAGACTCGTGAAGCCTCCATCTTGCCCAGACAAATTTTACGAAAAAGGGCATTACATCTTCACCCGAACTCTAAATGAGGTGAAATCAGATGTGTTGGAAAGCTTATTCAAAGAGTTTTAATTTGATAGTTCGTGGACTACCCAGTTCATTCTGTGGTAAGATATATTCTAATTTAAAGTTGGTACTTATGAAAAACTTAGCCGACGAAAATCCGTTGAAATTTGATTGGCATAGGAGATGCATGATGACCTTAAAAAACATAAATAATCTAGAATTGAAGTCTTGAAAGTGAACCTAGCTTGATCTTGAAGATTTCCATACTTGAAAAATTTTCGACGAAAAGTTAGCCACACGCCGTGTGGTGCCACACGTTCCGTGACACTGCCCGTGGCACTTCCCTTAGACAAAAATAAAATCTTTCATATTAAGAGTGAAGATATACTTAGTAAATTTCTATCTCAGAGGCTATATAGTGGGCCATATGACCCGTGTGCCTTCACACGGTCCGTATTAAGTGGCCATGTCCCACTATTTAGCTCCAAACATTAGTGTCCCAAGCTCAAGACCAGCATGGACCTCCACACGATCCGTGAAGTGTCACACAGTCTGTGTGGAGTCTAAGCGTGATGTGCCTTAGCCCGAAACTCCACTCCAAGGACACACACCTAAAATAAGGCCAAGTATCACTTCACTAGAAACCACATGGGCCGTGTGACCTCACACGGACACTCTTGGTCCAAATTTTGCTGAAAATAAAAACTTCAAGCTCCGGTGAAGTCATACAAAGTCCGGATCACTACGAAAATTAAACATTAAGTTTAAATAATGTTTTGAGTAAATATGTCGATGATAACGTAAATGATTTTCAAAATATATTTATTGAAGGAAGATGATGATGATGATGTTTGAGATTAGTTTGATGTCTTTAAATGAAAGTTCAATGAGATTTAAAGAGATGATTTTGAGTAAATTACTTTCTTGATAGATATGAGCACATGTTTTGGAAGTAGTATTGTCCATCCAGTTAGGTAAGAGAATAATTATCTCAAACCCCATAAACTATGTCGCCAGTATAGGATGAGATAATGGTTTATATCTATGAAGTTCCTATAAATGTTTTATTGGATCCATTGATGAGATGTCCTTTACCCTGGCAAGGTATTGGATGGATATGGCAACGACATCGCTTTATTATATCATTCGCTCGCTCATAGGTGATGATTTTTGATTAGATAAACTCTCACTTACTAATTGGTTTGATTTGGTGTGAGTTGCATATTATTAAGTCGATTTTAGTTACAAAGCATGATTTTATTCTTGAACTTGCATGTTTTATTGAGTTCAGTCGATGGTTGAGTTGGGTTGATTGTTGAGTTGAGTATCTTTGAAGATGTCCTTTCCTTTCTAGCTATTTTACATACTTGTACATTCCACATACTGATGTTCACTTGGGCCTGCATCTTTTCATGATACAAAGACAGGTATTAGGGATCATCAAGAGGGCTTCGTTGAATATCAGTCCATTTTAACAGTTGGTGAGTCCTCTTTTGCATCCAAAGGATATAATTTTAGAGTCTCTAAGTTAGTATGTTATTTTGATTTGAGGTAAACATGAATTTGCCATTGACACCATCTAGATGCTTAGAGATAGAGGCTTCATAGACAATGATGGATTAGAGTTGAGGTTGCTTTTATTTGTTAGACTTGTACCCTTCAAACTATTTTATGCGATAATTTATGTGCCCACTAAGTAATTCATTTTGTTTCATTGAGTCTTCCACTAATTATATAAGTGAATTGAGCCAAGTGGTTTTCCCAAGGATCAACAATGATATTTGAGTGCAGGCCACGCCAAGGGTACCCTCCCGAGGCGTGACAAGAAATCTAGTAGTCCTTCCATCCCAACCACATACCTCCACAACTAAAAACCTACACACAAGAAAGGCCAGCATACACAATAGAGTTAATATATAAGCACAGTCTCAATACACAAAGTCTAAGCAAATAAAATAAAATACAAGAACATAGCCAATCAACATATCGCACTTGGTATAAATTAACTCATTCAAAACAATGAACGAAATAATATTGAATGAAATGGGATGCCACGATATCCAAGTAACATGGTGCAATGTCAAATAATCGTGATGCATTTTTGTCCAATGATACACATCCACTAAACTAATCAGTCTAAAACTCATAGGGGAAACACATAGACCCTGTGCCTACCTTGGAGTGTAAGGACCGGCTCCTTAATAGTCAAGTATCTCTTTCCAAGAATGTGTGTCCCGACCCTTCAATGATAAAATATCCATCTCCACATTCCAATCAATAAGGTCCCCCACCAATAACTCCATAGGTCTTGAGGCATACCTGCTCCATGGCCCTCATATGAATCACAATTTAAGAAAAAGTATAACCTCTTGCTACCAAATGCTCTGACACCAAGCGAAGTGGCAAAGCTAACCCTCTAAAGGATCCCCATCCCAAATCCTACTTGAAATGGATGAAGGTAGGAGTATTCCCAACCACTCAAGAAACCTAATCATGTACTCAAGAACAATTGATGAAGCCCATGGAGGAATAACCAATATATCTCCAACTTGAGAACCACTAATTGCAACTGCAGTCAAATGTGTTGATGTCTCGATTGTGTCCATCGGTAACCTCGTGCTATCCATCTAAGAGAGAGTGGATTTAAAAAGAGTAATTTTAGGGATTTGACAAAAGAAGAACACACTATCATGAGCCAAGAATAAAATTCTCTAAGAAAGATTAGTATATCAAAGATAGTATATAAACGTCTTCGCACCGATGGAAAAAAATCTACTAGGAATTACTCTTATATCAATGATGTTAGACAACCTAGATCTCCAATATCAAACTATCACGACTCAATCTTTCAGGACATAATGGCACCTGCTACAACTTACAAATAGATACGTCTAACCCATAACCCAAAATTATATACAACGGGCTATATGTAAAGCAATAAAGAAAAGCAAATAACTGACAATAAAGGGGAGAAAGATAAATATAAAGAAATAATATACAAGAATCCACCCTAGGACCTTTTATGAATCAGTAATCGAGCGTCAAATACACAAAGGAAAGTGCCAAGCATTTACAAATACAAATCCAACACATGTTATCTCTAAGTACAAAATTAAGAATATTCTAGATAAAAATAAAAGGAAATCGATAACTCCAAATGCCAAAAGCTCATCCCAATCTCTGAGATCCTAAGCTGCTCTGCATGAAACTCAACTAAAAATGAGAAACCTCCTATGATCTGCATGGTGCAAAAGTGTAATATCAATCCAAACAAATAAAACTCAGTAGGCATAGGCTGACTGAGCTCCACAATAAAGCAAGTAGAAATAACAAATGAACAAGGTTAGTTCAACACAAGTAATTACATGGGAGATACAACTATGCTATTAGGTAATGAAAATGAAGAAACTAGATATATGGAGTGAAGAATTCAAATCAATATGCATACTTTGAAGAGAAAGACTAAAATAATGTGCTTACACGAAGAACAAGTTGTAGAAGTTCAATTAAGAGAGACACAATCGACAACAACCACTGTGTATAGTACCTAAAAGTCTAAGGACTTATCCAACTCAACATAATGGGGAGTAACACATTTAACAAAAAGTAAGTCTCACAAGTCAATGGCTAGCAGTACAACACAGGTAAGTGCAAATATAATTAAAAAAATAACCAATCGACATCCCATGATACTACTTGATACAATCAGCACATAACTCAACTAACATCACATACTACTGGGGGTGCCAAACAACAATCAATATACTAGTGACAAGCGATACATATAAAGGCAAGTTATCCAGGAAAACCATCGGCAATGAGTTCAAATAGTAACAAATGTATAAACCTAACCTAGACTTGCTAGCAAGGTAGGACCCATGTAATACCCCTATTAGGTACAATAATACTCACACTAAAGGGTTTCATGGGGGATGGAGGGTAGTATATCTATATTGCCTGACCCAAAACCAGGTCTTATAATTATCTCAATCAGTGGTGCTATAGGAATAAGTAGTCGTAATAATGTAGAAAGAACAATGATGCACCACCTTATCAAGTCATAAACTAAGGACATCCAAGATGAGTCTAAAGTCACAAGTAAAAAGGAGCATGTCCTCGATGACTCAAAAGTATAAGTCTACTAACCAAGTGATCCAGGTAGTATAACTCCTGTTAAAACCAATCTTAAGTCAAATTGTATGAATATAGTCCTTTTGGTAAAAGATCATGATATTCCATGTCACGACCTAACCCAGGCGCCTAGATGTGACATGGCGAATGGGAACATAAAGGGACACCAAGCAAGACTCATAGCATATCAATCATGCATCCTTGGTCGCGAAACCAAAATAAACAACAATAAGAGGTATAATAAAATGTGAAGCAGACTAAGGGAAGTCTTGATATTCATAAAAGTATAGAAGAATCAAGCTCATAGCATAAGTATATCTTAATATCCAACAACACCTCTAACGTGGAATAAAGCGGGGGCCAAAACACTTTGCGGCTCACCCTCATAATAACAAGTGTTCAACATCAGAAGTCTCAATATAGCAAGAGTAATGTAGATAGTGTCCTCGGACTTGAGGACTCACCAATGCTTATCTCTGAAGTGTCGAACTAACCATGTGGAGGGTGATCAAAAGGTGCTCCGGTCCCTACATGGTAATATCATGTAGGCATAGAGTATGCGTTAGTACATTTGAATGTACTAAGTATGCGGGATGCGATGCAACAAGACATAAGCCAATATAGTCAAAATGCGTAATCATAATAATGGATATATAATCTCAATATGACATGTATGATCAATGCTCATCATAAAATATGCCTGCAAATAATTCATCTTGCACAATATATACAGCATACTTATGTGGGAAGTGACCTCATCCTACATAGATCAAGAAGCTACAACTTGAACTCCAAGGCCTAACCTCCCTCGGTTCAGGTGACTGGGCATGACACCCCCGATGAAGTGTGGTGTACATGCCAAGGACAACCAAACATGATAACATGAACTAGATGAATCCACTAGTATAACAAGGGTAATAATCATAACCCCATGGTGACACATAGTTTAGAGATTAAAGATTTTATATAAGGACCCCATGAGTCGAGCATCCATCTTAAGCCTCAATCGGTGCAAAGTCAAATCGCATGAAATACATGAAATAATCATAACTTTTACAACTTGTAAGAAACATGATATGAGTATCTCTTGAAATATGCTTGACCTCTAGTTGTGAGCCTAACTTGAACATGAGAGTAGATCATAATCATACATGAACCCTTGCTTTAACATGAATAGCCCACAAGAGGTAAAACAAATATTGAAATAGGGCTTAACATGATACTTTTAAAATGGTAAATACTTTTCATGAATTCAATACATACTTGAAAGCCCTTAATCATCGTGAAGGCAATTGATTTGTAAATCATGTAATAGATCACCAATAATTTGAGAATCTTTTACTTGACATTTTATCATACACTTGGTGGGTTCATGATAGTAGTTCAAAATCATGCAATTCAAGACTGAAATAATATGAGTAAACTCAATGCAAATCAACCCACTAACATGTAGTAAGACCGTCATGTAGGGTACCTTGAATTTCATTACAAAGGCTCATGCTAATTCATAATTTCATAGCTCAAAATATGCATTGTCTCAATAGATAGAATCAATTTATGGTATAAACTTGAAATAGACAGGCATGCATAATCAATAAATATTTCATAAAACTCCAACATAATTTATATTCATAATATATGATAAACGATACTTATAGGTAATATACTTGAAAACAAGCGATTTTCATGAAAAAGAAAGGTTGGGCTCCATGGGTGAAAGGGACCTAATGGATAAAACCTGCATGCCTTAAACCTTGAATCCTTAGAGGTGAGCTTGAAGTAGTTTTAGGGCTTAAAATGAATCCTTGAGTTCCAAAGTTGAGCTTAAGATCCATAGATTTGAATTAGAGAACTGATAGAGTCTTAGAAGGGTTTGAGAAAGGGTTTTGTGAGTTATAGAGTTGAAAAATAGCTAAATATGAGTTATTTCACGTTTAAATGGGCATGGGGCTATGACTCCAATGCCCTTGGCCGAAATAGGAAAAGTAAGGAAAATATTGTACCGATACGCGTCTAGTCTGCGATGTGACCAAACACGAAGGAGAAAATGTATTGCTCCACGCCCCTGGCGCATAGCGGCCAGGGCGCGGATGATCTTTGGAAATCAAAAAGTAGCGAAAATTATTTTTCGCTACGGGTCCTCTAAAATCTAGATCATACTATTTTGCACTCAATTTTCCCTTGATCGAGTACATGAAGTTGGATTTTTGATATCACACATGTATTATGAGTTATATCGAAATAATGATGATGGCATTCCGAAGAACATTTTTGGGGTGTTTCAATATCTCCCCCTTGGAAACATTCGTATCCGACTGTCAAAGAAACATGCATAAGAGAAGTAATTATGAAGATTTTAGCCCGACATGAATCCAACAAATGCATTTAAACATCACTTCCATAAATCTCAATATGAATGTCAAAAATCACCATAAACTTGTTACCCTGAACATGAATGCATGCAAAATGACATAAAGGCTAAACGTTAAGACTGGAAATCATATAGGGGACTTAAATTATTACCTTCGGCTTGAATAGAGTGGAAGAGATGTAGGTATCGCTTTCTCTGCCTCGGCTTCCCATGTGCACTTTCAACTTGTTGGTTCCTCCAAAGGACCTTGACGGAAGCTACCTCTTTGTTTATCAACCTCTTCACTTGTCTATCCAAAATCTCCACCAGGACCCACAACATCCAAGGGCACTAAGGCACTTCGGTCACCCACACACTTTCTCAACATGGACGCATGGAAGACCAGATGAACCATATTCATCTCCATAGGAAACTCCAACTCATCTGCAACCTCACCCACTCTCCTCAAAACTTTATAAGGACCCATAAACCTTAGGCTTAATTTCCCTTTCTTGACAAACCAGACCACATCCTTCGGGGGTGAGACTTTCAAGTAAACCCAATCACTTACCTTAAACTCAAGATCTCTTCTCCTTACACTAGAGTAGGACATTTGTCTACTTTGGGCTATTTTCAATCTCTCCCTTATCCTTACCTTCTCTATGGCCTCCATGACCAAATCTGAACCTAGCAAAGCCATCTCCCCCACTTCAAACCACCCAACCAGGGATCTAAAATTCCTACCATATAAAGCTTCAAAAGGATCCATACCAACACTTGAGTGGTAGCTATTGTTGTAAGCAAACTCAATAAGTGGAAGATTTTCATCCCAACTACCCTTAAACTCCAAAACACAAGCTCTAAAAATATCCCCAAGAGTTTGGATAGTCCTCTTAGCTTGACCATCCGTTTGAATGAAAAGTCGTGCTAAGCTAACCTTGGTACCAAGACCTCTTTGGAAGGACCTCCAAAAATGAGAAGTGAATCGAGCACTATGATCTGAAATGATAGACAAGGGCACCCCATGCAATCTAACAAACTCATAGATGTATAACTTGGTAGAATCTTTGGCACCATAAGTGGTTTTCACCGGTAGAAAGTGAGCCGACTTTGTCATTCTATCCACCACAACCCAAATAGAGCCAAAGTGTTTCTTAGTCTGAGGAAAACCCAACCACAAAATCCATGTTGATCTCTTCTCATTTCCAAGTAGGAATTTGTATGTCTTGGGCTAGTCCACCCGGCCTTTGATGTTTGACTTTCACTTGTTAACAATTGTGACATCCAGATATGAACTTGGTGTCACGACCCAGACTAGGGGTTTAGTAGTGACACGGCGAATGGGAACCCAAGAGTCTCCAAACAAGCCTCAAAGTACCAAAATTCACATCATCGATTCGGAAGCCCATTCAAAATTAAACACATAGTTTTAAGGGACGGAAAAGTAGGACTCACGCAATGGGGACAATTTGGAACTTAGGATCTTCCACATTTCCACATCAAGCATACATATACATATCAAATTTCCATAATCAATCTATGATATTCATATCCAAAATGTAACCATGATCATAAGGTTCAAATACAATATATAACACATAGGTCCGACGAGAGTCTACAAGATGTCCAACAATGCCTCTAGTTATAAGATAGGATGGGGGACAAGACATATTTCAGGATCATTCTCAAATTATAGATAACACAAACAAAAGCAACTTAAGGTAGAGGAATTTGTCCTTGAAACATAGGACTCACCACAACCAATGTCTCAAAGTCCAATCTAGCCATCGAACAGTGGATGAAAGTAATCTCCAGTCCCTACATGGTGAGATCATGTAGGTAAAAGTATGCGTTAATACGTTTGGATGTACTAAGTATGCGGGATGCAATGCATGGAACTTACCAAAACCTGCATATCAATGTTAGATGACGAGGGCACATAATGTAGAAAGCGAGTTATAGCAAGGAATGTAATCTAACAAGATGCTATGAAATTCATGATGCATGACTGCAAATGATGCTCATATATAATAGGGATGTGACCTTAATAGGCATGACTAAGACCATGCGAGCTATTACTTGGAATCTCGATGAAATCCCCTCATTGGTAAACAGGTGGTCTACTTACCAAGGGTAGGCCATACTTTACCTTACGGGACAACTCCCATTTCACATGAAGGAACCTTCTTTGTAGGACAACTCCCATTTCGGATAGAATTTTCACAAATCACAAATCAAGTCAAAGTATTTCTTCTCCTTATGGGACAACTCCCATTTCGGAGGCATCTTTCCTTGTGGGACAACTCCTATTTCGGAAAGAAAACCTATGCTATACACATAGTTCAAGTAAAGAGAGCATACTCTCCATCCATCAAAGCTATGTTCTCATCCCACAAGAATGCTTATATGTGTGTGTGTATATACACACACACACACATGCTTTCAAAGACAATATTCATTTCCAAGATCATTTCAATGTATCCTTAATCATTAAAGACAAATAACATTTATAAGAATTCATACTTAGACTCAAATGCCAAAATCATAGAATCGTAGTCAATATACTCATGCATAGGAATAGCACATTCATATAGAAAATGGTGCAAGCACCCAAAATGCCCAAAGAGACATACTCAATCGACATATATGTGATCATAATATTGTCATACCAATATCTTATCAAAATCATATTATAGAATATAATTGGGCTTAACCCATCACATAATTCCCATAATAATCCATGTACATGAATGCATATGCTACGAGTAATGAGAGAATGATATGGGTAATTATGATTAAATCTAAAATCAATAATATAAGGTGAAATTGATGTAAATACACCATTAAATCCATATTTAAATCCAACATAAGTTCACCCATGCATAAACAAGCTTTTAAAAAGGGGCATGCATATTTGTAATTTCATAAACCGAAAGTAAACCTTCGTAGAATAGTTTAAATCATATTAAAATCATCAAATAAACACCACCCATGCATCAGTAGAATTTTAGGAATCATAATATTCAAAATTCCAAATTGAAGTAAGCAAAACCCATATAGGTCTTCTTGAAAATAATTTTGGGTCTTCTTGATTGGAACAAATCGAGAATCAACCCACATACCTAAGACTTTGAATTCCTTGGAATTGAATTGTGAAAGGCTTGAAGTTTGGAAGTAGGTCTTGGAATCCAAAGCTTGCTCTTGAGTTTCCCTGAATTTTTATTGGGGTCTTGATGGAGGCTCTTGAGAGAATTTGAGAATGTATTTGAGATGAGAGTAATGACTTTGATCCTTTGGAATAGGGTTTTGGCCTTTTGGGGAGGATATGATAGCATTAGATGTCCAAAAAGGTCATTAGAATAAATAAAAAGGCATTTTACACAAATCTCTTACTGTTTGGAGCTAATTCCAAATAATATCAACTTTTTTCAAAATTACCAAATATCCCTTCTTTTTGATACAAAAAACGAAACTTTTGATATGTTGTGTATTTATGTAATTTTTCCTAAATAAAATTTATGAAAATGCCATTTGTGAAACGGAGGAAAAATTGGCAAAGTGTTGCCTCACTGGAGGTTTGATAGGTCGTGTGGGACTCCACGGGTCATGTGGAGTGCCCATGAGATGGGACTTAGAAGGAAAAAATTGGAATTGAAACACTAGGGGAAAAGGTATCGTCAATGTCACTTTGACGGGGCACTTCATGGGCCGTCTGTTGCTACACGCTCTATCTAGTGGTCCGTCCAACTACACTTGGTGGGATAATATGAGCAGAAGGATCCATGCCTACGCCAGACGGCTCGTCAAGCATGTCACGACCCTTGAAGATTATCGTGGCACAACACTTAGGCCAAAAACCCCCTCTCATGCCAACCTTTTCTCACTTGCACAATTCCATGGATAGCCACATGGTCAATGGAAAGCCACACGACCCATTCCACTGGTTGTGTCCCATGTCTCAGGCTAAAAATGGCCTTTTTCAGCCCCAAACGGTCTAGATGGCCCGTCAAACAGCCCATTGCCCGTCAAGCTGTCCGTGTGGTTTCACTACACGGGAGAGTCTCATGAAAACAGTAATAACTCCTTTATCTAAACTTGAAATGAGGTGAATCTAAGTGCATAATGAAGCTAACTCAAAAGGGCTTTCATTTGACATGTTGTGGAACATCCAATTCCAAGTGTTCTAGAAGATATGCCCCTTTAAAATTGACCCTTTTACTTGTACTTGTGAAAAACTTAGCCAATGAAATTCCTTCGAGCTTGACTTGATGTAGGAGACCCATGATTACCTTGAACCACATAAATATTCTTGAATTGAAGTCTTGAAAGCGAACTTAGGTCGATCTTGGATATTCCATAAGGTGTCACCTTGGGCCAAAACTTTTCGAAATCAAATCTCAATCTCACTAAAGCTATACAAGAATCTGGGTCCTTACATCATCTCTCCCTTGGGAACATTCGTCCTCGAATATGGAAGAACAAGGCTTGAAAGTATTGAATTAGAGCATGAAACTTCCAAACACAAGGTACAATGTATAATTCACCATTTGAAAATCATCAAATCATTAAAACTCGTACCAAACATATTCAATTCATTTTAAAACATCATAAAATAAATCATTTCCATGCACATGTATGCATGTCATGTCATAAGACTCAAGAGCGAAAGAATTAGGACCATTGAGAATAAGAAAAACCTAATACTATGGGCTTGAGAAGATTGGAAATGATATAGGTAGCATCACATCATACTTGACTCCACTCCCCATGTAGTACTTTCAATATGTTGATCCTCGTTGCGAAGCCTCTCCACTTGCCCATCCAAGATCTCAATTGAAACTTCCCTATAAGACAAGTTATCCTCAATGTCAACTCCTTCCAAAGGAGAAACAACACTAGTATCACAAACCAACTTACTCAACTTATACACATAGAAAACAGAATGAATAAAACTCACACTCGGAGGCAAACCCAATCTATAGGCCACATTCCCATACCGCTCAACAATCTCATGAGGGCATACACACCGGGAAACTTAAATTACTCCCCTTTCCAAAATGCATTGAACCCTTATTAAGTGATACCTTCACATCCACCCAATCACCAATACAAGACTCATGATCCCCCTCTCCAATATCTAAGTAAAACCTCATCGATGACTTCGAACCATTCTCAACTTTTCCCTAACTAATCCCACTCACTCCATAGCCTCCAACACTAAACCCAGGCCTATAGAAGTCATCTCATCTAACCCAAACCATCTCATTAAATACCTACACCTTCTACCCTATAAAGCCCCAAACGACACCATACCAATGCTAGCATGAACGCTATTGTTGCAAGAAAACTCAATTAGCAGTATATGATTATCGCAATTAACCTTGAATTCTAACATATAAGACCTTTTCATGTCCTCCAAAGTTTGAATTGTCGCCAACATTGAGAGTAGTCTCAACCGATAAGAAATGAGCCAACTTAGTCCTTTGGTCAACAATACCCCAAAATGAATCAAATTACTTTCGGGTCAGAGGCAAACCCACCACAAAATCCATGTTCGCCTCTTCCCACTTCCAAGTAGGAATTTCAATATCTTAAGTCAAACCACCAGGTCTTTGGTGTTCTACCTTCGTTTTTTGACAATTAGAGCATTCAGATACAACTGGACTATATCCTTCCTCATACCATGTGACCAATACACTTCTCTCAAACCTTGGTACCTCTTAGTAGATCTTAGGTGAATCGAATAATGAGAGTTATGGGATTTACTCATGATTATATCTTTAAGGCCATCAACGTTCAAAACATACAATCGATCTTGGTACCAAATTACACCATCTCCCCCTTAGGAGAAAACCTCTATCTTCTTTCCTACAATCAAATTCTTTAACTCAACCAACAGTGGGTCTAAGTCTTACCTTCTCTTAACATCCACATCCACAAAGATTTGACCCCATTCCAAACATGGATACCACCATAATTGGAGTCGGCCAACCTAACATCCAAACTAGTCAAACGGTAAACATCTTTGGCCAACTCCTCCTACCCTTCACCCCCATAAGCCATACTGCCTATAGATAGTCCACTAAGAGCACCAGTTACAGTATTTTCCTTGTCGGGATGATATCATACACTCACGTCGTAGCCCTTGAGGAGTTCCAACCTTCTCATTTGCCTCAAGTTAGGATCCCTTTGAATGAACATATATTGCAAACTCTTGTGATCAGTAAAGACATCAACATGTACCCTATATAAATTGTGTCTCCAAATTTCACAGTAAATACCACCGCCGTTAACTCGAGAGCATAAGTCGGGTAATTATGCTCATGCACCTTCAACTACTTCGACACATAAGATATCACCTCACAATGTTGCATACATACACAACCCAACCCAATCCGAGAAACATCATAACACACCCCCAATCCATATAAATCATCCAATAATGTAAAAATAGGAGCCAATGTAAGCCGGTCTTTCAAAGTCTGAAAACTCTCCTCACACTCACCTAACCATTCCAACTTGGCCTGCTTTTTGATTCATCTTGGTCAATAGAGATGCAATAGATGAAAACCCTTTAACAAACCTTGTGTATTAGCCAGCCAACCGAAGAAAACTCTGAATAATCGAAGGAGAAAGCTTGTCGAACAATGCACACTCTACACTAACTCCCATCTAATCTCATCTGTAATATCAGCTACAACATCCTCCCTTGCCTGGATTACATTATGAGGCTGAAGTAACTCTCCCTATCTGGTAGGGAGGGATGGAGAGAAGAAATCTTAAGACACATTTTATGACACGATAAGAATCATGAAAAAGTGAAACATTTCCTAAAATGCCTTGTATACTCCTACCTATAGATGTGGCATGCATCACACCCATGAATAAGACTTTACTTGACGTGACATGTTGGACTCCAAGGATTATTTATAAACCTAGTGCTCTGATAATATCTCTATCACGACCTGGACCCGGGGTCGAAGAGTGACATGGCGAATGGGAACTCGAGAGTCCCCCAACAAGCCTCAAAGTACCAAAATTCACATCGGTGGTTCAGAAGCGCATACAAAATTAAACACAGTTCTAAGGGACGGTAAAGTAGGACTCACACTATAGGGACAATTCGGGACATAGGATCTTCCACATTTCCACACCAAACATACATATACATATCACACTCCCATAATCAATCCATGATAGCCATAACCAAAAGG
The DNA here is from genome assembly GCA_011800125.2 of Solanum clarkiae. Taxonomy (NCBI): domain Eukaryota; kingdom Viridiplantae; phylum Streptophyta; class Magnoliopsida; order Solanales; family Solanaceae; genus Solanum; species Solanum clarkiae. Next base: position 18,317,817 of record JAABOM020000084.1, on the reverse strand, counting down.
TAACCATGATCATAAGGTTCATATACAACACATAACACATAGGTCCGACGACAGTTTACAAGATGTCCAAGAATGCCTCTAATCATAAGGTAGGACAGGGGGCCAAGGCATTGTTTCAGGATCACCCTCAAAGTACAGATAACAAAAACAAAAGTAACTTGAGGTAGAGGAATAGTGGTTTGTTCTTGTAAGATAGGACTCATTACAACCAATGTCTCAAAATCCGATCTAGCCATCAAACAATGGATGAAAGTAATCTCTAGTCCCTACATAGTGAGATCACGTAGGCAAAAGTATGTGTTAGTATGTTTCAATATACTATGTATGTAGGGTGAAATGCATGTAACTTACCAAAACCTGCATATCAATGTTAGATGACGAGGACACATAATGTAGAAAGCGATTTATAGCAAGGAATGTAATATAACAAGATGCTATAAAATTCATGATGCATGAACGCAAATGATACTCATATATAGTGGGGATGTGACCTTAACCAACATGAGTAAGACCAAATGAGCTATTACTTGGAATCCCGATGAGATCCCCTCATTGGTAAAGAGGTGGTCTACTTGCCAAGAATAGACCATACTTCACCTTATGGGACAACTCCCATTTCGCACGAAGTAACTTTTATTACGGGAAAACTCCCATTTCAGATATGATTTTCAAAAGTCACAAATCAAATCAAAGAATTTCTTCTCCTTATGAGACAACTCCCATTTCAGAGGCATCTTTTCTTATGGGACAACTCCTATTTCGGAAAGGAAACCTATGATAGGTACATAGTTCAAGGAAAGAGAGTAAAGCCTCCACCCATCAGTGCTTCATCCCACAAGAATACGTACATACTTATAT
>JAABOM020000084.1:18300468-18311084 GCA_011800125.2 Solanum clarkiae | reverse complement strand
CCTTTTTAAACCGAGTTCTTCTATTTATCTTGTTTCATATGATAGACATAGTTGATGATTCTTATTGCCCACTGATAGTTAAGGTTATTCCTCTAATATCTTTCGTTGATCAATTGATTCAATGAATGTGATGAGACTAAGTGGTTTGCTTGGGGGCTAACAATAGTCTTTGAGTGCCTGTTACTCCTAGGGTACCCTCTCGGGGTGTGAGAAACTTGGTATCATAGCACATAGTTCGAGTGTCCTAGGGAGTCTATGAAGTCATGTCTAGTAGAGCATTGTTTATGGGTGTGTTCTGCATGACACTTCATAAAAAAGAGGCTATCAGATATTAGGAAGTGTTACCCTTCTTCTATGATCTGAGTTCGTGTGATAGAGTTTTACTCTATGAAAATCTCGTCTAATTTGTGCGCTACACATTTGCAGAATATGTCACCAAAATGGACAACTACTCAGAGAGATGCCTTATCCTAATTGCTGAGAATGCCCAGCCAGAAGTCCCGATTCAGATAGAGATGAGGAGACGGGGATGGCTTTCCAGGACTATTAAGGTCCCATAGGCTCCCTTTGCACAGCCCCAGTAGCTCCCACATTAGAGGAAAAATTTAGGGGAGTCATCACCATGCTGACATAGCTAGTGGCCTCCCAGCATATCAGTCGAGGTCCACAAGTTCCTAGCTCTAGTTCACAGGAGTCCTCAACTACAACCCGACTCAGAGATTTCTTGAGGATGAACCCTCCAGTGTATACGGGGTCAAAGGTTGAGCAGGACCTATAGAACTTCATTGACAAAATATATAAGGTCTTGAAATCTACGCATGCCAATGAGATTTAAGGAGTTGAGCTTGCCTCCTACCAGCTGAAGGATGTTGCAAACGTCTGGTACAACCAATGGGAAGAGAGTAGAGGTGAATATGTTGAGCCTGCGGAGTGGGAGAAATTTGAAACTGCTTTCCTTAATCACTTCTTTCCCCAAGAGTTGAGGGAGGCGAGGGATGACGAGTTTGTGAACTTGAAGTAAGGAGGGATGACTGTTAAGGAGTACAGTCTTAAGTTTATTAAGTTGTTCAAATGTGCTCCGAAGATGGTCTAAGACATAAGGGCAAGGATGAGGAAGTTTGTATCCGACTTGGGCAGGCATGTGTAGAAGGAGTGCAAAGCAGCTTTGTTGATTCCCGACATGGACATCTCCAGGATTATGGTGTATGCCCAATATACAGAGGAAGATAAGAGAAGAGACAGAGAAGAGCAGATAAACAAAAAAGAAAAATCAGCCGGGCATGAGCCCAGTCAGCAGAGGCAGAATAAGGGTGACAAGCCCTATTTTCAGAAAAGATCATCTCATCATGCACCCTTTGTAGTGAGTGTGCCCATCCAACCAAACAGGTATGATCAGAAATCTTATGGTTACCAGAATTATAGGGCCCAGGGTACTAATCTCAAGCTAGTGTGACTCAAGGTGCGAAGGGAAAGCTACTTTATGATAAGTGTGGCAAACTCCATCTGGGTGAGTGTCGTGTAGGTGAGGATATTTGTTATACTTGTGGACAGACTGGTCACATCCAGTATGAGTGTCCAAAGAGGAGACGAGGTGAATAGAGCAATAGAGCACAGTCCACAGCACCCCTAGCTAGCAGTCATCAGAAGGGTACTACTACGGGTACAGGAGGCGGGATGAACTATCTTTATGCTATGGATAATCGACAGGATCAGGAGGCTGCACCAGATGTTGTTATGGGTATGCTTCGAGTATTTATTTTGATTGTTATGCATTACTTGACCAGGTTGCCACTCTGTCTTTTGTGACTCCCTATGTGACTGGTAAGCTTGGATTATCCCAGAGTGTTTGCTTGTACCTTTTGTCGTTTCCACTCCTACTGATCAGTCTATCTTAGCTAAGAAGGTTTATAGGGACTGTGTAGTATCCATTTATCATACGGATACCTTGGCTAACTTGGTAGAACTAGAGATGGTTGACTTTGATGTGATACTTGGCATGGATTGATTTCACACTTGTTATGCCTCTGTTGACTATAGAATCCGGATTGTTATGTTTCCATTTCGTAATGAACCTGTCCTAGAGTGGAAAGGGAGTTCCACTGCACCCATTGTTAAATTTCTCTCTTATCTTAGAGCCAGAAAGTTGATCTCCAAGAGTTTTATTTATCACCTTGTGTGAGTTAAGTCTGATGATATTGAGTCTCTTACTCTTAAGTCAGTCACTATTGTGAATGTGTTCCCGAAGTGTTTCCTGAGGATCTACCTAGAGTCCTTCCTGACAGGGAGATTGACTTTGCGATTGATGTTCTCCTCGAGACCCAGCCCATTTTAATTCCACCTTATAGAATGCCCCCCCCCCCATAAGTTTAAGGAATTGAAAGAACAATTAAAAGGCTTGTTAGAGAAAGGTTTCATAAGGCTTAGTGTTTCTCCTTAGGGTGCTCCTGTCCTATTCGCATGTAAGAAAGATAGGTCTCTCAGAATGTGGATAGACTATCGGCAACTGAACAAGGTCACAATAAAGAATAAGTATCCTCTCCCCGGGATAGATGATCTATTTGACCAACTTCAAGGAGCTATTTGCTTATCCAAGATAAACCTCAGATCGAGTTACCATCAGTTGAAGGTGAGGGAAAGTGATATTCCAAAGACAGCCTTTAAGACACGGTATGGATATTTTGATTTCTTGGTCATGTCCTTTGGGTTGACTAGTGCACCTGCAGCTTTCATGGATTTGATGAACAGAGTATTTAGACCGTACCTTAACATGTTCGTGATCATATTTATTGATGACATCCTGGTATATTCTAAGGATGAAGAGGAGCATGCGAATTATCTTAGAGTGGTTTTACAAACCCTCAAAGACCATGAGTTGTATGCAAAGTTTTTGAAGTGTAAGTTTTGGATCAAGTCTGTGGCCTTCCTAGGTCATGTTGTTTCGGGGGATGGTATTTGGGGTGGACACCCAGAAGATTGAAGCGGTTAAGAACTGGCCTAGACCCACCTCTCCGACAGAAATAAGAAGTTTCTTGGGACTGGCAGGCTATTACCATAAGTTTGTTGAGGGCTTCTCTTCTTTGTCTGAACCATTGACTAACTCAGAAAAGGTCAAATTTCAGTGGTCTGAGGAATGTGAGAAGAGTTTCCAAGAGTTGAAGACTAGATTGACTACAACACCAATTTTGACTTTTCCCGACGGGATGGGAGACTTTGTGATGTACTCTGATGCATACAGAGTTGAACTCATTGTGTGCTAATGCAGAGAGGGAAGGTGATAGCCTATGCTTCCGGACAACTTAAGATCCATGAGAAGAACTATCCAACTCATGATCTTGAGTTGGCAGCGGTGGTATTCACACTTAAGATCTGGCGTCACTATTTGTGTAGAGTGTATGTGGGCATGTTCACTAACCATAAGAGTTTGCAACACGTATTCAGTCAAAAGGAGATCAACCTACAGTAGAGAAAATGGTTGGTGTTGCTCAAGGATTATGACATAAGCATCCTTTACCACCCAGGTAAGGCTAATATTGTTGCGGATGCTCTTAGCAAGTTGTCCATGGGTAGCACTGCCCATGTGGAGGAAGGAAAGAAAGAATTGGCTAAGGAAGTTCATAGATTGGCTTGACTGGAAGTGCAACTTGGGGAGAACAATGATGGAGGGGTAAACATTCAGAATGAGTTTGTTTTGTCTTTAGTGTCAGAGTGAATGAAAAGCAAGACCAAGACCCTATCTTGTTCCAATTAAAAGAAGTGGTTCTCAAGCAAAAGGTGATGGTTTTTTCCAAAGGGGGAGATAGGGTGTTGAGATACCAGGGAAGATTGTGTGTTCCCGCTATCGATGGTGTTCAAGAGAGGATCATGGTCAAAGATCATAGCTCAAGGTATTCTATTCACCCTGGCTCCACCAAGATGTACCACGACTTGAGAGAAGTCTGTTGGTGGAATGGAATGAAGAAGGACATTGTCAAATTCGTCTCTAAGTGCCCTAATTGTCAATAGGTCGAGGTTGAACATCATAGACTGTGTAGATTGGCCTAGGAGATGATCAACATGGATTTTGACACTAATTTACCAAGGTCTCGAAAGCAACATGATTCGATATGGGTGATTGTAGAGAGGATGACTAAATCAACCCACTTATTGGCAGTCAAGACAACTAATACGGGTGAGGAATATGCTCGGTTATAAATTCGTGAGATTGTAAGGTTGCATGGGGTTCCCCTTTCCCTCATCTCGGATAGAGGAGCTCAATTCACCTCCCAATTTTGGAGATCTTTTTAGAAGGCATTGGGTACGAAAGCGAATTTGAGCACAACCTTCTACCCTCAGATAGATGGACAGGCAGAGCATACCATTCAAACCTTGGAGGATATGTTGAGAGCGTGTATCATTGGCTTCAAGGGGAATTTGGATGATCATCTGTCATTGGTTGAATTTACGTACAACAATAGTTATCATGCCAGCATTCAGATGGCCCTATGTAAAGCTTTGTACGAGAGGAGATGTAGATCACTGATTGGCTGGTTCGAGGTTGGTAAAGTTGAATTGATTAGACCTGACCTTGTCCACCAGTCCATGGAGAAGGTGAAGGTCATTATAGAAAGGTTGAAAATAATGCAAAGTCATCAAAAGTCTTACACTAACGTAAGGAGAATGGACTTGGAGTTTCAGGAGCATAATTGGGTGTACTTGAAAGTGTCACCCATGGAGGGTTTCATGAGTTCAGTATGAAGGGGAGTTGAGTCCATGTTATATCGAACCCTACCAAATTGTGAGGAAGATTGGGAAGGTCGCTAATGAGTTAGACCTGCCTTCCAAGCTAGACGGGATCAATTTGGTATTCCACGTTTCGATGCTAAAGTAGTGTTAGGGAGATCCGACTTTAGCAATTCCTATTGAGAGTACGGGAGTAAAGGATAGCTTGTCCTATCAGGAAATTCCAATCCATATTCTTGACCGTCAAGTCCACAAGCTAAGGAATAAAGAGATAGCCTCCGTCAAAGTTCTATGGAGAAACCAATTTATGGAGGAAGCTATGAAGATCAAATACCTGCACCTATTCGTGCCAAATACCGAGGATGTTGAAGGTAATTCCCCTATCCTTAATTCAATTGAAATTTCCATTTTCAAGTTGATATGTTGATTCTATTCTTGAGTCTAAGATAGAGATGTAGAAAGTGATGGATCTTTGAGGGTTTGAGAGTTCACAGGTGAGGAGTGAGATGAGTTTTGAGTCTACTCATGCCTTTATTCTACCTTTAATCATCATTCGAGGACGAATGATCCCAAGGGGGAGATGATGTAACACCCTATAAAATTATCGAAATGCCCCTAGAACCTAATCGTACGCATAATGTGTCTTCCCAAGCTCCGATTGAAAATCCAAGACTTGATTTACGATCAGCACAAAAAGTCGAGTAAAGAGTGGTCTCGACCCAATTTTAGAGCAACCAGGTCGAAAAATAATTTTTCATAATTCGACCTGAGACAGTAAGGATATGTGCCCAGGGCACGACGCGCCCGGGGCGCGGACTCACACTTATGTGTTTTTTTCAATGGGAGCTTGAAATCTTGAAAATTCATGAAAATATACATGTTTGCACCCTTGGCGCAACGCGGACATCTGCTTTGTGCAGTGTAAATATTTAATTCTTTTACGGGAAGGGCCTTTTAGTCATTCCCCACCCTATCCTAAGTCCCAAAACGTGTTTTAGGTCCTTTTATTCATACAAAGGGTTTCAAAAACCCATTATCTTCTAGTTCTAAGTGTGTAAGTTCTAACAGAGGAAGAAGAAAGAGCTTGAGGGTTCCAAAGTTCGAATCGAATTCCTTGAAGAGACTTGGTAATTCTTCACTCTAAGTATGTAAAGGGTACCTAAAACATGAGATTGTTCTCCCATGTGCCCCCTTGATTGAATTAGTTTGATAGTTGAATGTGATGGGTCTTGTCTGTGAAGTTCTTGAATGTTATTTTCAAAAAAAATCTTTAATTTCCATATATTTTCTTAAGTTGATGATCATCATAACTCGAATTAATAGTTTAAGTGAATTACTGCATGATTATATATATACACTACATGATTTCCTTAACTAAAGACTTCAAGAATGAACTTGGGGTTAATGTTTAGAGCCTTGACTATTTGGGTGTGTTGTTTGCTATGGTCCAGGTCCTGAGATGAGTGTGTTGATGACTGAAGTTGATGAAATTAGTGTCCTGAGAGTCTAAATGAGATTGAAATTAATCTTGAAAGAATGATCCTACTCCTTGAGTTGATAGATGATGAGATGAGTCAATTTTCTTGCCCGAAGAGGCTAGGTGATGGGAATTTCTTGATTGACTGACAGTTTATGAGCAAGTCGAGTCATGGGAGGAGTATTGAGCACTGAAATGGGTAAGAGTGAGTTGCACTCACACTCATTAACTACGTGGCCAGCATAGGAGAGGATTGGAGTGTGAAAGCGAATGTTTCCTTTGTCCCAAAAGAGGAGTTGATAGACTTATGGATCCACTGATAGACTCATCCTTTACCCCGGCAAGGCACTGGACAAATGTGGCAATGACATCTCTTCGTTGTATCATCATCGGCTCATAGGTGATGGTTGTTGGTTAGAGAAACTCCCAGATAGGTTCCATGTTGATAGTACTATGATGATTCATGTGATAGTATGAGTCTTGACTGATGGTGATGTAATAGTGTCCTATTCCTTACCCTGAGTTGAGATTGAGTAACTGATGAGTTGATTCTATGTCATAATGTCTTGCCTATACTATTTACTTTAGCCCATTTTACAAACAGTGCATTCCACGTACTAATTTCCTTTTGGCGTTGCATCGTTTCATGATATAGATTCAGTAGACAGAGGACTTCAGCAGGCAAATCGTTGAGGTTCACAGACTTTCGGCCAGAGACTTAGTGAGTCCTCCCCTACATTCGAAGGGTGGTTCTTTCTTTTATTCGTTTGAGTTATTTTCTTGAATTGTGATAGTCATGGCATGTCATGGTACCTTCCTAGCTAGTAGCTTTAGATTTAGAGGCTTCATATACACAGAGAGATGATAGATGATGTTGGGGTTTTTTTTCCCCTTTCCTTTTTAAACTGTGTTCTTTCATTATCTTGTTACATATGATAGACATAGTTGATGAGTCTTATAGCTCACTGGCAGTTAAGGTTATTCCTTTAATATCTTCCGCTGATCAACTGATTGAACGAATGTGATGAGATTAGGCGATTCGCTTGGGGGCTAGCAATAGTTTCCGAGTGTCAGTTATGTCTAGGGTACCCTCACGAGGCGTGATAATAGTACTACTCTCGGGAACATGCATTGCATGTTTATTCCTTGTTACTTTATAAATTTTATACATGATTGACTTTATACTGGTAGCTATTTATCGCATATTATTTTTGTCAATACGATAAATTTTATTGACTAATGTGTTTATTTATAAAGCTCCTAAATGAAAATAACAATTTGTAGAAGTGTATATACGAAAAAATCGATGGATATAGGTCTTTCTAATATAGATGAATGGCAAATCATTATCAATTTCATAGTATACATCACTCTCATAAATAGTAAAAAGAGAATAAACTTACTCGTTTTTTAATGCTTATAATAGAAAAATAACACTGTAAAATTTTAGAATAAGTTATGATACCTTTTCTTTTTTATATCATCTTTACTACCTACTGTATGAATTTAGCCATTTGAGTAGGACAAATGTTTTTTTTTCTTAGTCGAGGACAAAATAATATTAAATGACTTCAACATGCGCTCTACTTCTAAGTGAAGATTATTTTACATTTAAAAGCATATCAGAAAATGAAAACCCAAAGAACATATAATACATGTAAATAAAATAAAGTAATGGAACATTTTACAAAAAAACAAATAATTTATTGAATATGGACATTGGAGGTTGGAAGGGCAAAACGCTTGAACCGAAATCATAATTTTACTACTTAATAGGATCAAACGAATTTAGAATATCAGGTAAATAAAAGAAAAATTAATAACAAAAAAGAAAGGAAAAAAAATTGAAGTTAGAGCAAAATAGAGTTTACTGCATCTGAATTTTTTTTAGCACAGACTTAAAAGCTATTTCATTCCTCCATATTCATTGAGTAATGCAGTGACTACTCATCTTTGTAAATTGGAATGAATAATAGTTAAGCAGATTTAGTACTATAATTAAGATAGTTAAATGATTGCTTTTTCAGTTTTCTTTTTATTTCACATGTTAATCGTTAGCATATATATTGTACATTCATAATAATCATTAAATGAAGAAATAACTCCAAGAAATTGAAAAGACTATAATAAATTTAATTTCTATATCTAAGCAATTCATTATAAAATATTTAATGGCCTTACAATATTTATTGCAATATAATTTTTTTTTTAAATTAGTGAAGGATATTTTCGTAATCCAACTTTGAACCTAAAATCTTCTCACTTTTAGGAATATATATATATATTAAAAAGCACACTTTAATATTTTAAAAGCAGAGTCAATATATTGGAGCACAAAGTAGAAGTGGAAGATTATTTTCTTAGGGGTCACTTTTTTCTTATTTTTTAACTTAGTATTATTTCTTGCTCAAGACTTGCATTGTTGCTATTGTAGGAACAATAAGCAAATTCTTAACATAGTAGACGGTAAGTAGGAAGAAGAAGCAAATTCTGAGATCTTGGAGCAGCCAAACCAAACTTTTCAGTCATATCCAAATCAGCAGGTAACATGCCATTAGGCAAATTCCAATTGAAGCAATGTCCTAATTGTGCTACCATCAACTTCACAGTAATCAACCCCAAATTTATTCCTGGACAACTTCTTCTCCCATATCCAAATGGTAGTAAATGAAAATCATGTCCACGAAGATCAATGTTCTTGCCAATAAACCTCTCAGGAACAAATTCCTCAACATTGTCCGACCATATCTTAGGATCATGCCCTAACGCCCAACAATTTATCATAACCCGTGATCCTCTTGGTATGTAACATTCATTTATGACGACGTCTTCTATTGATTCTCGAGGAACTAAAAAAGGCGCCACAGGATGTAATCTGAATGTTTCCTTGAGTACCAAATCCAAGTATTCCAACTTAGGTAAATCTTCTTCCTCAACCATTCTATCCAATCCTACGATAGATGTCAACTCGCCCTGTAGTTTGTTCATTACTTTTGGATTCTTCACAATTTCTGCAAACACCCATTCTATCCAAGTGTGTGAAGTATCAATGGAGCCAACAATCATGTCGGCAAGGATAGCTTTCATGGTTGAACGATCAATCAAGTAGGATTTCGAATCATCCTGATATGACAACATGGTATCGACAAGATCCTCGTTGCTCTTGTGAGAGTAATTCCTAGCATCTTGGTCATGCTCATTGATAATGGTATCAAATATTTCTTGAACACGCTGTCCAGTTTCCTTCAACTGCTTATTCAAGCCCTGAACATCCAAGCAAATTATCAACAAGAAAATTAATTATTGTAAAAATCAAGAGTCCGAACATACCTGAATATCAAATGACTCGAGAAAGGGCACATAATCAGCAATATTGAATGTTCCAGCCAATCGCACAATCTCCTGAACAACGCTCTTCAAATCAAATCTCTCACTATTCCCATCACCAAATAACATTTTGTATGTCATTTTCCCAATCAAATCCCCAATCTTCTCCCCCAGATCCACCACTATGTCTTCACTGCCCAGTACCTTCAGTTGCTCTACCAAAATCCTAATTTCCTCTCTCCTCATCCCAGCAGACGATCCGATTTTCTCCGCCGTGAGCAGCTCTTGGGTGCAAAACTTCCGAGCATTACGCCACCGCGGACCGTAAGGTGCAAACGCTAAACCCTTAGCACCGTCACTCATGTAGCTTGTCGCCTTCACCTTTGGCCGGCTGGCGAAAACTGCGTCGTGAGTCTTCAGTATGAGCTCGACGGTTTCCGGCGTTGAAATCACCACCGTCGGAATGTTTCCGAGCTTTAGGAACATAATTGGACCGTAAGTTTTGGCGAGGTCATAGAGAGTACGATGAGGGAGGGTACCTAACATGTGGAGATTGCCGATTATGGGAAGACCTCGTGGACCTGGCGGAAGTTTCCGGTGAAGTCTTTCCGGTGCCGATGGCCTCCATCGGAGATGTATAAGGCATAAGAGAAGACCGACAAAGATTGAAAGAAAGGCTGCTACGTATAACATTGGAATTGGGAAACTTTGGAAACAGGGCGGCTCTTTGTTTATTGAATCTGACATGGTTCGTCAAAATTTCTTAATATATACTCCCTCCATCAATTCACTAAATAAAAGGAGTATATTCTAAATATTAAAAAAAAGAAAGATAAAGGGATGAAAAGGAATATTTCGAGTATTAAAGTGCTGACTGACACGCCCCGCGCCAATTCTGCACCAATTCGGCGCATGGACTTGTCCATTCGTGCCTCGGGCGCCCTAATTTTGCGCCCAGCCTTGGAGGAAGACACTAGCACAGAAGTCAACTCGCCTGTTCCTAGGCAGCCGCCCACCTGTCAGCCTGACAGAACGTGCACAGTCCCTAGGCAGCCGCCCACCTGTCAGCCTGACAGAACGTGCACAGTCCCTA
>JAABOM020000084.1:18284930-18300368 GCA_011800125.2 Solanum clarkiae | reverse complement strand
TGTGGAATTATTCTTCTTATTAAATAACAAGTATTGGAACTTAGCAAAAATTTCTTAACTTCACAAATTTCCTCCTTAAAGAACTTTTAGCTAAACTTTATTATCCAAACATGTAATTAACTAGGAGGTCGAACTACCTTACTTCTTCTCTAGTGACTTGCCAACTTATACTCATAGGAATCCCCCTTGGTTTCCAAGGTGCAAGTGGGGAACAAATTCTTACTAACACTTAAGGAATACTCAAGTTGACTAATTTTGGCAAGAGTGACATATTCCAAGATTGATGGTTCTACCACAAATTACAAGCATTAAGAGAGAGAGTTATTCATCTTAAACTTAGCCCATATATATATATACATATATCCTTAAAATTACCTTTCGACGCCAAAGCTTCTAATCCCATAGTTCAATGCGGGGATGAACTCTTTTCTAACATATTCAACTTAAGGAACCAATATTCAACTTAAGGAACCAAGATCATTAGGAAATTATTGAAGAGATAAATAAAGTAATGACGAAGAGTGAATTAGATCAAGTAGTAACATGCTTAATGAAGAACGAGCTGTTGATGAAAGAGTATTATGGCACTTATGTCTTCGCTTGGAATGGGAGGGTAGATAGGAAAGAACTATGGAAGCACCAGAACCAATGGAGTCTTGGTATGAAGTTTGGCATTTTAAAGGGTAAAAACTAGAATTTCACTTTCCCCACCACCGGACTGGTCGAGAGTCAGCTCTGATACCACTCGGTCACGACTCCAGTGTGGGGTGTGACAACTCTGCACAAATTTGAACTCTTTTGATAAAACTGTTGCTCTTACTGCATCTCCTGGAGTTCTTTTGGAAATTATTTCAGAAATGCAGCCATATGGTAGCCTTTCAAAATAATTCATAGGAGCAATACACTCAGAAAAATTCATAGCAAAATTCTCAGAAAAATTCATAGCAAAATTCTTATAAATATTTATAACTAAAATAGAACAAAAGTTATTTCTATCCCAAGCTTGATATGTGATTTCGATAGTCATAAGGGAACAGATTTTAAAAATATATTGTGCCATTTATAGTAATAAGTACAGATAAGAATATACAATTATGTTTGTTACATTGTAAACTTGACTAAATTTATTGTAGATTAACTAAATGAATGAGTCAAAACTTTTTTTTTTTTTTGTGATAACTAACATGTATTATTTACCAAGTAAAACTGTTATGTATAAACTCTTTCATAGTCGGAGCATTTAAACCTCACAACGGGTGATCAAAACTCGACAATATAGCCTATCATTACATTGTTTATAGCTCTCTACGGATAAAAGATCATACTACCTAGCTTGAAAACTATATTGCTCTGCATGGACCCTCGAACATTGATTTCTTGGATAATATGCTGCACGATAATGTCCTCTTCTTTCCAGCCTTGCATGAACACCCTTATGTTTCTCTCTCCCCAAATGTGGTATACTGCTCTAGCTAGGCACATCCTGCATATCTCCGCACAACTATTTTGCCTAGTTGCGTATGTACATGCCAAATGTTTCTCTTCCTGCCAAGTGCCGACACTTCTACTGATGTAAACCTCACTTGTGAATGTATACAACATGACCAAACTATCTCATTAGATATACTTTTATTTTGTGGTTGATTTTTTCTTAAGCTATTTCTCCATCAATTCCAAAAGCATTTGGATCTTTTGATACAATTCCCTTCCACATGATTTTAAGTCTACGTTCCTCATTTCCTTTTAACATATTTACTCAACATGGTTTCACATGTATATACCAGTGTATCTAAAATGAAGAGAACATGACTAAACCATCTTATTTGTTTTTCGTGGATAATTCACGTTATATATTTGTGTCTCATTTTAGTATATATACACCACATCCTATGCTTTTAATTCATTAAAAAATACTATATAATTTAGCATTTTTTATTTAAATAATTATCACTTTAATTTATATTTGTTCTGCTTGAAGCACATTATAGATAGACTTATTGATTAAACACTGATATTTAAATATATAAAAGGCCTGTTCAGAAAGACCATCTAATTCTCCGGAAAGGATTGTATGCACTAAACATTATCATCCATTTAGTACTTTTTAGAACCCTTCTTATGTTGGCTTTCCAGATACAAGCTTGAATTAAAGAGGGGTCATAGTCAAAAACCTTGTAATGCTATCTTTGGAAATATGAGAAATATAAACGAAACGACCCCAAAAAGTGTCAGAAAATGTACCTCGAAAGTGTCCATAATCGTAATTTCCATATATCTCAAATCCATGTGTGATATCAAAAATTTGACTTTATATTCTTGATCAGGGGGAAAAATTTAGTGAGGAATAGGTCGAACCCTGATTTTAGAGCAACAGTATCAAAATTCAAAAATCCATAAATTGAAAATTCCAGTGACGATCCGCGGCCGTGGCGCAACGCGGCCAGGACGAGAATCAGTGTTATTTTTGGCCTGTTATTTCTTGTTTGGTCCAAGGCCTTTGGGTCTTCGGTCTAAGTCTTCCCATGCGTGAAAATACCTATACTTAGCCATATTTCAACACCATATCATACAAGACATTCCCCAATACTCTCCCAAACACTTAGACAAATATTTCACTCAAAATTCAAGTGCCAAAACTCATTCCGGATCCTAAGGATTTCATTCAAGCTTCAAGTCTCCATTTAAATTTTCATCAAGGAATTCTCCAATGTTGAGGCATTTGGGTTTCAACCATTGGGTCCTTTCACCCATGGTGCCCAAGCTTCCTTTTTACATAAATCTCATGTTTCTAAGTTGATTTTACTTATGGGTCTTCTATTATGAATTTGACTATGATCTATGTTGGATTTTCAGGAAAGTGTTACTATTTAAGCATATTTTGAACTATTGAATCTATGATCTACTTTAAGATTTGATGAAGGGTTTTAATGTATTCTGCAAGGTGGTATTACCAAGTGTTGGTGGGTTGATTTAATTCAAGTTTTCTTGCATGATTTCACTCTTGAATTGTCTGATTTTACACTAGCATTATACACCCACCAAGTATTTGATAAACTGTCCAGATTAGGGTTCTCGAGTTATTGATGATCTATTGCATGACCTATGAGACAAATGACTTTATGATAATGAAAGTAATGTTTGAATATGTTGATTTCATGGAAAGTAGATATAGTGGTTCTAGTGACCATACCATAGATAAGTGGTATATACCTCATCCACCTTCTTGGGTGGTGATATTTCCGTACTACCATATATGAGGGTTAGATACCTCGTCCACCTTCCACTTGAATTCGAATTAATAAGTTGTTTGCTCTATGATGATGGTCTCTTTCTTCACATGTAATACGTTATATATAAGCATGTTTTACTTCAAGCATCATTCATACTTGTCATATTACTATATGTTATCCACTGCTTATGATATTGCATTTTGCCTATGTTGCCTATCTCTTGTTGCATTGCATCCTACATACTTAGTACATTCAAACGTACTAACACATACACTATGTGCTTACATGATGTTACCACGTAGGAACTGGAGTTCCACTTGATCATCCTCCTCCTCCACATAGCTAATACGATTTCTCTCAATGCAAGTTGGTGAGTCCTCAACTCTGAGGACATACTTCTCATGATTTATGTGATGTACTGACTCTTCTTATGTTGGAAACTTATTGCTCTTAGGGTGAGGTCGGAGATTGTCTTGGCCCCCGCTCCTATCGATGGTTTAAAGGTATTGTTAAAACCTTATGATATGTGAATGCTATACTATTGGCTTGTTATGTTTCTATGGTATCAAAGATGTCCCTTAGCCTGTTTTCCCTTATTTTTATCTATTATTTTTATTTTATGATTTTGTGATTAAGGATGTATAATGATATGTTAAGAGGCTTGCTTGGGGTCCCTTCGGGTCCCCCATTCGCCGTGTCAAGTCTAGGCCCTAGACTTGGGCTATGACAATAAATCACTAGTAAACTCTAGATTTTTAATTACCATGATGCCATAGAAAACTAAAATACACTTCAAAGCCAAAACAGAGTCTTGGATTTGGTAGAACCCAATAACGTAGGTTCAAAATACGCATTTTATATAACTTGTCTAGAAGGTATAAATAACATATCTCAAACCCAAAAAATAAATAGAGATAGTTTAGAACAAGTAAAATTTAAAATCCCAAATTTGCCTCTGAGGACTAATATTTGATTATTTTGGGATGAAACTCAACTCCTTTAACAATGAGGCCACTTTTATCATCAGGATGCTCAATCCCCACCAATCTTGCTTCGATAGGACCATCACTACCTTCCTTGTTATTAAAATATCCCAATTCTACTTCCATCCATCCATCTCCTCTCAGCTTTGGCGATGTTGAAAGTTTTAGGGTGTTGGCTTGTTTTTCTATCTCAGCATCACTCTGATAATAAGCACACCTAATAATTGAATTTTTATATTCAATTCCATAGGACAAGTCATAGGGTGGTTTCATATCAAGAATCAGAGACCAAAGTTCAGAAATTTGCTAAGTGGAGGTCACCCCTACGAGGCCATCATACTAGTCATAAGCCTCACTATGACTCGTATAGGAGGACTCGTAGCAAGAATCAGAGATCCAAGATGTTGGACCAAAAATTAAAGCCAAGACTATGAGAAGAATGTATGAGTCATAGTTCAAGCAATGACTCGTACCTATAGGTCATACCTGTTTAGTCCAAGATGCCAAGAATCTGATATGAGACCCCGACTACGACTCGTAGGACATCTTATAAGTCGTAATATGAGACTTATCAGCTGCTAGTTTTGTTTTCTGTGTAAATTCTAGGGTTATTGTGTAAATAGGTTTTCAGAAGAATTTTGACCATTAGATAACCTACAATCACATTTTGAATCTTTTCTTAGTTTTTTAGAGCAGTTTATTGTTCTCTCTTGGAAAACCTATTTTGGGTATAGCAAATCTTGCATTGTACTCATTGTTGATCAATCAAGCTTTTAGGTTTGCAACTTGTGGTGCCTCCTTTCTTCATTGTTATTGTTAAAATTCTCAACTATGTCTATTATATGCATTCTTGTGTGTTTTTCCTTACCATGAGTAGCTAACCACCCACAACTTGGGGTGGTGGGAACCATGGGTAGTTGACTTGAAATAACATGGGTTTATTGCATTTCTATGATTGGGGTTTTGCATGTATTGTCTGTTTCCCTTTACTTTTTTTGGTTTTTAGTGGTGGCCAACACCAAACCCCATCTACTATCATGATCCTGACCAAAGTAGTGACAAATAGGAAAAGGGAAATAGATGACAGAATTCGATTGATGTGTTCTCATCTAATCAACCAAGCCTGACAAAGGGGAGCTTGACTGGGACAATAGGTAATGGTTAGTTGGCGCACTATGGTTGCTGACCAAGCGCAATGGTGAAATTCGACCTTCACATGAGGGCTAGAAAAACCTAACTTACCATCTTGCATGCAAATCACTAATTGAAGTTATGTTATCTAGGGTAATTGAGTCAACAACCATGGGGAAAACAATTCCCAAGTTGTTCCCAAAAATTGAGTATTTCCTCGCGTTATTGTTACTGTTTCTTTTATTTTATTTCTTGAATCACAAACCACCCCGTCCCCCATTTAGAAATTTTAGTTGTTGATACTTGAAATGATTAGAGTGAAGTCTTGTATTCAAGCCCTGTATTCCCTGTGGATTCGACCCTAACCTTTGGTTAGGTTAATTGCTGAGAATGACCAGTTTCTTATTGGAGCGTGAACTGAAATAAAATGTTGTCATCATAAAATTATGGCATCATTATCGGGGAATATAGCTATGTTTTGATCTGATTTAACTATTAGTTAGTTCTAGTATTGATTTCTAGAGCCTTGTATACTTTACTTTTGTTTTGTTATTTGATTTTATTCTCAAGGTATACTAGGTTATATGCCCCAACACAAGGAGCCAAGGCAATCCCGTAGCTCCACTCAATTTGGAGATCTATCGACTACCAAGAAAAATGGCTCAAGTGAATCAGGTGACTGAGGATGAGGAGGATATGAATACAACTGAGGATATGGGAAGAGAAGAGAACCCATAACAAAGGGGTAACAGGCCACAACTCAGGGACTTCAATGAAAACACTTATGGGGTGGAATCAATATCGATTGAACCCTATAGCTATGGATGTTATCGGTGCTATTGTACTGCCTCTTTCGCCTGCAGATACTAAGTTCACGGTATCGAGTGAATGGCACCAAATGCTCCAAAACCGTGGACTATTCACTGGGCTACCTTCGTAGGATCCCTACCTTCATCTTCAAAATGTGGTGTTTGTTTGCAAGAGTGTCATAGGGACAGAAAACCTTTCTCTTGATGCTGTTCATTTAAGAGTGTTTCCACTATCATTGATCGGCAATGTAGCTGTATGGTTGTCCAATCTTCCTCCAGGTACTATCACAAGTTGGAGTGTGAACATCATATGATGTCATCATAAAATTGAAGCTCAAGGACCAAATAAAAAACTTTGAGCAATTGTAGAGTGATTCTATTAGCACGACATGGGAGGTTTACTAAATGCTTGAGGATGGTCCCTGATTACAAGATTGTTGATAATGCCTTGGTAGATATTTTTTATCCTGCACTTGATAAGAATAGTACTTCTACAAATATCGGATGGAGCCAAAGATTCATTATTTTTTGGTTTTGGGGTATGATGGAATAAAGCAAAATTGCTCTTTAAACTGTCTGCGCTCCTTTCAATTATGAAGTAACAGCTAGTTAATGCAACTTTCGATGCTCATCATGAGTCATCTGGAACCAGTCGCTCTATGTTTTTAAACATAGGGGTCAGGCTGCATACACCCCGCAATAGGCGGGAGCCTTTGAGGTATCGGGGTAATGTTGTTGTTGTTGTTGTACTTGATTAGAATAGTCAAACATGTGTAGATACAATTATGAAGGCATGTTCCTGGACCAACTTTTTGCATTGATAGCTTCTAGGATAGAACAAGTGGTCAAAACGAATAGAGAATGGGGTCAATGAGAGTGAGGTGTGAAGATACTTTCTTGTGTGGTTAACACCAATAATGAGCAAGTAAAGGTGAATGAAGAGATCATGGAACAACTTGCTCAATTTCATACAAGTATGGACTTGGTTTTAAAGAAAAATCAGGAAAGTGCCAAGGCAGTCACCTATCAATCTCCAGAGGCTCCTATTTATGATGATCCATTATTTGATGAGGATGCATGTTTTGTAAGCAATCAAGTAGCGGGTTTCCGTAACAAAACACAATGGTCTAATTCGGACTGTTGGAGGCAATGTTCCGGGAATCAAGATCGGAACTTCAACCGTGATGGGATGTATAGACACAACAAGGGTGGATATTATGAGAGAGAGAGTGTGCCAAATGCAGAATGGGGGAGAAGAGAGGGCTACAAGAATGGTCCTTATGTGCCACCATAAAATCGTGACGCCAGATGAAACAACCCTAGGATTGAAGAAATGTTCGAAAAGTTGTTAAAGCGAGCTGACCATCAAGATGAGACTTTAAAGGGAATGAAAGCAGATATTTCAAGTATTAACCAGAAAATAGAGTCTCACTCAATGGCTATTATGCAAATAGAGCAACAATTCGGGCAAGTTTCTTCACAATTGAACCAACACCAAAAGGGCACCCTACCAAGCAATATGGTTCAAAATCCAAAGAATGAAGGGCGTTGAATGGAAGTGATGACTAGAAATGGCAAGAGCATCATAGATCCCCCTTTGCCAATACTTGTGGATAAAGTTGAGGAGAAGGGTCTTTGTGGTGCAGTTGTGGTTGAGGGAGCACATCCGGGGGTTATTGGGATGCAACTAGAAATGGCAAGGGAGCAAGGGAAATTGAAATCAATTCCCAAACCTACCCCTTCTTTCCATCAAAGGCTTAAGAAAAAGGAGGAGGAGGGTAAATTCAAACACTTCCTCTCGATGTTGAAGCAACTCCCCAACAATATTCCCCTTCTAGAAGATTTGGAGAAAATGCCCAGGTATGCCAAATATATGACAGATTTGGTCACCAAGAAATTCACTTTCAGCCAAGAGTTCTCGCAAGAACTCCAATAGTATAGTGTGATTATGACTAAATGCATTGTTCATAAGCAAGAGGATCCCAGTTCATTCATTATCCCTTGCACCATTGGTGACGTTAAGTTCGCAAGAGCATTGTGTGACTTAGGATCAAGCCTTAATCTAATACATCTTGCTATATTCAAAAAGCTTGCCCTTGGTACTCCTACTCTGACAAGAATGAAGTTGCTTATGGCAGATCGAACCATTAAAAAATCGGAGCCTTTTGGATGTGCTTGTTAAAGTTGATAAATTTATCTTTCCGGTGGATTTTGTGATCCTTGACTACGAAGTTGATTTTGAAGTGCCCATCATCTTGGGAAAACCATTTTTGGCCACTGTGAGAGCCATGTGGTTATGAATTTAGGTTAACAAAGGTTTAGGGTTAATGATGTAGAGGTCGTGTTCGATATTCACCAATTCATGAAAGAGCCAGATGAGTGCAAAAGCGAGGTGTGGACCCTTGATGATAGTTGATGAAGGATGATGACAAAGTCGAATCACGACATTAAACAAGATGCTTCTTGGGAGGCAACCCAAGCATTTGTTATGATTGTTGGCTTTTTTTTAAGTATTTTTAGTTGTTGAGATTCTTAGGTAGAATGTGTGAGTTTGTTTTTACGATTGAAAGACATTGATGTAGTTGTAATATTTTGGGATTTGTTGTGTTTTGAGATTTGGTTTTTAGGTGAAAATTGAGGAACTGGAGATCTGAAATATGGAACTTGGAGTAGCCTCTACGATCAGGCCTATGAGTAGTAGTCCTTACTATGACTCATAGTCATACATCGCATAGAGAATCAGTGAGTATCAGAAGTTGGCATATATAGTATGAGCCAACCTTACAATTCGTAGAGTCTTCTATGAGTCATAAGAGGGGTTCATGGTGCCCAGGTATAATTCCTAAATTCTTATAAGTGTTGGGTCTACTACGAGATCGAGATCTATGAGTCGTAGGATAGCATACGACTTGTAGTCGGGGTCTCATAGCTCCGATCTGCAGATTTCTAAACTTCAACCCAGTTTGCTTATATAAGGGGTCAAAATAAAATTTGACCCCTATTATCGAGTATTACCCTAAAAATCCGTGGTTTCCCCCAAATTCATCCCATTTTCTTCTTTTCCGACCAAAATCATGGCTGCACACATCATTTTCTGGCGAAGATTCCAGCGAGGCCATTATTCTTAGGGTTTCCGGCGTGGTTTTGAATTTCCTTTGCTTTGGTTTACTTCTCCAATCGATCGATAAGCTCCATGGTTAAGTTTTGAAATCTTTTGTGGTGAGGTTGTTCCCTATATAAGTGTATGCTTTGTTTAATCATGTTAAATCATGCCATATAGTGATTATTGAACTAGAATTGTAACCTAGGGTTTGATGCTTTGAAGAATTGAGTCGTGAATCAAATCTTGCCGAAATCTTGAATGGGTGCTTGTGAATACAAAATTTTTTATTTATGGGATATATGTGTGATTGTTGCCCACTCATGGTCTAAATTGTTGTTGAAATTGGAATTTAAGAAGTGGGAGTGTGTTTTACATGTCTTAACCTATGGTGTTTGATTGAATTGATATGTATGGGAATTGCATTCTTACGAAATGTTTATAGATGTCAAGTATAAGTTTTGAATATGTATTGCTTGTGGTGTGCTTGATGCAGCATGGAATTGGTTTTGACTCTTAGGGATGAGGGTTACTTTGAATTTCTGATGATTAGTATGGAATTGGTTATTCGCCATGAACTCTACATTGGTCTTATGTCCAAACTTGGTTTGAACTTTGTGTTTGATTTATGCTTGTCGTGGGAAAATGTTAGGCACCACTAATGCCCTTTATTTCCAGCTATGAGGCACTCTTACAACTCGTAGGTTCCTCTACGAGTCGTAAGGGTCCCTTATAGCACACTTCAGTCATTTGTAGTTCCTTCATGTTTCTTATACGAGGCTCACATACGAGTCGTAGTGCCTGCTATGGCTCATAGTAAGAGTCTCGTAAGCTTATCTGAGTTATGAAAAATATTTCAGAAAATGGTTACGAGCCTAGACTACGACTTGTAGGTCACATTTTGTGTCATAACTGTGTCTCGTATCTGAGATCAAAAAGCATTTTGAAGGCATACTGGTTCTGTGAGGGTAGTATACGACTCGTAGGTCACCCTACGAGTCGTAACTGCACTCGTATCTGCAAACCTGCAGTTGCATTAGTGAATATCTATTTTTAATTTGTTTTTGTCTCTTGTTCTTTGTTATATGTTTTAATGGATTAAACATCTTGAACTTATATGTCGTTATTTGGTTGTTTGCAGATACAGTGCCCCCAAAAGACAAGCAGGCGATTCAAACTCTCCAACGGAGGTTGATGGATGAATCCTCTAAGACTGAGCAATCCGAGGGTTCTGTGGAAGTCCATAGAGTCCAGGTAGACCTTGAGGCCACTAGACCCCAGACCCGAGAGCTTGAAGCCCAAACACCCATGGAAGCTAGCAGTTGCTCCCAGTGTGAAGAGGGGAACAACAGGGTAAAGGGGACGGGTCGGATAGCAATCTACCTCAAATGATCCCCTCACACTCAGCTCAGATTTGGAGTTGGAAAGCACTTATCAGTACGAGGAAGCCCAATCTCATCCCCGACCAATCCCAGATGGCGTGTTATGGGTATGAAAGAAATATACGACCAGGGGTTGGAGCCTAAAGGGAAAGGCAAACTTGTTTGGCAATTTTAGGACGAGTACAAATTAAACATCTTCGGATTAGACAGAGTGCCTCGATTGGATGCTGGGTTATATGAGCATAGACTACGGTGGACCACACAACAACTGGGCAAATATTCCCCTTACGTCGTTCGTGAGTTCTATGTGGCATATCTTGCTACACTCTGCCGTGGGTTGCCGAAGAATAAAAGGCCAATTGAGTAGCCGAGACTATAGGTGGTGACAGTACATTGGAGGAAAGTTGATATCTCGGAGGAGACGATCCGATGAGTGCAGTTTGGGTCCACTTATAGAGTTTCTCAGTCTACCGTGGAGTACGATAGCTGTATTGATAAAATAAGGAGAGCGGTGATTGGGAAGATCATTGGGGCCAGGACAGAGCTGCCACGGTGGATGGCCAGCCAATTATGCGAGGCAGGGGTAGAGTCGACGTGGGTCACAAACCACACAGATCCCATAGTTAAAGCCCATCTCTGCTTCCGGGCAAAGTTTTAGTGGTCCATTATAGGTTGGCGTATTAGGCCAACCTTCACGGATAATGTGATCACCCCTGAGATAGTCATATTATTGACTAGCATTCTAGCTGGCTATGCTATCGATTGGACCCGGATCATTTCGGAGAAGATTCACGAGGTTGCAGCTAGGATGAACACCTCACTGCCAATTTCAGTTCTGATCCATCGACTTTGTAGTGCAACAGGTGTTCCTATTGACCCTCATCGAGGCACTCATGTAGAGGCCACACACTCTATAGATCCCAGCCTGATAAAGGATGATGAGAATCTGGTGGCCTCACCATGGCCACTCCTTCAGCTATCCTAGAGCCATTCTCAGTAGAGCCTCAGATTCCAGGTTCATCTCCAGCTACTACCGGTACTACTTCGGCTATTGCAGAACCTACACCAGCAGTCGAGATTGAGTGTACACCATCCTCCAGCACTCCAACACTAGCAACATCTACTTTACTGGTTGACCCTCTTTTCTATGCTATTGCATTTCAGGATTTATTATGTAGGGTGGTTGTAGCATAGGAAAGGCTATCAGAGTTGTCAACATCGGTCCGACCATTGATTGATCATACTATTCTGGATTCGAAGGAGAGGATAACGGCAATTGACTGATATTTAGTTGATCAGAGAGTCCTAGCAGTGGATGCCCGGGTCGATGCATTTGAGACTTGAGTCCACAAGAGGCTTGAGGGAGCTAGGCCTGCCGACGTAAGTGTAGTTACTAAGGTGTTGGCCAAATTCAAGGCCGATTTATTACAGATGTTGGCAACCCTTATTTCGCCCTAAAGGTAGCACCGGTAGATGATGAGGCATTTGATTGGCTCACCAACCATCCGAACACCCATGGGAAGAGGCCCCTTGAGCAGAGTGATGACCCAGAGCCGACCCCAAAGAAGTCGAGACAGGAGGAGGAGCCCATACCTGAGAAAGTGGTGCAAGAGTCGCTCTTGTTGGCGGCTATTTAGAGAGAGCGAGTGCAGCACATCCAACTTGTAGAGGGTACTCAGAAACTGCTGCAGAGGAGAGGCAGCCCCAGGACCCCGCAGATCAGCCTGAGACTGGTGCTCCATGATGTTTGACTTCTTTTGATCCAGTTGTCATTTTGTCATGTTGGATACTTTGTTCTCTTTTAAGACATTATTTTTATTATGTTGGTTTTTGGTTGTGTTTAAATATTCTTATGTTGGATGTTATTTTTCTTATACTTTGGATGTTAAATTTTGACTTTTAATAGATGTATGTATATATTTCACTGTTATTGTTTTTTGTTTTTGTTCTTGTCTTTACTTTGAGGACAAAGTATCCTATTTTGGTGGGGTGTGGGAAGTTATGGATTAAGGTGAAGTCTGAGTAGCCTCAAGTTCATAACTTCCCCTATTTTTGATCCCAATGTTTTCTTGTCGCGCCTTTTTTTCCTTATGGATGTTTACTTTTCTATTGAACCGTCATGTTTAGGTAGTGTAGATAATGGGTAAATTCATAAAAGTATTATATATTGGCATATACAAAATTTTTAGATGTGTTTTTATGTTTTGATGAAAAATTGGGTACCCTCAAACTTTTTGAGGTTGTAATTATTGATGCACCCATATATTTTTGAGTCTCTGCCAATGTTTGTTCTGATATTGTGAAGGTAAGCTGAGACTGAAAACATGACCTATGAGTCTATACTTGATTGTGGATACAATTTCCATGTATGATGTGAGCTTATTTTGCTGCATTTATGCATCTTGTATGGACCCAGAATTGCCTTGTTACTCTAAAATTGGTTTGGTGATGTGGTGGATATGGAAAGGATCTTAGGCCTTTGTTCTTTGAGTGAACCCACTTTTAGCCTAAATGACCTACCAGATGAGTGAGTTCATCCCTTGTTCCAAACTTTTGAGCTTATCATGTACTCATTCTTTCTTGATAACTTGCTAGCCTAACCTTGTTTGATTAAATACCTTGATATTGGCCCTAGTCTGAGGCATAGATATTATGCACTTCACCTCAGGCTAAAAGCCTAAGTTGAGGGTGGTCCTTATTGTGGTAAAGTAATAATAATAAGGTGGTTAATTGGGAAATCAAGAAAGAAATGAAAAAGCATGAACTGAGTGAAGAAACAGAAAAGAAAAGTCCCTTGAATTGAGAAAAAGTAGCAAAAAAGACTTTGAAATAGAGGTACAATTGAAAAGAGAAAGAAAGCACTCGAGAAAATTTCAAAACAGGAGAATAAGGGTGGAGTGATTAAAAAGGTGATCTAACTCCAATTATGTTACAAGCCTATAAGTCCCAAAGTGATCTAACTCCAATTATGAGAGAATAGAGCCAAGCTAATGGTGTTAGTCACTATGGATTGAATTTCAATTCTGAGAGTGAAAATGCCTCTTCAGTCCCTGAATTCTAAACACTTTTGAGTGAGTATGAACTTCTTTCCAGCGAGGGCATTTACACTACTTGAAATAGCATATGACTGTAGCAGCGATTGTGGAGAGTTAATGCTCCTTAGCTTGTCATAGTTGGATTTCCAGATATCTTATTATGTTCTTGTTTAATT
The DNA here is from genome assembly GCA_011800125.2 of Solanum clarkiae. Taxonomy (NCBI): domain Eukaryota; kingdom Viridiplantae; phylum Streptophyta; class Magnoliopsida; order Solanales; family Solanaceae; genus Solanum; species Solanum clarkiae. Next base: position 18,286,522 of record JAABOM020000084.1, on the reverse strand, counting down.
AATTACTCTGCAATTCTGTTTTTGAAATAGTAGTTGGGTACCTGAATTAAAGGAACTAAATATGCCATTATTATAGCTACTATGTATTTCTCTTTGTCTACGTAGATTGAGTCTTTGCTTGAGGACAAGCAACAATTCTAAGCTGAGGGTGTTGATATGCTGTCAAAATACAACACATTTGTTGCCTGAAACAAGGGATTTTATGAGTTCTTAAAGCGATTTTTTATAGTTTTGATGTGCTTTTGTGTTAATCTTGCAGAAAAGTGAGATTGACGTGATTTTGAAAAAAAGTTGCAGATTTTGCTGAAGTGTAGGCCGTGTGAGCCCACCTACGAATCATAGGGTAATGTCATAGCAAGAATCAGAGACCAAAATTAAAAAATCTGCTAAGTGGAGGTCACGTCTAGGAGGCCATCATACAAGTCGTAACGCTCAATGCAACTTGTATACGTGGACTCGTAGCAAGAATCAGAGAGCCAAGATGTTTGACCAAAATCTGAAGGCCAAGACTATGAGAGGATCATATGAGTAGTAGTTAAAGCAATGACTCGTACCTATGGGTTATACTAGTTTAGTCCAAGATGCCAAGAATCTGATACGGGACCCCAGTTATGACTCGCAGGATATTCGTAGGTCATCCTACGAGTCGTAACTGCAAGACTTATCAGCTGTCAGCTGTCTTTTCTGTTTAAATTCTAGGGTTATTTTTAGATACTATATACAGTTTAAGTTAGGTTTTGAGAAGGAGTTCGAAAAGTAGACAACCAACAATCACATTTTGAAACTTTTCTTGGTTTTTTAGAGTAATTTATTGTTCTCTCTTGGAAAACTCATTTTAGGGATTGCAAATCTTGCCTTGTACTCATTGTTGATCAATCAAGCTTTTGGGTTTGCAACTTGTGGTTCCTATTTTCTTCATTGTTATTGGTAAAATTCTTAACTATGTCTATTATGTGCATTTTTATATGTTTTGCTTTGCCATGAGTAGCTAAACACCCACAACTTGGGGTTGTGGGAACCATAGGTAGTTGACATGAAATAACCTAGGTTTATTGCATTTCTATGATTGGGGTTTTGCATGTATTGTCTGTTTTACTTCATTTTTATTGTTGTTTGGTAGTGGCCAATACCAAACCCCGCCTATTATCACAATCCCGACCAGGGTAGTGACGAAAAAGAAAAGGGAAATAGATGAAAAATTTGATTGATGTGTTCTCATCTAATCAACCAAGCCTGACCAAAGGGAGGTTGACTAGGACAATAGGCAATGGTTAGTTGGCATGCTATGGTTGGCAACCAAGCGCCATGGTGAAAAATTCGACCTTCACCTTCACAAGAAGGCTGGAAGAACCTAACTTACCGTCCTTCATGCAAATCATCAATTTTAGTTATTTTATCAAGGGTAATCGAGTCAACAAACCATTTGGGAACACAATTCCCAAGTTGTCCCCAAAATTGAGTGATTCCTCACATTATAGTTAGTGTTTGTTTTATTTTATTTTTTGAATCACAACCCCCCCCCCCCCCCATTTAGAGATTTTAGTTCTTGATACTTGAAATGATTAGTAGTGAAGTCCTATAGTCAAACCCTG
>JAABOM020000084.1:18264216-18284830 GCA_011800125.2 Solanum clarkiae | reverse complement strand
CTAAGGATCTTTATGATTTAAGATTTGGTATGAACGCCTAATCGGCGTAAGTCACGGCCCCGGGGTGGGTCGTGACAGTTTATGGCTACGGTTATGTTCCTGAAGGATACAACTACACCGATTAAGGGTAACCCTGGTTCTGTGTTTAATCCTCGGCGATTTGTTTACAGGACAGTAAGTCTTGACGATATGATATTGGTGAAAAATGCATTGAATACGGTAAGTCCAAACAAATTAATTCTATGTACGATGCGATAACATTCTTTTATTCAAATTTTGAAATGAAGAATGTTAATAGCTTTTATTTCGTGTACAGACAATAACTGATGTTGCTTTGGGAGTAACACAAGCTGGCTTGTCTATCTATCTTAACAAGAGATATGGTAAGTTTCTGCCTCATGAATTGGAACAGCTATAGGAAAGTCTTTTGAAAGCTATGATCTAAAATAAGTCATAGATATTTGTATGATTATAGATCTTTCAAAGTTAAATTATTACTAAATATATGAATGTATTATTCTTTTTTAAACCGACTAAAAAGAAAAGTAAGTCATAATAAATTAGGACAACAGGAGTATGATTTTATACTTTCATCCAAGCTTGCACATATATTTGTATAGTTTGTGGAAGTACCATATTATTGCTATCACAAGTGTTGTAAGTAGAGATATCTCATGGATCAATTTGGGCTACATGTCAGTCTAGATTCTGTTTTAAATGGGCTAAATTTCACCAATAAATAAGTGGTAGTTGACCAAACCATACTTGAACAGATAGACGAGTCATATTTTCATGAACTAATTTTACTTCAATCTCCTACTATACATTTAGCTTACAAATAGATCATTTATGCAAAATTTTGCAGGTGAGGGAAAGAAAGACAATGGAGCAACAGAGAAAAACAATAATCTTCCCATGAACATCAGACTTAGATCAAGTATTCTTATGAACCTAAGACCATCAGTTGGAATTCAGGTAATTGCGTCCATTCAAATTTTAATCAGCACTTAAATTTTCTTAGCTTATTTACTTAAAACTAAAGTTATTAACATTCTTTTTTCGACTCTCTTTCATGTTCAATTAATTAACAAATAGGCTTTAGCTGATATGATGGAGAAAGACACTGAGGCAAAGTGGGGGAATTGGATTGGTTTTGTTCTTCTACCATTTAAAATTGCATTAAGAGATGATCCGCTAGATTATATTGGAGAAGCTAAGGCAACTATTGATCGAAAGAAAAATTCAGTTGAAGCTTTCTGCACATTTTCCATTTCAGAACTAGCACTCAAATTTTTGGGGATTAAGGTAACTGATGGCCCTCATAATGTTTATTCTCGATCTCTTCCTTGCAAGATTTGGCTTTTTTTCATTCTTTTGTTAAAATTTCAGACATCAAGTTCGATAATGCACAGAATTTTCACCAATACATCAATGTGTTTTTCCTGTTTGCCTGGTCCTCAAGAAGAAATTGGCTTCTATGGTCATCCTTTGGCTTACATTGCTCCCGGTTCGTATGGACAACCTCAGGTAAGTAATTAGCTTTATCTTCTTATAAGGTTTGGACAATCCTTATCTTTACAGAATCTAACAGTTTACGTATAAATTTAAATTTCAGGCATTGATGATTAATTGTCAAAGCTATATAAACAAGATGACTATTGTTCTCTCAGTAGATGAAAGCGTGATTCCTAATCCACATCAACTGTTGGACGATTTTGAACAATCTCTAAAGCTAATCAAGGATGTTGTCGTAGAAAGAGGTCTTTGCCATGAGTAGAAAATGTTGTTTGACACAAAAATAATGCTTACTTTGCAATTATAGTTTTATGGCTCAAATGTAGCTGTTCGTTTTTGTTGACAATAATATACACAAGTGTAGTTTCTTTATCAATTTTATTTTTTTAACCAGTTGTTATATTTAATAAAAATATTAATAAGTATTTAATAAACAATCATTTACTTTAGTTCACTAAAAAAGTAAAATTGAACATTGAGTTATAGTATACTATATTTATTGTGTTGTTTGTTGTATCTTTAGTAACTATATCATTATGTTCATGTTTCATGAATATTTTATCATTCTTTTGATATTCTCGCAAACAATTATGCAGTATAAAATGGTGATTTTATTTTTTTTTACAAAACATAAATTTGGGGATCAAATTTTTATATTTGAAAAATGTGAAATTGTGATATAAAATTCCCATCTCATGTTTTTTTTGGAGAATTTAGAATTTTAAATTCTGAAATGAACTCACATGTCTAAATATTAATTTTATAAGATGATTTTAAATCATATAATTAAATCATATGTCCAAAAAAACTATTTAGATTATATGACAATTGACAACTAAAGGGATTGAGCGGAGTACAACTTTTTAGTTTTTCTTTTGGTAACAACTTTTTAGTTTCTTGTGCTATTTCCAATGGTGTAGAATTCAATTCTTTTCCTAGTATGTTTCAGAAGCCAGGATTACCTGGCGATTCCTTTTGTCCACAATGAAACTTTTCCTAGTATGGCTAAGTCTCAATTTCAGTACGCTGCCTTTCTTGCTCTCTTACTAATAAAAGAAAAATTTTTAAAAATAGTTTGTGATTTTAAATATGTCATACATGACATTTAATAAGAAGATCAAATCATTATGGGTATACAAGTCTGTTTAAGATTAAATTCTTTCTTTATATGTATATGTCTATATATAAAGATGTTTTTTTTATTATTATAAATTAATAAAAAGAAATAATGTTACATAAATCAAAACATAAGGAGTACACCACTGTAATATTATCGTAAACTTTTGAGTTATTATTATTAATTCCTTTTGTAGATATGCAAGTAGCAGAATCATTTGGTTGTGAAAAGCCAAGTGTGACATAGTCGTGGCCTTGCTTTAATACTAGTGGATGCAACAACCAGTGTATCAATCGGGAACATGCTATTCATAGAGCTTGTCATGTGGATTGGACTAATCCTGCTTGCTATTCGTGATTGATGCTATGAATTGAAAAAATAAAAGATATGCAGCTTGTAATAATAATGCTGCAAATATATATGACACTACAAGAAATTAAGGAACAATTTTTTTAGCAACAACTATATTATTGTTGGATTATATTAATAATAAATTGCAATAACTTGATTCAATTGTTGATATATCTTTCAATTTTTAACCACAATATTTTTGTTATTGTCAAACATTTCACTATTGTTGCTATATTTCTATTATTAATGACACTTAATATAATAAGTTTCAAATATAAAAAAATTGCAATAATATTTTTGCAGCAACCATGATTTTGTTGCCCAACTTTAATAAATGACAATAAGTTAATTAATTTATGTTGTCTTTAAAATATTTGCCAACAATAATTTTTTTCAAATGTTGCTAATTACCTATTTAACAATAATTTATGCCTAAAATATATTTACCCTTTCAGATTTTCCGCCATACCAACTTTTGTTTCCACCAAAACTATTTATAAAGCTTTCACAATTTTTTTTCTTTTTTCCAAGTTTAAGTCGTACAAGTCTCTTTGATTTTTCCTAAAACTATATTTTTAATCAATTTGGTCATGGAGTTGATTTTATTATTAATAATATAAAAAAGTTGAGCTCATAAAGGGCATACAAATGGAGTCCAATAGGACTAAAAGGAAACCTAGTCCAAAACTTGGACCCTTATCGGGACATGATGACCCTAAGCAAGGGTTTTCTATATTGATTCTCATCCACTTCAACTTTGTCCGCCTCAACTGATGTTTCCCTGGTCTCCATCCAGCAGCTTTCTCATTCTTCATTTCTAGGTCATCAACATACTTTACGATCCTACTTGTCATCATCTTTCTTCAGCTTCAAAGGTAAGTATCTAGTGGCTATCTTTCTGTTATTTTCTGAGTGAATGATAATCTTCATCGTATCTGTTAGGTGTTGTCTCCAGTGGAAAGGTGTAACACTAAAGATTCTAAGCACTAACGTTCCCATCACAGTCCGGTCCATGTAAGTATCCTCTATTTTTGCCAGAAAACAGTAGCTTCTTTCCTTATCTCAGTATTTGTCATAATCTTCAGAGCCAAGAGGAGAAAATGGGTTGCTCACGCGATTGTTGTGACTTCTTGCTCGTGCTTCCACTAAGAAGTTGTTGTTCTTGAAGTCATCTGGTGAGTTTTTTTCTTTTTCTTTTATGATTTGGTCATTTTTTACAAAGTTTAGTCTGTATTTGTGCATGATTATCTTATGATTTAGTCTCTTTAATTATTGTGTGCGTTTTTTTAATTTGTGAATCTTTCATAACCTTTGTTAAATTTCATTATTTTTTAAAATTTTCGGATACTTTGTAGTAGAAAAAGTTTTTCGATTGATTGAATTTACCTTTTCCCTTCCTTTGTCAATTTTTGGCCTCAAAAAGTCCTTTAGTGAATTTTTATTTCTCGAACTTGAGTTTTTCTTCTGGTAAGAGCCCATTCTACCTATTTCTAAGAATCCCTAAACAATAAAAATAGAAAAAATAAATAATAAAAATAAGAATAACAAGGTTGATTTGGAAGATTCCTCGAAATGGGAGTTTGTAGATGTCACGACCCAAGCCTAGGGCCTAGACGTGACAAGGCGAATGGGAATCCGAAGGGACCCAGACAACCCTCTTAGCATATCGTTTACACATTCTCGGTCGTGGAAGCAATTAAACAATAACAAGAGAGTATGAATAAGGATAAATGGACTAAGGGAAGCCTTAGATAACCATAAACAACCAAGAGTCAAGAACATAGCATAATTGTATCACTTGTCCAACAACACCTCTAACATAGATAGGGAAAGACCCAAGACACTTTTCGGGCTCACCCTCATAGTACCAAGAGTTCAATATAAAGAAATAACATAAGCAAGAGTAGCATAACTAGTGTCCCCGAACTTGAGGACTCATCAAAGCTTATCTTTGATATGTCTAAAACTAACCGCATGGAGGATAACCATGAGACGCTCCGGTTCCTACATGGTGATATCATGTAGGCAAAAAGAAATAACATAAGCAAGAGTAGCATAGCTAGTGTCCCTGAACTTGACCGACTCACCAAAGCTTATCTTTGATATGTCTAAAACTAACCGCATGGAGGAAACCATGAGACTCTCCGGTTCCTACATGGTGATATCATGTAGGCAAAAGTATGCATTAGTACTTTTGAATATGCTAAGTATATAGGATGCAATGCAACAAGACATAGACAACTTAGTCAAAATGCATATACATAGGCAATGGGTAAGTATAATGACAATATGTCATGCATGATCAATGCCTGAGTAAAACATGCTTGTAAGATATACAACTTGAGAATATAGATTAAATGTGTAGGAAGAGACCATCATAGACCAAGCAAATTAGTACTTAGAATCCAAGGCATATCACTCCCTTGGAAGGTGATTGAGGTATCTATCCCTCAATTGGTAGATGGGCATAGCAGCCCCCATCAAAGTGATCAAGGTATATACCCCTCAACATGCTAGATAGACATAGCACCCCCCATCAAAGTGGCCAAGGTATATACCCCTCAACATGGTAGATGTGCATATAGCACCCCCTCCCCCTCAAAGTGTGGTCAACTTGCAACACTATAAATAATTTTCATGAATTCAATACATACATCACATAGAGTCACTTAACTCATAAGCCATGCAATAGACCTTCAATAACCCAAGAATCCTTAACAAAATATTTTATCAAACATTTGGCAGGTGTGTAATGCTAGTTCGAAATCATATAATTCAAGGGTGAAATAGTATGAGAAATCTTAATGTAAATCAACCCACCAACACATGGTAACACCCTCATGTAAGATACATTCAAACCCACCATCAAATCTTACAATACACCATAGTGTTATAGCTCACAATATACATAGTCAATCAACATTTCATAAAACCCCAACATAGTTTATAGTCATAATTCATAATAAGAGACACCCATAAGATAATTCAACTTGAAAACATGCAATTTTCATAAAAAAGGAAGGTTGGGCACCATGGGTGAAAGGACCCAATTGAAACCCACATACAGACCTTGAACTTCTTGAAATTGGGTTGAGAAAGACTTGAAGCTTGGAAGGGGGTCTTGGAATCCAAAACTTGCTCTTGAGTTCCCTTGAATTCCTATTGAGGTTTTGGTGAAGGCTCTTGAGAGATTTTGAGAGTGTATTCAAGTGGAGAGGAATGAATTTGATCCTTTTGAATAGGGTTTAGGTCTTTTGGGGAGGTTAAGATAGCATTGGAAGTCCAAAAAGGTCATTAGAATGATTAAATTTACGGAAACACCATCAGTGAAATGGAGGGAAAAATTGGCAAAGGGTCAACTCACTGACTGATTCAAGGGTTTTGCGAAGTCACACGATCCATTTATTGGTCCATCAAATCATACTTAGAAAATTTGATGAAAGTTACGAGACGGTAACTTTATACTTGGAAAAATTTCGCTTCGGAATCCTCACGGCCCGTGCCACACCACACGGCTTGTGTGGCCAGTCGTGGCATGTGCCTTAGACACAAAGTGGCCATCCCTAGCTTAGAAGCAGCCTCACGAGGCGTGAGATTCCACACGGCTTGTTTAGGTGCCCGTGTGGCAACACTGCACGGAAGGGTCTTACTAAAACGGTCATAACTCCTTAGTCCGAACTCGGAATGAGGTGAAACCAAGTGAGTTAGAAATTTAACTCAAAGAGCTTTCATTTGAAATGTCGTGGGTCATCCAGTTCTTTGTGTGTTAGAAGTTATATTCATTCAAAATTTGATCCTTGCATAAACCAACACCCAGAACGCAATTTATTGGGAAGTCTTGAACTCCTCTAAGTACTAGAAGTCTCCCACAATTCTAATACACTCCCCACCTAATGACGTGAGGCATAAAACATGGGTACGTAAGAGCATGGAGTTACGGGATATTACAGTAGACTCATATAAGTTGATTTTTTGAGTAACTTGTATACACCTTGCTCATCTTTCTCCATTGCTCAACACCGTAGTGTATGGTCTGAGCTATATAGATTGCTGCAACAAAACATATATAACCAATATAAGGAACAATATTTAAAGAGGTTCCATTTAATAGGAACAACAAAACATAACAATGTAATGTGTACACCTTTTGTAAATCCTTTTTTTATAGTGAAGTTTAAAGAAGATAGAGTGTATGATTACTTATCCCTACTTTTGAGTTACAGAGGTTTTTTTCGAAGATATTCCTTCTTCCATTTAAGCCTTTTAGATAAATATTTTTTTCACTTTTTGAAAATCTTTTAAGTTCAAGAACTAATGGTGTCTAAGTGTAAAAGTAATTTCAGTGAATCAATTTTTCAAGTGCAAAGTTGATACTCGTGGTGTGTCCTAGTACTATGGATTGCAGCATCTCCTTCAATATGGAGATATGTATTTGCATTTCTTGTAATTCCATAGTTTCACCACTACATTAACGCCTTGAACAGTGCTAAAAATATTTGTGGCGTTATTTTACTTTATTAACCCATCCTTTTTCGAGTTGTGTTTGTAATTATTTTAAAATATCACGTGTAGTTTTGAAATTAAATTGTTTAGCTATTATGATCATACTCATTTTTTTTTGGTCTTTTGTATGAGAAAGGTTGGTTCTGAATGGATTTTAGAGATGTAGTTGTAAACAAAAGAATTATTGATCTTAAAAGTACTTTTTGGTCTTTATATTAACTTTTTATAATATGATCTTTCTCTAACATTTTCTTTCTTTGTTTGTTGATAAGAAAATCATAAAAGTTTATATTTCTTGATTTGAAATTCTTTGTAAGTAAGTATATAATGGATAAAAGTTGGACACTTATTGGGAATAGGGCGTTACCACAATACTTAAATGGTGTGGAACAATTTCAAACTGTCTTTTCCAATCCTGAGGTTGTGTAAGAATTTAATGTCCGTGCATAGAACGTAATAATGTGTTTTGAAAAACACAAGATGAAGTGATAATCAATTTATGTTGGTAGGGAATGAATCAAACTTACAAAAAATGAATTCATCATGGCGAGCCAGATGAAACAAATATTAGTGAAGATTCGAATTTAGAAAATGATGATGCTCCTATTTTTGAAATGTTGCACGTCATTACATTGATGAGACTGTCAAATGTGTTAGAAAATTTGACAATAATCTGCTCCATCAATGAGTTGACAAATATGATTTTAATCTGCTCCCCCAATCAGCTAGCATATTTGAATGTAATTTCCTACTGTAAATATGGAGTATAATATGTTATTCTAGGAAAAAGGTTTAGAGGGAAATCCTTTGATTCAAGGATCTCCTAAGAATTAGGGATTGATTAGTTTAGATGATATTTACTTGTTCTCTTATAAATACTATACAAAACTATGAATAACGACATACTTTCTATAGTATCTAAAGTTTCATTGTATCAGAACAGGACTCATCTCACCTAATTTTGGGCCCCCGGAAAATAAAAATTTCTCACGCACCAGATGCTAAGCACTGGGCATGAGGTGAGGTGTTGAAGAGTGACAAATGTCCCACATTGGTGGTTAATAAGATGAGTGGACTCCTTATAAGGCTTGAGCAATCCTCTTCCCTTTGAGCTAGCTTTTTGGGTATGAGTTAGGCCCAAGACCTAATTTTACATGATTTTAGAGCGGAACATTTTCCCCTAATATCATATGGATAAAATAACCTTTCACGGAGAGCATCTTTCTGAAACATCAACAGAAGACAAAAGTTCTTCTCTAGAAGCTACTACAGAAGATCTGATGACACAAGGAGGCACTGCTTCTCACATGCCCTTAGTTAACTTCTCATCGATTAAATGGGAAGAACCAGGTGGAATGGTCACAGTTCGTAAAGCTTGCAATTGATGGTCATGGAAAGTTGGGATATCTGACTGGAGAGACAAAAAAACCAGGAGTCAGAGACGAAAGATGAACTCCTGGAGATCAGAGAATTCACTTGTGATTGCTTGGTTAATAAATTCCATGGAACCAATCATAGATAAATCTTATCTTTTCTTACCCACTACTAAGGATATATGAGAGGCTGTTAGGGAGACATATTCTGATGCCGAAAATGCCTCTCAAATTTTTGAGTTAAAAATTAAATTATGGCAGACTAATCAGGGTGAGAAGGAAGTCACTGCTTATTATAATGAAATGGTATTTTTGTGGCAAGAGTTAGAAAAGTGTTACAATGATGAATGAGAGTCTTCTATGGATGGTGTGAAAGCCCAAAAAAGGGGAAGAAAATGAGACAATTTACCTTTTTTAGCCTAGTTAAAATTGGATTTTGACGACGTCAGGTCATGTATCGTAGGAAAAAATCCTTTGCCTTCGCTTCGTGAAATTTTTTCTGAAGTTAGGAGAGAGGAAATTAGGAGAAAAGTTATGTTAAAACCTGGTCAAAGTATTGGACAAAAACATGTTATAGAGGCTTCAGCTCTTGTAATAACGAAGAACAAAAATGACAAAAATAAAAGGCCATAGGGTGACCACTCAAAAAAACCTTGGCACGCCCGTGAAACATGTTGAAAGATTCATGGGAAACCACCAAACTGGAAGAAGGGAGTTGATAATCATGGCTTTCAATATCAAAATGGTCATCTCTCCAAACAACTTATTTGATCAGGGGCAACAATCTTCTCCAGAAATGTCTCCATTTATAAGGGAACAACTAGAAATTCTGCAACTCCTTCAATCTCCACAATTTCATCCAAATGCACCAAATTCTTCTAATCCTTCTTGTTCTTTTGCTGAAACAGGTATTGTATCATCTGCTTTTCTTAGTGCCAGTTCCAACCAAATAGATTCCTGGATCATAGATTCTGGTTCCTTCTCTGCAATTGTTGGAAAAGGAATTATTAAACTATCATCATCCCTCCCACTTCCTTATACTCTTCATGTTCCAAAAATCTCTTGTAATCTGCTTTCTGTCAGTAAATTAACTTGTTCTCTTTATTGTTGCGCTATTTTTATTCTGATTCGTGTGACTTTCAGGAAAAGATCTCAGGGAAGATGATTAGCAGTGCTAAAGAATCTAGAGGTTTTTATTTTCTTGACAACGAGAACAACTCAGCACAACTGAGTCTTATTTGTTTGAACTCTACTTCTATTTTGAATAAAGTCATGCTTTGGCACTATAGGCTCGGGCATCTGGGTTTTTATTATTTAAGACATTTGTTACCTCAGTTATTCAGAAATAAAAATTCATCCTTGTTCCAATGTGAATTTTGTGAAATAGCTAAGAATCACTGATCTTCTTTTCCCTCTAAAAAATATCAAGCTTCAAAACCCTTTATGATAATTCATAGTGATGCTTGGGGACCATCTAGAATTTCAACAATGTCTGAAAATGGTGGTTTGTAAATTTTATTGATGATCATACAAGATTGGGTTGGCTTTTTTTATTGAAGGATAAATCTGAGGTTAACAATGTGTTTGAGACTTTCTATGTCATGGTTGAAACACGGTTTAATGAGAAAATCAAATTTCAGAGTGACAATGGTAGTAAAATTTTAATGGACAACTAGGAAGTTTTTTCTAAAAACTCTGGGCAGTACACCAAGGCTCTTTTCCAAATATACCTCAACAAAATGGTATCATCGAAAAATAAGCACCTTTTAGAGGTAATGAGGGCTTTAGTGTTTACTATTAAAGTTCCACAACACCTTTGGGGAGAGGCTCTCTTGACTACCACTTACCTAATTAATAAGATGCCATCTTGTCCACTTGAACTTAAAACACCTTTCAAGTTTTTAGGGAGAGATTTTCTAGTTCTAGGTTATTTACAGATCTGCCTCTGAAAGTTTTTGTTTGTACAACTTTTTTTCATGTTCATAATCGTAGTAAACTTGAGCTGCAAGCCAAGAAGTGTGTTTTTGTAGGATATGCCCTAAGTCAAAAGGGATATAAGTGTTATGATCCGCATGATAGAAAGATAATTGTAATAGTAGATCTAACTTTCGTGGAGTCCCAACTCTGTTTACCACTCATCTTCAGGGGGAGTATCATGTAGGTGAAGATTCGAGTTGTTGTGATATTGAGGAAACTAGATGTAAAGAAAATAAGGATATTGATTTTACTATCAATACTGATGTGGGGGATCTAGGAGAAGATATGAATCAGTATGATCCAAGAGATGATAGGAACTAAAGTGATTTAAATAATAAAAACTCAGAAACTTATACCGATGCAGAATAGGCTATTCATCTATTGATAGAAGGTCTACATCTGGATATTGTACATTTGTTTGGGGAAATTTATGACATGGAGAAGTAAGAAGCAAAATATTGTGGCTCAAAGTAGTGCTGAGGCTGAGTATCAATCCATGGCATAGGGAATTTGTGAAATTTTGTGGCTCAAGAGATTTTTGGAAGAACTAAGAAGACCCGTGAATTATCCAATGAAATTGTACTGTGACAATAAGGCCGCCATAAGCATTTCTCATAATCCAGTTCAACATGATAGAACCAAGAATATTGAAGTAGACAAACACTTCATTAAAGAGAAGATTGGAGATGGAAGTGTGTGCATTCCTTTTGTTCCAACAATTGAACAAGTTGCAGATATTTTCGCAAAAGGTCTTTTCAGAACTACTTTTGAGTCCTTTATGAGAAAGTTAGACATGTTTGATATTTACATGCCAACTTGAGGGGGAGTGTCAAATGAGTTATCAGATTTGACAATAATTTGCTCCATCAATGAGTTGGTAGATATGATAGTAATCTGCTCCCCAAAACAGCTAGCAGATTTGAATGTAATTTCCTACTATAAATATGAAATAGAATATGTTATTCTAGGAAAAAGGCTTAGAGGAAATTCCTTAATTCAAGGATCTCCTAAGAATTAGGGATTGACTAGTTTAGATGATCTTTACTTGTTCTCTTATAAATACTATATAAAACTCTGAATAAATACATACTTTCTGCAGTATCTAAACTTTTAGAGACAACTGAGTTAGGGTATCAAGAGCCTAATACAGAAGCTAACATTTTTATAGATTATTGAAGGATGCAGAAAATCAATTATATCCAAAATGTGAAAAGTTTTCCAAACTCTCTTTTATAGTGAGTCTTTTTCAAATGAAGTGTATGCATGGATGAAGTAATACTTCATTTGGCTCTTTGTTGAAATTATTGAGTGATGCTTTGTCCAAAGAAAATGTGCTTCCAAATTCAATTTATGAAGTTTAAAAGATAATTAAAGATTTGGTTTAGATTATGTAAAGATAGTTGTTTGTGTTAATGATTGCATACTATATAGAACAGAATATGCAAATCTTGAACAATGTCCTAAATGTGGTGAAAAAGATGAATAATAAGGAAAGGAGAAGATGCCAATAATGAGATTGCTTCAAAGAATTTTAATAAGAAAAAGAATAGAATTCCTAGAAAGATTCTTAGAAAAAGTTGAGGGTGATTATTCCACTAGATCGAACAGTAGCAGTAGGTCTTAGAGCTAAAGATTTCATTACTAATCTCTCAGTGAAAGTTCTTCATAGTGCTATATGCTGGTAAATTACTTCATTCTTTGACTTCTTTTTCAAATATTAAAATGGTAAATGATCAATAGTGATATTATTGATTGTCGAGCTCTTTGTTTTTTGTTGTTGTTGTTGTCAAAATGAGTAATATTTTAACACTCATCACAACTTAAGTTTATCGAGGATATAACCTTAAAGGTAGAAATTTGGAACGTTGGTGAATCTATCATAGCATTCTCTTCATCACAGCCAATTTGGATTAGCTGATAACATCTTAAATTGTAGAGCCTCTCCAAATACTCTCCTAAGACTAGCTCGAAGTATCTTGCCATATTCATTAGTATGATCCTATTTTCTATTTAAGATATGTCATCTAGATAATATCTTAATATGGATGCATTATCTCATCGAACTTTCTTCAAAAAGAAGAGAGGTTGATGGCATCGGATGTCAACAGCGTGTGTGATATTAGATAGAACAATCTCTTCCCACTTGAACAATATTGTAAGGTTTTCTTACAATAACAAAATCATACTTATGTTGGGACATGATTTTTAAGGAATCTGTCTTAGTTAATGTAATTGTTTAATTTGTTGGATTTGCATTTGTTATATTTGACAGATGATTTCTCATGTCTCCTTTAAAAAGTGTGGTATCAAAAATAAGTTCGTACAAAAACACCTGTAGTGTCTACCAATCCACTGGATCATGTTTCTATTCTTGGATCATGTTTTTTTTCCCTCTTTTGGTGATAAAAAACAGAGAAAGACTGATTAAATTGGCATAGCGTACAATAAGAATTTTTTAATATTTTGACAATAGATTTTGTTTCTTTGGACTTTGTAAGAGTAAAAACAACTTCATCACATTTAAAAGAGAGATTAAAATCTGAAAGCATAATATGACCATCTGATATTACTAGGAAGATCAGATGGTCATATTATGCTTTAAGATTTTGATCTCTCTTGTCAATGTGATGAAGTTGGTCTAACACTTACAAAGTCCCAAAGCAACAAAATCTATTGTCAAAACATTAAAAATTTCTTGTATGCTTTGCCAATTTAATCAGTCCTTTCCTATTTTTTATCAAAAAAAAGAACAAAAACATGATCCAAAAATAGAAACACGATCCTGTAGATTGGTAGACACTATAGATGTTTTGTATGAACTTAATTTTGATACCACACCTTTTAAAGGAGAGAATAATGAGAAAGCATTCTTCAAATGCAACACATGCAAATGCTACAAATTAGACAATTACATTGAATAAGACAGATTCCTTAGAAATCATGTTCCAACATAAGTATGATTTTGTTATTGTAAGAAAACCTTACTATATTGCGCAAGTACGAAGAGATTGTTCTATCTGATATCAACACACACTGCTTGATATCCAATACCATCAACCTCTCTTTTTTTGGGAGAAAGTTCGACTAGATAATGCTATATTAAGATATTCTCTAGATTACCAATCTTAAACAGAAAATGGGACTAGACTAATGAATATTGCAAGATACATAAAGCTAGTTTTAGTAGAGTATTTTGAGAGGCTCAACAATTTAGGAGGTTATCAGCTAATAAAACTTGTTTGTGAATAAGTGAATGCTATGATAAATTCACCAATTTTCCGAATGCCTACCTAGTATCACATTCCACAGATCTGGGCTTTAGATTCATTATGCGATTTTCCCATCATCCATAGTAGTTGTCCTTGAATAGTGGTGGCCTAGTTTGAGAGGAAAGGTACTTGCATGCCTTGACAATGGATGAGCTGATTGGAAACATCCTGACCTATGAGTTGAAACAGAATCAAGAGGAGCTGAATGTTTTGAGAAAGGAGAAGAACCTAGTCCTCAAGGCCATAGAAAACGAAGACTTTAAGGAGGAGAAGAAAATGTGCTTCCAAATTGCATACTATATAGAAAGGAATATGCATATCATGAACAATGTTCTAAATGTGGTAAAAAAAGATGGACAGTAAGGAAAAGAGAAGATGCCAATAATGAGGTTGCTTCAAATAATTTGAATAAGAAAAAAATGGAATTCCTCGAAAGATTCTTAGATACTTTCCTATAATACCTAGATTAAAACAGCTGTGTATGATAAAAGGAATCACAAAAGAAATGAGATGGCATAAGAATAAATGAGTTGATGATGGGAGTATTATGTCATCCACCTAACTCATTGACATGGACAAATTTTGATGAAAAAAATCCAAATTTTGCTTCAGATCCTCGTCGTGTAAGACTTGGACTTGCTTCAGATCATTTTAATCCTTTTGGTTTAATGAATAATTCATATAGCATGTGGCAAATTATCTTGATTCCCTATAATCTCACTCTTGGCTTTGCATGAAACAATCTAATCTTTTGTTGTCTTTACTTATTTCTGGACCAAAAGGTCCTAGTATGAATATTGCATATATCTCCAACCTTTGATTAATGATTTGAAAACATTATGAGGAGATGGAATTGAGACTTCTAATGCTTTTATGAAACAAAATTTTACAGCTTCTTTATTGTGGATAATCAATGACTTTCCTGCTTATGGTATTTTATCTGGTTAGAGTACTATAGGTAAACTTGTTTACTCAATTTGTCATGCACACACTTTTTCAATTTACTTGAAACATGATCGATAGCAATATTATATGGGTCATCATAGGGTCTTAGAGATAAGTTATACTTATCGTTGGAATAAAAGTTCTTCTGATAACACAAAGGAAGAAATTGAAGACTTATACCACATGTTTTGAGTAGTGAAAATGAGCGTATGCAACTTAATACCTCTTAATACAGGTCAGTGGATGACAACATTCGAAAAAGAAATGTGACAATGAAAGATATGATAATTGAAAAAAGAAAAGTTTATCTTTTGAGTTCCCATATTGGAAAACTTTATTGCTGAGACATAATTTAGATGTAATACACATTAAACAGAACATTAGTGAATATGTCCTAGGAATGTTTTGGATTTTGATGAAAAAACAAAAGAATATTAAAATCTCGATTGGACTTACAAGAGATGAAAATAAAAAAAACTCCTCGATCCTCTAAAAAGTAGGGATAAATACATACTTCCTCCAGCAAGGTATTCAATGTCTAAAGTTGAACGGATTCAATTTTGTCAGCTCATCAAGGAAGTTAAGTTTCTTGATGCTCACACTTCTAACATCATTTGTTGTATCAAGGAAGCTAAAACTATTGGACTGAAAAGTCATGATCATCATATTCTTTTTCAACATATTGTACAACTTATCATCAAAAAAGAATTTACCAAAAGGTGCAGATTAGATTGTGAAATGTGAAATAGAGGCCTGAGTCCTCATGTGTGTTATTGATATCATTGACTTGATGTGTAGTTGTTCTTGCTGTTGCTACCTGTTAAGTGTTATGGATTATCCCTTGCTAAGTATGTGTGTTATTGATATCATTGACTTGATGTGTAGTTGTTCTTGCTGTTGCTACCTGTTAAGTGTTATGGATTATCCCTTGCTAAGTATTTTGTACAGGTTGTGGTTGTGGGGGTACCAGTATTCTATATTACTTAACTTGGTATTTATTAGTTCACTTGCGGAGTACCGCGTGTTTGGTACTCACCCCCTT
Source organism: Solanum clarkiae (assembly GCA_011800125.2). Lineage (NCBI taxonomy): Eukaryota > Viridiplantae > Streptophyta > Magnoliopsida > Solanales > Solanaceae > Solanum > Solanum clarkiae. Next base: position 18,268,738 of record JAABOM020000084.1, on the reverse strand, counting down.
TCTACAACAATTTTGTAGGTTACGAGCCCGGATCGTCGTGATACTCTCTACTCTCCGCTGTTCGAGGCTTCCTGTGGAGATCGCGAGAGGTAGCTGTTTGCCATCCCAGCTGACTTCGTACTCCCATTTATGATTTTGTTCTATTCGAGAGACAACATCATTTGATATTTGTGTTTCTTTTCAATTCTATTGTAATACATAGAAGCTTGTGCACGTGACAACCATGTTTTGGGGGATTTTCCAACTAAGTTGAACTTTCATTTTTATTATAATTTTGCACTTTTAATATTGTAGTTGAGTTGTAGGCTGACTTGCCTTGGTGGGATTGAGACAAGTGCCGTCACGCCCATTGTCGGGTCATGATACATACGCCGTGTCACATCTAGGCCCTAGGTTCGGGTCGTGACAAGTATGAACTAGATGGATCCACTAGTAAAGCCCATTTAAAAATAATAATATAATCCTGTGATGGTAGATCATTTAGAGACTAATGACTTTATATAAGGACCCTTTGTGTCGAGCCCCCATATTAAGCCTCAATCGGTGCTAAGCCTAATCCCTTGGAATACTTGAAATAATCATAATTTTAATCATAACATGAATAGATTGTAAGATATATGATAGCTCATTAACTTGCTTGACCTCTACTACTGAGCTTAAATTGAACTTGAACATGAGGGTGAAATAGTAATCATGCTTGATTCCTCAGCTTGACATGAATAGCTCACAAGAGGATAACATCTTGAAATAGGGCTCCACTTGTCACATGTAATATCATAGATATTTTTCATGAATTTAATACATGTTTGGAAGCCCATAATTATCATGAAATCACTTGACTTGAACATCATGCAATAGTTCATCAACAACTTGAAAATTCTTGTCATGTAATTTCGTCAAATACATGATGGGTTCATGACACTTGCTCAAAATCATGCAAATCAAGAGTATAACAAGAAGGAGTAAATCAATTCAAATCAACTCACCAATATTATAGTAAAACCCTTTTTTTGCGTTCTTGAAATTCATCTCAAAATTCACAATAGTTCATAGTTTTCATAGTTCAAAGCTTGCATAATCTCAATAGACATAAATCAACCCATGAAATACTTAAAATGGATATTCATGATTAATCAATCAATACTTTATAAAAACCCAACATAATATACGTTCATAATTCATAAAAAGAGATACCCATAAGTAATATAACTTGAAATCATGCAATATTTCATAAAATGAAAAGATTGGGCTCCATAGATGAAAGAACCCATGGATGAAGACCTACGTACCTTAAACCTTGAAATTGTTGAAGGAATAGTGGAGGAAGACTTGAGAGTTGTTTGGGTTCTTGAAATCCAAAGCTTGTTCTTCAAAATTTTGAGATTGAATGGGGGATTTAATGATGTTTTGGAGAGGTTTAGAGAGGCTCTTTGTGAGTTCTAGAGTTGAAAAATGGCTAAGTACGGAGGATTTCACATTTAAATGGGTATTGGGTTATTACCCCAATGCCCTTAGATGGAACAAGCAAAACAGGGTGCAAAATGTGCATGTCCGCATCCAGGCCGCGTCGTGCCTGGGGCGCGGATGCACACCGTTTTGCATCTGTTGCGAAAATTATTTTTCGCAATGGTTCTTCTAAAATCGGGGTTCTACCCTTTTCCCACACAATTCCCCCCCCCGAACAGGAATATGAAGTTGAATTTTTGAAATCACATGCGGATTTTGAGATATTAGAAAAATACGATTATGGGACATTCCGGAATACATAAGGGGTGTTTCAATTTGTAATTTTGACTAATTTTTATTTATGTAACACTATAATATCTTGCGGCCAATCATGTAGTGGAATTTTACTAGATTTTTAATGTTGTTGTTCAACAGTCGATCATGATGACAAATGTGCATATTTCTAATGATAGTGAAACAGTTGATGTAACTGTAATGCCACCTCGAGGTAAGTTGATCTGTTCATTAAATTGTGTCTCTATAAAATCTCTAGATCATAGATGTTATTTTATATATATTTAAATATCTTTATGTTTGTTAGTGAAAAAAAAAGAAAGGGGAGAGGGAAGACAACAAGGCTTTCAACCAAAAGAAACGCAAGGAAAAAATAATGGAATGCTGAGGCTGATTATTCACCATATCGAAAAGTGGCAGTAAGTTGTGGAGCTAAACATTTTATTAGTGAGCTCTTTGCTAAAGTTCTTCATAATGCTAGACATGATGTCAAGAATTGAAAGGGAATTCCTGATCTAGGAAAACATAGGATTGTTGCTTATATGCTAGTAAATTACTTCATTCTCTGACTTTTTCTTTAAAATAGTAAAATGGTAAATGATCAATAGTGATATTACTAGTTGCCGAGCTCTCTATTTTTGTTGTTGTTGTTGAAATGATAAATATTTTAACTCACATCACAACTTAAGTTTGTCGAAGATATGACCTTAAAGGTCGGAATTTGGAACATTGGTGAATCTATCACAGCATTCACTTCTTCGCAGATAACCTCTTAAATTGTATAGCCTCTCCAAATACTCTTCTACAACTAGCTTAAAATATCTAGAAAAATTCATTAGTATGGTCCTATTTTCTTTTTAATATAAGTCATCTAAAGAGTATCTCAGTATGGCATTATCTCGTCAAACTTTCCCCAAAATGAAGAGAGGTTGATAGAATTGGATAGCAAGAAGTGTGTGTTGATATTAGATACAACATCTCTTCGCACTTGAGCAATATAGTAAGGTTTTCTTACAATAAAAAAATCATATTTATGTGGAACATGATTTCTAAGGACTCGGTAATATTCAAGGTTTCTTTCTTATTATAACAACCCTTGAGGGGATCAGGGGCTGAGAAACACAGCCAGACCTTAGCATTAATAAAATAAAACAAAAGGTACAAAAGAAGGGGACATAAACATTACATCCACCTATGATGGTTCATAAGTAGCCAACCTACTAAGGTCGGCCAACTCATCCCCATTACTAAAGAAAGCAAACCTAAACTACGCACCTATGAGAGGACTCCTCTCTATATAAGGTCTAGGAGACTCTCCCTTTACAAAATATCCTACTCTAAACTACCTATCCCAACAAGACATAGTAGCCTTTGACAGTAGGATCATCAAGGAGATTCATTAATCCTTTTCAACTTCCTTCTTCAGAAACTAGCCATCCTAATTTTATCTATATCAAACAGGGCCCTGCTGTCCTTAGGAAGGCCCTTTCTGATGAAGAATACCTAAGGTTAAGAACTCTTATGACTGTACATGGATAAAGAGTCAACTATTAACTTGGCCTCCTTCTAGATATGGTTACGTATGAAATAATGGAACTTCTTGATGATGAGGACGATTTTTACTAGTTGTTGCCTCACTAACCAAGGAGCCGTGTTGTTGGATTTGATCCATTTAACCAGGAGTTCTGAGTCAGTCTCCAGGATCACTTGAGTATAGCCAAGCTGCAAGCACCAGGTTAGGCTAAACAAGGTAGCTTCTATTTCAGCAGCATTATTAGTACCTACACCTATAGGAGAGATAAAGGCGAAGGTAATATCACCCTAGTCATTTCTAAGTATTCCTCCAATACCTATTTCATCAGGGTTGATGAGGGAACTTCCATTAGTATTAAATTTGACAAGGTTAGGAGGATTAGGTTAGGACCAGGTTTGAACCAATAGGTGACAGTGACTTTGATGTCATGAATGTATTTTTCCGCCAATATAATCAAGCCCTTCCAATTGTTAGGCCATTTGATATAGAGAAAAGCAACACCAAGGATACTGGAGGTGTCATTAAAGATAGAATAACTAACCTTGGATTGATTGGAATATTTTCCACCATATTTAACACGATCTGTTCTTCTAGAGATGCCAACAGATGAGGATAGGAGTAGATTGAAGGATCATCCAGTGAGGATCATTTCTAGGCTTGAAAGACCACCATCTTATTACCAAATTCTTGAGAGGGATGTAGTCCTTGTCCATGCCTATAGAGTCAACAAAGAATCCCCAAATATTCTTACAAAAATGTCAGATATAAATATATGGTCAATGGTGTCTTGTCCAGCCTATTGACAACAGTAGCAAGTTGAAGGATTGTGCCCAAACTTGATAATCCGCTCATTGGTAGGGAGCTTTCCTCTAAGAGTTATCTAGAGGTGGAAAAAGCATTTGAAAGGAACAAATTTTTTCCAGGTAAGGGTGTTTATAACTGTAACATCCCTGTTTTCTCTAATGTGGTTCCAAGCAGAAGAACAACTGAAGGGACCATTTGTATTAGGCTTCCAAATAGGCTGGTCAGGGTGCAAACAATGAAACTAAAATTGGATAGCCAGGATGGTGGAAACCATCTGAGGAGGGGCTATCTCAGTGATCCTATCAATATTCCATTGACCATATGTCACGACCCAACCCAGGGGCCGTGACTAGTGCCGATTGGGCATCCAAACAATACCAAATCAAATTCCCAATCACATTAGTTAAGGATTCTACCAAAATTTCGGCAGAGTTTCCTCTGTTT
>JAABOM020000084.1:18223734-18262627 GCA_011800125.2 Solanum clarkiae | reverse complement strand
ATACAACGAGGTATGTAAGGTTATTTGATTTCGTATCACTTGGCATGAAACATAGATCTCTCCTTGGTACATAAAGGGACTTGCCAACTCCGACACAACTATTAACCATGTCTCCACTCTTTTGTATATTCATATGATTCCATACATAGTCACCTTCAAATCTGCACACATGTTTGGATACCAAGTTACATGAGTTCTTGTTACTAGATAAAGTTCACGAGTTGTCCATTCATACGCATTTCATCATTTGTGTAATGTAATCTTTTCATTGTCATGTTATCTTGTATGATTATCCATATGTCACATGCTATATATACAGTCCTACAGCTCCAATATTATGGCCATCAAAAGAATCATCTCAAAGGTAATTGAAAGATAAAGGATACAGTTTTTGATAGGTGGTAGCCCGAGGGGTGGAGATAGCACCTAGCCATGGACGATCCTATCAACGGAGGTAGCCCGAGGGGTTGAGTATAACCTAGCCAGGGACGAACCCGATACAGTTTCTCCACTGATCAGTTGGTCATTTGTTTTACTGTTGTGCACAGATTTTACAGTAAAGGTAAAATAATATAAAGAACATAAAGTACATGATCCCATTGTACAACTAAAGGTGGTCTCTTATGTTCCACTAGTGTATAGTTTCATTTAATTGTTACTTCATATGTGGTGTTTCCTGCCTTACATACTCAGTACATTATCCCGTACTGATATCCCTTACGGGGGACCTGCATTTCATGCTGCAGGTACAGGTGCTAGTAGATCTCCCCAGTAGGAGTACATGATATTCAGTTGCTGTCACCAAGCTCCAGGTTGTTTCGGGGCTTTGTATATGTCTAGAGCCTATGTGTTTTTATTGCACAGTTCGTTGAGGCGGGGCCTGTACCGACCCTTATCGGATGTCTTTCTTTATTTAGAGGCTTTATAGACTATGTAAAGTAAAATGTGGTCATGTCTCGTACTTTAAATACGATGGCCCTAATGGCCTAGTCATATACATTTCCTTTTGGCTTGTTATCACTGTTTATCTTCTTAAAGGCATGTCAAACACAAAAACCCCTTATAGTATATACACAAAGAGCATAGTTACAGGTTGGTTCTCCCAAGCCTTATCGGTAACGGATGTCAGTCTGCCCTAACGGCACTTTGGGGCGTGACATTACCAACATCCTTCAGCTGGTAGGAGGCAAGCTCAACTCCTTCAATCTCTTCAGCATGCATTGCCTTCAGATGTTGTACATCTCATTAATAAAGTTCTGCAGGTCCTCTCCACCTTCGACCTCGTATACACTGGAGGGTTCATCCTCAAGAAGTCTCTAAGTCTGGTCACAGTTGAGGGCTCTAGTGAGTTGGAACTAAGAGCTTGAGAACCCTGACTGTTTCTGTGGGAGGCCACCAATTGAGTCAACATAGTGATGGCTCCTCTAAATTCTGCCTCAGTAGTGGGAGCTGGCTGAGCAGGGGGCGCTTGTGGGACCTCAACAGTCCTAGCAGGTTGTCCCCGTCTCCTAGCCTCTGGCTGATTCGGGACCTCTGGTTGAGCATTCCCAGCAGCTATGGTTGGGGCATCTCTTTGAGCGACTATTTTGTTTGGCGGCATTTTCTATAAACATATATGCATGAGTTAAAATGAGATTTCCATAAAGTTAAACTCTATCGCATGAATCCTGATCATAGAAGAAGGGTAACACTTTCTAATGTCCTACAGTCTCCTGCTTATGAAGTGTAGTACACAACACACCCATAAACAAGACTCTACTAGACACGGCTTCATAGACTCCCTAGGACACTCAAACTCTGTGCTCTTATACCAAGTTTGTCACGCCCCATGAGGGTACCCTAGGCGTAACTAGCACTCGGAGACTATTGTCGGTCCCTAAGCGAACCACCTAGTCTCAGTGCATTCATTCAATCAATTTAATAGCGAAAGATAATGAAGAAATAACTAACTATCAGTGGACTATAAACTATCAACCAAGTCTATCATAAGGAATACAAGAAAAAAAAGGATAGTCTCAATATAAAGAAGAGAAAAGGGATAAGAACCCCAAACATCAACCATATACATCTATGTCTACGAAGCCTCTATAACTACTGTTTAAGGAGGTATCATGATAGGCCATGGCTACCACAATCAAAGAAAATAATGAAACAAAACTGAAGAAATAACCATCCTCTGAATGCTGGGGAGCACTCACCAAGTATCTGACTGAAAGTCTATGAACCTCAACGATTTGCCTGCTAAAGTCCTCTGTCTACTGAATCTACATCATAAAACGATACAATGCCAATGGGCGTTAGTATGTAAAATGTACTGTATGTAAAATGGGCTAATGTAAGTGATAACAATTAGAATCAGCTCATCCCCCACTCATCCTGAAACGACCCAAAAAAAAGTGCCTGAAAACGTGCCTCGGAAGTGACCGAAATCTTGTTTTTCATATATCTAAAAATCCATTTGTTATATTAAATATTTGACTTCATATTCTTGTTTAGGGGGTCAAATTGAGTAGAAAATGGGTCTAACCCAAATTTTAGAGAAACTGTATCAAAATTCGAAAATTGCAAAATATGTTATTTAGGAGGGTCCACTTTGAAGAGGAATATCTCTTAGCACACAAAAAACTGGGTGACCCACGATCTACCAACTAAAATACCTTTGATTTATCTTTCCAACGCACTTTGTCTCACCTCATTCCGAGTTTGGATGAAGGATTTATGCCCATTTTTGTAAAACTTTCCCATGTAGAAAATGAAATTTCCATTGAGCAGTCCGTTTTGGTCCTATTTTCTCTTGACTTCAGTCCTAGACTTTTAAGTCTTGGGCTTGAAGATTCCCACACTTGAAAATACATATACTTAGCCTTATTTCACCCTCATTTTATCATAAACATTCCCCAAAGCTCACTCAAACATTTAGACTCATATTTCACCCTAAATTCAAGTCCCAAACTCAAGACCAATCTTTAGGATTTTTTCAAGGATTTCACTCAAGTTTCAAGTCTCCATTAAAGTCTTCTTCAAGAACCTCTCCAAAGTTAAGGTATACGGTATTTAACCATTGTGTCCTTCCACCCATAGTGCCTAAATCCTCTTTTAATTAATATTGCATGATTTAAAGTTGATTTTACATGTGGATCTTGTATATTGAGAAATTTCATGAAAGTGTGGTTGTTTTAGCATATTTTGAGCTTCAAATCTTTGATATAATGTTGGAATTGATGAGGGGTTTTGATGTGAATGTCTTAGGGGTGTTGCAAGGTATTGATTAAAGGTTTTAACACTGATTATACTGCATGATTTCATCTCTAAATTGCATGCTCTTTTACCCCTATTACACAACTCTAAGGTGTTCGATAAAATGTTCAGTTATGTTTTCTTGAGAAATTGAAGGTCCAAAGCATGAGATATGATATGAATGATATTATAATGATGAAATGATATTATGTACATGATTATTCCGACATTAGTTATTGCATTAGAGCTTATGATGAATCCTATATAATGCTGCATTAGACCATGCCCAATCCAGGGGGGATAAGAACCGGGATAACCACGTGAGGGGTTTACACCTTGCCACCTAGGAAGATTGGGGGGGTGTGACCAACATCAACCATGTGAGAGGTTAGTACTTTACCACCTAGGATGATAGGGGTGTGACCATCATCAACCGAGTTGGGAGTTTGTACTCATCATCCATGTGAGGGGTTTATACTTCACCACCTAGGATGATTGGGGTGTGACCAACATCAACCATGTGAGGGGTTTATACCTCACCACCTAGGATGATTGGGGTGTGACCATCATCAACCAACCAAGGTTGGAAAGCTAGCTTGGTCTCTTCTTTACATATGATATCTTATATGAGCATGATTTGCTTAAGCATGTTTTACTTATGCATTAATCATACATGTCATATTATTATATTATGCCTATTTCCTATCATTATGCATTTTGGGTTATGATGTCTATCTATTGTCACATTGCATCTCATATACTTAGTACATTCAGACGTACTAATGCATACTCTTGACTATATGATATCACTATGTAGTGATCGGAGCTACTATTGATTCTTCTTGTGGCTATGAATTGTTTAAGTTAGCCTTTGGTGAAGTCCTCCATTCTGGGGACAAGGACCATTCTCTCACACTATGTATTAAGATTCTCTTTACTTTGTCATTTACTTATGACTATGAAGGTGAGCCCGGTTATATGTCTTGGCCCCCGCCATTATATATCTAGTAGAGGTGTTGTTGGACAAAGCTATGTATTTATGTCATGAGTTGATTCTATTATCTCTTGACTCTATGTTATGACAAGTTCTCCCTTTGTCCCCTTTTCCCTTATTTCCATTCTTCAAATGTCATTTAATTGTTCCGCGACCAAGGATGTGTAATGATATGCTATGAGGTTTGTATGGGGTTCCTTCAAGTTCCCCATTCGCCGGTCATGTCTAGAACCTAGGCTTGGTTCGTGACACATCCTCGAATCAGAATAAGGAACGAGACTACATCACATCACTATCCATCAAGACCTAACACAATCACATCATCCTCTGAGTATTATCAACATGAAACCTATCTGGGAGTTTCTATAATTGACAACCACCACCTATGAGCCGGTTATGATACAACGAAGAGATGTCGTTGCCACATCCATTCAGTACCTTGCCGGGATAAAGAACAAGTCTATCGGGGTTCTAAAAGAAGCCCATCAAGCCTCTGCGAGGCAAAGGACACATCCACTTTCAATGTCCAATCCTCTCTTACACTAGCCACGTAGTTAATGAGTACGAGTGGGACTCACTATTACCCATTTCAGTGCTAATACTCCTTCCAGGACTCGATATGCTTATAAGTCTATCAATACATCAAGAATTTCCATCACCCATCCTCGACGGGCAAGAACACTCACTTATCTCATCGTCTATCTACTTAAAGAGTAGGATTATTCCTTCAAAACAAAGGTTCAACCTCATTTAGACTCCAAAAACCCTAATTCCATCAATTTTATCCATCAATACACTCATCTCAGGACTCAGACTCCAACAACCAACACATTCAGACATTCAAGGCTCTAGACATTACCCCTAAGTTCATTCTTGAAACATTTAACCAGGAAATCATACAATCATACAGTGATCCATGTAAATAGTAAATACAAGTATGATTATCATTGATTTAAGATAATATATAGAAATTAAAGATAGATTTCAAGATAATTTTCAAGAATTACAATTTAAGACTTCTCAACTGTCAACTATCCTCCTACTACACATATCGGGGCACATGGAAGAACATTTTCATGTTCTGGGTAGCCTTTACAAACCTGGGATTGGAGAATGTTTCAACTTTGTTCAAGAACTTGGCCTTGGACTTTGAAACCCTCAACCCTCTCTTCTTCTCCTCTTTCAGAACTATGCTTAGTCTTAAGAAAATTATGGGTTTTGAACTCCTTTCGTATAAATTTAAGACTTAAAACACGTTTTGGAATAATAGAATAGGTTGGGAATACCTAAAATACCCTTCCCAAATTTAAAAGAAAATCTGTCACCAAAATTACACCAGTCTACATCGTGTACCAGTGTATTTCGGGAATTTCAACCCCCGTCAAAAAACTGGAAAAAGAATAAGTGTGGGTCCATGATGGATCCGCGTCGTAGCCCTGTCGCGCACCCTCACTATTTTGGGTCAAACTTACGAAAATTATTTTTTGATCTGATTGCTCTTAAAGCAAGTCGAGACCATTTTTCCGCTCGATTTTCTACGTTAATCATAAATCCGATCTTGGATTTCTCATCGGAGCTTTGAAAAATGTGTTATGCACACGATATATTCTAGGTGCATTTTGATAATTTTACGGGGTGTTACATTGATACAAGTGGAAAAGGTCTTTTTGAAGTTATTATAGATGAGATAAAAAATATTGGACTTGACATTGATAATTTAAGAGGATAAGGATATGACAATGTATCAAACATGAACACCAAGGAGTACAAAAGAGACTTATTGACGTAAATCCTAGAGCATTTTATACGCCTTGTGGTTGTCATAATTTAAATTTGGTACTTTATGACATGGTTAATTCTTGTACAAAAGCTATATCATTTTTTGGAGTGATACAACGTATATATACACTATTTGCTTCTTCTACTAAGCGGTGAAAAATTTTAAAAGATTTTATACCCAATCTAACTCTTAATTCATTATCACAGACTCGTTGGGAAAGTCGTATTGAAAGTGTTAAAGCATTAAGATTTCAAGCACCACAAATAAGAGATGCTTTGTTGAAACTAGAAGAAGTTAGTGAGGATCCAAAAACTAAAAGTAAAGCTACTTGTTTAGCAACATATGAGCTTTTGAATTTTTATTAGGTATGACTATTTGGTAAGACATATTATTTGTGATTAATTCAATTAGTAAAAGTTTACAATCTAAGAATGCATATTGATGTTGCTATAGATCAGTTAAAAGGTCTAATTTCTTTTTTTCAAAAATATAGAGAAGAAGGATTTGAGAGTGCTATAATTTCTGCTAAAGAAATTGCAAAAGAGGTGAATGTAGAACCTAAATTTCATAAGAAACGTGTAATACTTAGAAGGAAACAATTTGATGAAAATATTGATGACGAAATCATAAAGTCTGTTGAAGAATCTTTAAGAGTTGATTACTTTATATATATAGTAGATCAAACTATTTTTTACTTCAAAATAGATTTGAACAATTTGAAGCATATGAAAATATTTTTGGTTTCTTATTTAGTGGTAAAAAGTTAAAATCATTAGATGATGGGAATTTAAGAAAATATTGTCTTAACCTTGAACTTTCTTTAACACATAATGGTTATTCTGATATTGATGGTTTAGATTTATTTTTTGAAATAAAGTATTAAGAGAAATAATACAAGTACAAGATAATGATCTAATAGAAATACTCAATCAAATAAAATACTTGATTCTTTTCCAAATGCATATATTACTTATAGAATAATGTTAACAGTTCATGTTATTGTTGCCTCGGCCGAAAGAAGTTTTTCGAAACTAAAATTGATAAAATCTTATCTAAGATCAACAATGTCTCAAGAAAGATTGAATGGATTGGATATATTATCAATTGAAAAAGAATTATTAAAACAAATTGATTAGAAAATAATAATTAATAATTTCGTCGAAAAAAGCTAGAAAAATAGATTTTAAATAAAAATATATAAGATAATTTTTTAAAAAAAATTAGGGACCTTTTTTAGAATTTGGCTTTAGGCCCCCAATCTCGTTGAGTCGGTCCTGTTAAATGGTATATCTTTGTAAAAAAACAGTTTCATCATCTTGAGCATGACTAGATTGAGTTGATTGTATAGTTCCTGATATATTACTGCCAACTTCAGGAGGAAGAATGTGTTGACCTTCACTCTCTTTATCTAGAATATCCATACTCATCCAACCACATTCATTATTTAATATTTGTTGGTCAATAGATAAATTATGGTTCTCTACCAATCCTTTACCTTGTAGACCCTTAAAGTAGGTCTAGATTTATCTTCCAAATAAGTATTCAAACTAAGTTGATCTTTTCTTTTAAAATAAGGTGTTGTCTTCTGCTTTTCACCACAACTGTGCATGTAAGTGATGACAACGACTTTCAACTCACAATTTAATTCACAATAAGTAATGAGTTTATTCACAAAATCTTCATATGAGATACCTCGATGCACAATCATTGTTATCATCTCGGACAACTCTTTCTTCTTCCAACATCAAATATAACGATCGTTTGACTCAACCCATTCACCATGACAATTAACCCCTAATGTTATTTGGTTTCCCATTAATTATGTTGAAGGTACCTGAAATAATTATAATTAAAAATAAAAAATTTGATCATGAAAGAAGAGAAAAAATTGTATCAAAATATAACAAATAAAGTGATTCATTAAGCTTTTATTAAAATAGGTGTATCAATTACTGAAATATATTCAATAGTTACACCTATTTCAACTTTACTCAGCAATTGTTGTAAAATATTCAACAGTTGTTATATTTATCTTAGAACCTACTGCAACACTTATTGAAATACCAATAGCAGTTGTTGAATAAATTTAGCAACTGTTGTAAATATTTTAGCAGTTGTTGTATTTGTTTCGATGCCCACTGCAGCAATAACAATAGTTGAATAAATTATTCAACAATTGCTGAAACTATTTCAGCAATTACTGTATTTATTTCAATATATGTCACATGTTCAGAAGATGTATTTCACAGAGATGGGGATGTTAAGATGGATGTGTGGTCACACCAAGCGTGATAACATTAGGAATGAGACCATTCGGGTAAAGCTAGAGGTGGCCCCTGTGGCTGATAAGATGAGGGAAGTGAGACTGTGATGGTTCGGACATGTGCAGAGAAGGAGTACCGATGCTCCTGTTAGGTGGTGTGAGAGGTTTATTTTGGGAGTTACAACCGAGGAGGGGGGGGTAGAGGTACACCAAGAAGTATTGGGGGGAGGTGATCAGACAATATATGGCGAAACTTGATCTCACTAAGGACATGACCTTAGATAGAAAGGAATGGAGATGGTGAATTAGAGTAGTGGGTTAATTGGTTGGTAGGATTAGGTGGATGTCTGGCCTTGGGGTATAGTAGGGTAGCAAGAGTAGTCACGTTTTATATCATGTGTTATCATTATCTGTCGTAGGTGTGTAAATTTTATCATTTTTACATATTTTTATGTGTTTTTCGTTATTAGTCACCCTTTCTATTCCCTTTCCTTTCCTTTTTGTCATATCTAGTTTATTCTGCTTATGAGTTTTTGAGTCGAGGGTCTCCAGGAAATAGTCTCTCTACTTCTATGAGGTAGTGGTAAGGTCTCGTACATTCTACTCTCCCCAGACCCCACTTGTGGGATTCCACTGGGTATGTTGTTGTTGTATTTCAATATATGCCACAACAGTTGTTGAAATAACTATAACAATTGTTGAAAATCATACAATAATGACAAGCACAATAATATAAAAATCGAATCATTAGATGAATAATGCAAATAAAATCACACTATTCACCTATCAACAGATTTAAAATTACCTTTTAAGCGATTTGTAAAGTCACACGAACAAAATTTAGTCTAAAATTTAAAATCATCTTCTTTTTAATTCTTCAAATAAGAATTCAAAATGAGGTGCAAAATCAATGTTAAACATAAAAAAGAGGAGGAGGAGGAGGAGGAGGAGGAGTGCCCTAATTGATGAGAAAATGAAAGATTACCTGGAGAAGCCTGATTCCTAATGGATGAGAAAATGAAAAGGGTTGATTTGAATTTTTTTTAGAAAGTAGGTTTTCATAGAAACTTGGGTTAAAATATAAAAATAAAAACTTGAGGACCTATTTGAAAAAAGTCACATATTATTAAAGCTTGATTAAAATTTGTCATCTACACTTAATATTTAAAACTAGAGTCACAAGTATTGCTATGGAGGAAGTCCACATTCAGTATCAAATAACTAATTGATGGAAGGTTCAGATTTGGAGAGGTTGAAACCAATTATGAAGGTAGTACCCATGATAATTATGTGGATTCTGTAGAGCAGGAGAAATAATAGGAGGCATGATAAGGAGATAAACTATGGCACAATGCTATATCAGTGCAATCAACTGATATTCTATGTGACAAAGATCAGATATCCATGGATAGAGATTCCTAAAAACTAGGAGGCTCTGATCCAGACTTTAGAAAATTTCTGGCCCAAATTGTTTCATCTTCCAGTCAAATGGAATCTCCCCAATAACAACTACTTTAAAGGAAATATAGATGGCACATGTATGGGAAATCCGAAGGATAGTGCCTATGCCTTTTGCTTGAGAGACTACAAGGCACTCTAAGATATACTGAATCGGGGAGATAGGTCACAGAACTAGTATTGAAGCTGAGGCTATGGCTATCTTACAGTGCTTGAGATATTGCAAGACTAATCAGGTACACTCTGTAACCCTAGAAACTGACTTCAAGGTATGCAGAGGATGATTAGTGGGATGTGGAATATTCCATGGACAATTAGGGAGCTTATGGAAGAGATAAGGGCACTCGCACAAGCAATGCAGACAAACATAAGACATACATAAGGAGAAGCAAACCAGCTAGCTGATAAACTAGCTAACCATGCACTAGAGCAGAAGGGGCTATTTTGTGACACCCTATAACTCCATCCATATATGTACCTACGTTTCAAGCATTATTCTTATATGTAGGAAGGGTATTAGAGTCATAAAAGACCTTTAGTACTTAGTTCGAGTTCAAAACTTTCCTATAAATTGAGTTCTACTATTGGATTATACTATGGTCAACTTTAAATGATCTTAACTCTTAGCACACAGAGAGCGATATGTCCCACAATCTACCAAATGAAAGCCCTTTGAATTAGCTTTCCAACGCAATTGGTTTTATCTCATTTGAAGTTCGGAGTAAAAAGTTATGGTCATTTTACTGAACACTGCCAGAGAAGGGTGATATTACGAAACCTATTTATGGGACGTAACTTGAAGTACGGCCCTATCTGCTAATTCCTCGACAAAAGTCTTGAAACATCAATTTTTGGTCTCAAACTTTACGAACCCATCTACGGGCTATAAAATGGACTCATAAAGGTGAACGAGAGAGCCCAAAATTGGGCCAAAACTTTATGAAAGGGTCCCTACGGGCCGTGGAACATTCTATGGCCGTAAATGGGCCCATAGACAACTTTTGACAGCTTCTTAAGAAAGGTTATTTTGATCCTTTTCCACCCTTTCTAAGCCTAGGATTGATGTTTTTACACCTAAATAAAGCCCTAAACATGTCAAAGTAATCTTTTTATGCTAAAACACTCTCTCAGACCTAGAAACAAGGATTCAAGAAAGAAAAGGGCTACGATTTGAAGGAAAACTTGACGATTCTTCCAAGCGACTTCAAGATTCAAAACTTCCAGGTATGTAAGGCTAACAAAAATATGGATTCTATTCTTCCATGTGCCCCATAACCCAAATTGATGGTGATATGATAAATTGATTCTCCCATGAATATTTCTTGAAGGGTTTTCATAAATTCTAATGTATATCTATATAATTGTAACACCCCACAAAATTACCAAAATGCTCTTAAAATGGAATCGTGTGCATAACACGTATTCCCAAGCTCGGATGAAAAATCCAATACCAGATTTGCGATCAGCACGAAAAATTGGTGGGAAAGTGGTCTCAGCCTGATTATAGAGCAACCGGATCGAAAAATAATTTTTCGATCCAAAAAACAAAATAGTAAGGATACGCGTTAGGGGCGCAATGCGGACCTGTCATGAATCCATACTTATATTTTTTTCAATTTTTTGATCAAGATTGGATTTTGAAAATATACAGGTGCACGGCAAGTCCGCATCGCCGTTCTAGTGCAGGATTTGTGAAAATTTTCTTTTAAATTTGGGAAGGGCCTTTTTTGGTCATTCCCCTCCCTATTATATGTCTCAAAACATGTTTAAAGGGTCTCACGAAGGATTTCAAAACCCATTATTTTCCTAGTCTAAAAGTGTATTCCTGATAGAGGAAGAAAAATGGTTTAAAGGTTCATGGATTGAGAGTCAAGTTCTTGTTAAAGACAAAGGCAATCTTCACTCCAGGTATGTAAAGGCTAGCCAGAACATGAGATTATTCTCCAATGTACCCCATTGAGTGAATTAGTCTGATAGTTCAAGGTGATGGGTCTTGTCCATGAAATTCTTGAATGTTATCTTGAAAACTATCTTTAATTTCTATATATTTTCTGAAATTGATGATCATCATAACTTGAATTATTTTTTTAAGTGAATTATTGTATGATTATATATATACCCTACATAATTTCCTTACTAAAGACTTCAAAAATGAACGTAGGGGTAGTGTCTAGAGCCTTAACCACTTGAGTGTGTTGTTTGCTATAGTCTGTGTCCTGAGATGAATATGTTGATGACTGAAGTTGATGAGATTAGTGTCCTCAGAGTCTAAATGAGATTGAAATTAATCTTGCAAGAATGATCCTACTCTTTAAGTTGATAGATGATGAGATTAGTTGAGGTTTCTTGCCCGAAGAGGCCAGGTGATGGAAATTCTTGATTGATTGACAGTTTATGAGCAAGTCGAGTCATGGGAGGAGTATTGAGCACCGAAATAGATAAGAGTGAGTCTCACTCACACCCATTAACTACGTGGCCAGCGTAGGAGAGGATTGGACCGTGAAAGCAGATGTTTCCTTTCTCCCAAAAGAGGACTTGATAGACTTATGGATCCATTGACAGACTCCTCCTTTACCCCGGCAAGGTACTGGATGGATGTGGCAATGACATCTCTTCATTGTATCATCACCAGCTCATAGGTGACGGTTGTCAGTTAGAGAAACTTCCAGACAGGTTCTATGTTGATAGTACTCTGATGTTGATGTGATAGTATGATTCTTGACTGATGGTGATGTGATAGTATCCTATTCCTTATCATGAGTTAAGATTGAGTAACTTGTGAGTTGATATTATGTCATATTGTCTAGCCTATACTATTTACTTAGCCTATTTAAGATATAGTACATTCCACATACTAACACCCCTTTGGTACTGCATCATTTCATGATGCAGATTCAGTAGATAGAGGACTTCAGCAGGGGAATCGTTGAGGTTCACAGACTTTCAGTCAGAGACTTGGTTAGTCCTCCCCTGCATTCGGAGGATGGTTTTTTCTTTTATTCGCTTGAGTTGTGGTAGTCATGGCCTGTCATGGTACCTTCTTAGACAGTAGTTATAGAGGTTTCATAGACACAAATTGATGATGGTTGATGTTGGGATTCTTTTACCCTTTCTCTATTTTGAAACTGTCTTTTTGTTAATCTTGTTCCATGTGATAGACAGAATTGATGAGTGTTGTAGCCAACTAATAGCTTAGATTATTCTTTAATATCTTTCACTAATTAACTAGTTGAGTGAAAGTGATGAGACTAGGTAGTTCACTGGGGGCTAGCAATAGTCTCCGAGTACTAGTTACGCCTAGGGTACCCTCCCGGGGCGAGACAGTAATCTTGCATGAATTATTGTCTTTATGAATTAAATGCTTGAATTAGATTACTTTGTCATACTACATGAACCCTAGCATGATTTCTTATTATTTTCACATGTTTTACTTACATGAGCATGCATGAGCATAATTTGAGCCTAAAGAGTATATAGAATCCTTAAATGCTATAATTCTCCATTTGTTCTCCTAAATGCCATGAGTTAGAACAATGCATGATTGAGTCCTTATGAGTCAGGAACTGAACCTTAAAATGATGTAACCAAGGTGTTTATAGTTGGTGTTATGAGTTGAGTTGATAAATATCCAATGAGACTAGATGAATGAGTTAACCATAAGGTTGATGTCTTATGAGCATCTTGAGTCTTGGGAGGAGTATTGAGCACTAAATTGAGTTAGAATAAGTCCAACTCGAACTCAATAATTACGTGGCCGGTGTCGGAGATGATTGAACCATAAAACAGGATGTTTCCTATTGTTCCAAAATGAGGACTTGATGTTACTAATTTTGGATACATTGATGGGATGTCTTAAACCCCCGATAAGGTATAGGATGAATGTGGCAACAACATCACTTCGTTGTATCATCACCAACTCATGGGTGATGGTTGTCGATTAGAGAAACTCCCAAAATAGGCCTTAATAGTACTCTAAGTGAATAGGATATGGATAATAGATGAGTAGTCATTGTCTAAATTACGTTCTTTCTTTAGACTCTTGATATGATGATTGAGTTTCCTATTTCTTGAGTTGAGCTATTTGATTTGATGTTATTCTTCCTTTAATTGTTTCTTTCTGCCATTTTATATGCTCGTACATTCCATGTATTGACATCCATTTGGGCCTGCATCTTTTAATGATGCAGATACATGTACTTGTGGCCATCAACAGGCACCTGATTGAGGACCTATTTTCTTTCAGTTGATTTGGTGAGCCTCTGTTACTCTCGAGGGACATTTTCTTTTCATTCTAGCTTGAGTTAGACTTATCTTATTCTATTTAGAGGTAGCCATGGGTCTCTCATTGGCACCATTATTCAGATGTTTTAGAGGCTTCATGGACTAAACTATAGAGTTGTTATTGGATGTTATGTTGACTAGTTTTCTTTCATACCAGTTTTGCTTAGTTTATAGATGTGATATTTGGCCTTTGGCCTTTATTTATCACTTTTCATTTCCTTTCTTTAAGTATTCTTATACCTTGATGTCTTCCGCTATTAGAATGTGATTGAAAGAATGTGATGAGGCTGAGTGGTTCGCTTGGGGGCTACCACTAGTCTTCAAGTGTCGGCCACGCCAAGGGTACCCTTCCAGGGTGTGACAAACTTCATATCAAAGCACAGAGTTCAAGAGTCCTAGTGAGTCTTTGAAGTCGTGTCTAGTAGAGTCTTGTTTATGGGTATGTTATGTACAACACTTCATAAGCAGAAGGCTATAGGACATGAGGAATTGTTTCACTTCCTTATATTCTGAGTTCATGCAATAGAGTTAAAAACTCTATAAAGCTCTTTTCTAACTCGTGCATTACGCGATTGCAGATCATGCCTCCAAAACATATCGTGACCCAGAAGGATGCTTCAACCAGCAATGCTGGGAATCCCACTTCTGAGGTGCCTACTCCGATGAAAATGAGGGGTCAAGGTCGACCAGCCAAAGCCACTGATGTTCCACAGACACCTATAGCTCCACCTGCTCCTACCATAGAGGTTGACTTCAAAGGAGATATCATCATGCTCACTCAACCGTTAGCTGCTCAGAGTGGAAACCGAATTTCGCAGACTCCCAGTTCTAACTCACAAGAGCCAACTGTTGCCACCATACTGAGACATTTTTTTAAGATGAACCCACTAGTTTTTATTGGATCAAAGTGTCATGCCCCGGAAGGGTACCCCTGGTGTGGCTGGTACTTGAAGAACCATTGTTGATTCCTCAAGAGAACCACCTGGTCTCACCATCACGTTGACTCGACAACAAAAGAAATTACTCAAATAGAAAGACATCATATGAATAAAATATAAATCAACAAACTCATGGTTTCCAATGAATTAGTTTGGAATACAAAATACTCAACAAATCTCCTTCTCATTGTCTATGAAGCCTCTACTCAACAATCTAGATGGTGCCATGAAAAGCCATGGACACCTCAAAATCAAAGGTAATAAAGCACTCAATGGAAGTAAGAAGATAAAAGGGCTCCTCCGAAATGCAAGAATGGCTCACCATCTCTGGGATGCACTAATCTAAAATTCAGCAGTGCACGGGATGAAATCCTCTATCACTTTGCAAGTCCAAATGAACATCAGTACATGGAATATACTGGTATGTAAAATAGCTCAAGAAAATAAGGCTCAACTCACTCATCTCGACTCGGCAACTCATGCTCAACTCAGTACATGCAAGTTTAAAGTAAATCATGTTTTTAAAGTAAACTCAGTAGAAATAGGCTCAGTTTAAAATATCATGCTCAATCAAGGTTTCTTAGGAGTTCTATTAACCAACATCCAATCCTATCACCTTTAGTTTAGGTATGCACAACGAAGGCGATGTTGTTGCCATGTCCATCCTAAACTTGCCACGGTAAAGGATGATCAACTCTCTCATAGATCCATAGTAAATGTCCACTTTTCGGACAAGAGTCGCCAGAACGTGTTGTATGACTATCCTACACTGGCAACGTAGTTCTGTGGGTTAGAGTAGCTGTTTACTCACTCTCAGCTCAGTGCTCGATACTCCTCCCAAGACTAAAACATGCTCAACTCATCAATCAACTCAATCCTTAATACTCAGTAAATCAGTCAAATCTCAACCTTATTAGATTATCTCATCTCAGTTACTCATCAACTTAATCAACCAATGCAGAAAATCGACTCAACTCAGACTCAAATAGTCATTCAAACTCACTCAATGGGACTCATCATGTAGTACAAGCAAGATAATCAAATATAACAGTGTATGTGACCAAATGTAACATGCTCCTCGTACTCAATCATACTCAAATTACCCAACTCAGATACTAAGACTCAACCTCAACTCAGTAACATGCATAGAATTTCATAAAATTGTGCAATTAAGGGTTTATGTTGTCAAGTATAAGACTTTACCTCAATTTCATGTCAGAAACTATGCAATGCAATGTAGTAAGTACATCATATATTATTAGGAGAATTCATAATAAATAAAGAAATTTCAATATTATGACAACAGAATTCCCAAAATCTCAACTCCTTTACAACTTTTTTTGACTCAAGTAGATGAAAGAGGCTTGTGAACGGATGTAGTTCCACACATTAGTAAGCCTTATATACCTAGGGATTGAAGAAATAATTCAACTCCAGCCGATCCTCATATCAGAATAGAGAACTCTCGCTCTTCTTCCTCCTCTAATATTCTCAAGAAACCCTTGAATGTGAACAATGTTGAATAATACACCTATGTTTCTGTTTTAAGACTTTATTCAAACCTAAAACAATTAAGGATTTAACTAAATAGGAATCAAAATGGACAAAAATACCTTTTTTTTAAAACTATCATCTGAGTCTACGAGACCCCGTCTAGATGTCATAGACTATTCTACGAGTCGTAGATGACCTCTTGTAAACAAGGGGTCCTGAAAATTGAGTTACTGGAATTTGTCACGAAACCTCCTCTACGAGTTGTAAAATGTTCTACAGGTCGTCTGTTAACTCGTAATTCAAGACACTAAAAAGTTGACATTTTGACTATCAATTTACGAAACCAATCTATGAGTTATGGATTGCTTTACAAGTTGTATACTATCTCGTATTTATGCCTCAGACTTAGAAAATTCCACTAAGTCACTGGGGGGTTTACGAGACTCATTCTACGAGTCATAGATCTGACTACAGGCCGTGAATGGCCCTCGTGAATCCTTCTTCAGCAGTTTTTCTCAGTATTTTCCCAGCATCTTCTATGCATCTACTCCAGAATAGGTAGAAAGAATTAGGAAGGTGTTACACAAAGGTTGAGGAAGACCCCTAGAACTTTATTAATGAGATGTGAAAAGTGTTGAAAGTTATATATGCGACTAAGACTGTGGGAGTTGAACTTGCTTTCTATCAACTCAAGGATGTGGCAAATGTCTAGTACAATCAATGGGATGAAAGCAGAGGTAAGGATGCTAAACCTGCCATTTGGGATGACTTTGAGGGTGCCTTTTTTGATCACTTCTTTCCACAAGACTTGAGGGAAGCAAAGGTAGAGGAGTTTGTTAACTTGAAGCAGGAAGGGATGACTGTCAAAGAATATAGCCTCAAATTCATATAGCTATCCAGGTATGCTCTAGAGATGGTCCCCGATTTGAGGTCTAAGATGAGAAAGTTCATATCCGGCTTAGGCAAGCATTTGAGAAAAGAGTGAAAAGTGACATTGTTGATTCTGGACATGGACATCTCTAGTCTTATGGTCTACGTGCAACAACTTAAGGAGGACAAGAAGAGGAATAGAGAGGAGCACTTGAGTAAAAAGGCTAAGTCGGAAGGGCATAATCCTAGCCAACATAAGCAAGGTAAGGGGGAAAGGTCCTATTTTTAGAAAAGGTCTCTAAACTATGCACCATCCTCAGCAATTGCACCAGCTCCGAGTAACAGGTATGATCAGAAGTCTCAAGGCTATCAGAATTTCAAAGCTCAGAGTTCTCGATCCCAAACTAGTGTTACTCATGGTTCGAGGGGGAAACCACCATGTGTCAAGTGTGGTAAACTCCATCTAGTGAATGTTGTATGGGCACAAATGTTTGATATAGGTGCAGAAAGACTAGTAACTTCTAGAATGAGTGACAAATGAGGAGGAGGGGTTATGGAGGTAATAAATCTCATTCTTCAGCAGCACCATAGAGAGATGCTATAACCAATATGGGTGGGATTACAAACCGTCTATATGAGATAGAAAATCGATAGGATCAGGAAGTTGCACCAGATGTCACGAGTATGCTTCAAGTTTTTCACGTGATATATATGCTTTGCTTGACCCAAGTGCCACTTTATCATTTGTAACTCTATATGTGGCTAGTAAGTTTGAAATCTTTCCTGAATGTCTTCTCGATCCCTTTAGTGTTTCTACTCCTATGGGTGAATCTATTTTAGCTGAAAGGATATATAGAGATTGCATGGTGTCTATCTACCATAAAAATACTTTGGCAGACTTAGTTGAGTTAGAGATGATCGACTTTGATATGATTCTTGGTATGGATTAGCTACACACTTGTTATGCCCCTGTTGATTATAGAACCCGAACTGTCAAATTCCAATTTCCAAATGAGCCTCTCATAGAGTGGAAGGGTGATTCTATTGCGCCTAAAGGTAAGTTTATTTCCTACCTTAAGGCCTGAAAGATAATCTCAAAGGGATTTATCTATCACCTTGTGGGAGTTAAGGCTACTGATGTAGAGTCTCCATCTTTGGAGTCAATTCTAGTTGTCAAAGAGTTTCCTGATGTCATTCTTAATGATTTTCCTAGAGTCCCTCCTGATAGGGAGATTGACTTTGGGATCGATGTTCATCCCGATACCCAGCCTATCTCTATTCAGCCATATAAAATGGCCTCGTAAAGTTGAAAGAACTGAAAGAGCAGTTGAAAGATCTCTTGGATAAGTGGATTCATTAGGCCGAATCTCTCACCATAGGGCGCTCCTATCCTATTTTTTAGAAATAAAGATGATTCCCGCAGGATGTGTATAGATTATCACCAATTGAATAAGGTGACCATTATAAAGAAATATCCTCTCCCAAGGATTGACGACTTGTTAGACCAACTTTTGGGTGCCACTGTTTTCTCTAAGATATACCTCAGATCAGGCTATTGCCAGTAGAAAGTGAAAGAATGTGACATCCTGAATGCAGTTTTTCGAACCTGATATGGTCACTTTGAATTTCTAGTAATGTCCTTCGGATTGGCAAATGTTCCTGCCGCTTTCATGGACTTGATGAACAAAGTATTCAGATAGTACCTTACATTTTCATGAGTGTGTTCAGTCGACGATATATTGGTGTACTCCAGAACATTTTCATGAGTGTGTTCAGTCGACGATATATTGGTGTACTCCAGAGATGTGGAACAGCATATCTATCATCTTTGAATTGTTCTTCAAACCCTTAAAGATAAGGAGTTGTTTGCAAAATTTTCAAAAAGTGAGTTCTGGCTTAAATTGGTGTCATTTTTAGCCCATGTCCCCTCGGGTGATCATATTTGAGTGGATATGCAGAAGATTGAGGCAGTTAAGAACTGGCCTAGACCTGATCACACCCAAGTTACACCTTGTTTTTTTAGAGGACAAAGCGATTGTTGTCAAATATAAAACGTAATCAAGGTTAGGGTCGAACCCACAGAGAATACATAGACTTATGAGAATTCACAAACAAGCAAATCAAGTAATTAATCAACTCAATTCCCCGGGGGGGAGGGGTTAAAGTAATCAATAAGAAAACAAATTACACTAACTATAATGGAAGAGGATCAATAATAGAGAGCAACTTTGATATTGTGTTCCCCGTAATTCACCAACTCAATAACACCAGATAACCCAATTCTCGACTAGGGTATAACATGTAGGATGCTAATTTAAGTTCACCAAGCCCTTTGGTCAAAGGTGAGAGGCGAATTTTACTATATGACTTAGCCCATCTCTATAGTATGCAATACTAGCCATTACCTATAGTCCCAGTCAACCTTCCCTTGGTCTAGTTCAGTTGATTAGACGAGAATGCAACATCGAATCCTGTTAATCAATCTCTTTTCCTTTTCATTACTACCTTGATCGAGAAAGTAACACTAGGCAAGTTCTAATGTTGGCCACCACCAGAAAACATGAAAAACGAAGAGAATTGACTAATACATGCAAATATCCATTCCAAGAATTGCAAATTACCCCAGTTTATTTAGTTAGATCTTCATGGTTCCCACAACCCCAAGTTGTGGATTTAGCTACTCATGATATGGGTAGATGAAAAAATTATGAATTGAGAAAACATAATTAAACACTTACCTAATTGAATTGAGAATCAAGCAAATTCAAAATTGATTAAGAATCATAAGATTTGAAGAACAAATTAATTCACAAGTGTATTCTCTCAATTATCTCTCTAAGTATTGTATTCTAACCCTAATTACAATGAAACTGATGGCTCTCTCTGAAAAATGACCTAAAAATACTATTTATAGTAATTACAATTAAGTCCTTAATAAAATAGAAAAATTGGTCGGTGGACTCCACAAAACCTATTTATGACTAGTAGAGGCTTCTAGGAGTTGTAATTGGGGTCTGATAATCAGCTTTTTTGATTTTGGAAAATTTACTTCTATGAACTGTCTTTATGACTTGTAAACAAATTTACGACTCGTGCTTCAAACTCGTAGGCTTCAACTGCTACAAATTATCCCTCTTTGGAAATTTTCGCTAAACATATTTAAATGACTGGTAGAATGCTCTACAACTTGTATAGAGATCTCGTATAGCTGATCCTCAGATATCATCCTTCACGGGAATTTGTCACGAAACTGCTTCTGCAACTTGTAGAGGGTCTCGTAAATAACCAAAAACCAGAAAACTCTGCAATTTTGCTCCGAAGTCATGCCAACCTGCTTTTCTGCAAAACTAAACATAAAAACATATAAAATCATAAATGTCGCAATGGAAACATACAAAATCCTAAGTTTTAGGCATCAAAAGTATTGTATTTTGACGGCACATCAAGACCTACCTCTCCGACTGACATAAGTAGTTTTCTGGGTTTGGATGGTTACTATCACAGGTTTGTTGACTGATTTACTTCTCTATCCTCACCATTGACTAAGCTAACTCAAAAGAAAGCTTAGTTTCAATGGTTCGATGAGTGTGAGAAGAGTTTTCAGGAATTGAAAACAAGATTAACGATTGCACCAGTATTGAATCTACCTGAAGGGTCAGATGACTTTGTGATCTATTGTGATGCTTCTAGTGTGGGATTAGGATGTGTTGTGATGCAGAGAGGTGAGGTCATAGCTTATGCTTCTAGACAACTCAAGAACCATGAGAGGAACTATCCAACTCATGACTTAGAATTAGGTGCAATGGTGTTTGCACTCAAGATTTGGCGCTACTACCTATATGGAGCGCATGTTGATGTATTCACAGACCATAAGATCCTGCAATACATTTTCACCCAGAAAAAGCTTAACTTGAGGCAGAGGAGATGACTTGAGTTGCTCAAAGACTACGACATGAGCATCCTCTACCATCCAGGCAAATCTAATGTGGTTACAAATGCTCTTAACAAGTTATCCATGGGGAGCACCACCCATGTGGAGGAAGAGAAAAAAGAGTTGGCCAAAGAGGTTCACCGACTAGCACGATTGGGAGTTCAACTAGATGATTTAGGCGAAGGAGGAGTTCTTGTGCATAATGGGTCTGCATCATCTCTAGTAGTAGAGGTGAAGGAGAAACAAGATCAAGATCCTATTTTATTACAATTGAACGCGGACGTGCATAAGCAGAAGGTAATGACTTTCGTTTAAAAAGGAGATGGAGTATTGAGGTATCAAGGAAAATTGTGCATCCCAGATATTGATAGTGTTCGAGAAAGGATCATGGTGAAGGCCCATAGTTCTAGATATTTCATTTATCCAGGGTCTACCAAGATGTACCATGACTTGAAAGAAGTCCATTGGTGGAGTGGGACGAAAAAAGACATTGCAGTCCTCGTTTCTAAGTGCCCAAAATGCCAACAAGTAAAAGTTGAGCACCAAAGGTCGTGTGGAGTAGCTCAGAATTTTGAGACCCCAAAGTGGAAATGGGAGGTGATTAACATGGACTTCCTCACAAGCTTACCGAGGTCCTCAGATAGCATGATTCAATTTGGGTGATAGTTGATCAGATGAAAAAATATGCATATTTCTTAGCAATAAAGATGATAAACACTACAGAGGATTATTCCTGGTTGTACATAAGGTAGGTTGTCAGATTGCACGGAGTTCCTTTGTCCATCATATCAGATAAGGGGCTCAGTTCACTGCCCAATTCTGGAAGTCCTT
Organism: Solanum clarkiae; assembly: GCA_011800125.2. Taxonomy (NCBI): domain Eukaryota; kingdom Viridiplantae; phylum Streptophyta; class Magnoliopsida; order Solanales; family Solanaceae; genus Solanum; species Solanum clarkiae. The sequence goes on along the minus strand of JAABOM020000084.1, from coordinate 18,240,550 downwards.
TCAAAAAGCCTTGGGTTTAAAGGTGAACCTTAGTACTGCTTTCCACCCTCAGACTGATGGTCTGGCAGAGCATACGATACTGACTTTAGAAGATATGTTGAGGGCTTGTGTCATTGACTTCAAAGGTAATTGCGATTTTGATTGAGTTCGCCTATAGCAACAGCTTCTATTCGAGCATCCAAATGGCTCCTTATGAGGCCCTCTATGGGAGGAGATGTAAATCAGCGATTGGATGGTTAGAGGTAAGTGAAGCAGGATTAATTGGGCCAGACTTGGTTCACCAAGCCATAGAGAAACGTAAAGATCATTAGAGAAAGGTTGAAGACTGCATAGAGTCAACTGAAATCCTACACTGATATTAGGAGGAGAGACTTGGAGTTTGAGGTCAATGATTAGGTGTATTTGAAAGTGTCACCCATGAAGGGTGTGATGAGATTTTAAAAGAAAGGGAAACTGAGTCCGAGGTACATTAGCCCTTATCAGATCATAAAGAGAGTGGGCAATGTGGCTTATGAGTTAGAGCTACTACCAGAGTTAGCGGTCGTCCACCCAATCTTCTATAGTTCTATGCTTAATAAGTGTTGGGAGATTCGTCCTTGGTTGTGCCTGCTGAAAGCATTGTAGTGAAGGATATTTTGAGTTATGCAGAGATCCCAGTCCAAATCCTCGATCATCAGGTTCACAAGTTGAGAACCAAAGAGGTTGCGTCTGTAAAAGTGTTATGGAGGAATTGGATTGTTGAAGAGGCTACATCGGAAGCTGAAGAGGATATGAAGGCTAGATACCCTCACCCATTCATGCCTTCTAATGATGAAATCGATGGTAATAATTCATTTCTATCTCTTTGTTACCTTTCCATTGTTGAGTTGAGTTCTTATCTCCAAGTTGATGTTTTTGAGTTATGAATATTTGAGTATGCATGACATTAATTGTATTCGTGCCTAGTGATGATGTTAGAGACATTCTATCAATTCTAAATATGATTTGAGGTTGATTTTTGAAGTATGAGTATGCGAGTATTTAAGTTCCTGCGTGATAGGTCTCCTAGTTGCTCATCATTCAAGGACAAATGATCCCAAATGGGAGATATTGTGATACCCCATAACTCTATCCTCACATGTACCTATGTTTCAAGCCTCATTCTTATATGTGGTAAGTGTATTAAGGTCATAAAAGACCTCTAGTACTTAGTCGAGTTCAAAACTTTCCTATAAATTGAGTTTCTAGTGTTGGATTATGCAAGGTTGAACTTTAAATGATCATAACTCCTAGCACACAAAGAATGAGGTTTCCCATGACCTACCAAATGAAGGCCCTTTGAATTAGTTTTTCAATGCAACTGGTTTCACCTCATTTGGAGTTCGAAGTCAAAAGTTATGACCATTTTACTGCAGACTGTCAGAGCAGGGTGATATAAGGAAACCTCTTTACGTGCTGTAAAATGAAGTACGACCCATCTACTAATTTGTGGACAAAATTCCTGAAACTTCAATTTTTGGTCTTAGACTTTACGAGCCCATCTACGAGCCGTAAAATGGGATTGTAAAGGTGAACCAGAGACCCCAAAATTGGGCCAAAACTTTATGAAAGGGTCCCTATGGGCCGTTGAACTTTCTACGGTCCATAAATGGTCCTGTAGATGACTTTCCATAGATTTTTAAGAATGGTTATTTTGGTCTTTTCCCACCCTTTCTTAGCCTAGGATTGACATTTTTACACCTAAGTAAAGCCCTAAACATGTCAGATTAATCTTTTTATGCTAAAACAGTCTCTCAAACGTAGAAATAAAGTTTCAAGAGAGAAAAGGGCTAGGGTTTGAAGGAAAACTTGAGAATTCTTCCAAGCTATTTCAAGGTTCAAAACTTCCAGCTATGTAAGGCTAACCAAAACATGGATTCTGTTCTTCCATGTGCCCCATAACCTGGATTGATGGTAATATGAGTAAATTGAGTCTTCCACGAATGTTTCTTGAAAGCTTTAAATAAATTCTAATGCATATTTATATAATTTTGCATGAATTAATATTTTTATGAATTAAATGCTTGAATTAGACTATTTTGCCATACTACATGAACCCTAGCATGATTTCTTATTATTTTCACATGTTTTACTTACATAGGCATGCATGAGCATAATTTGAGCCTAAAGAGTATATGGAATCCCTAAATACTTTAATTCTCCATTTGTTCTCCTAAATGCCATAAGTTAGAACAATGCATGATAGAGTCCTTATGAGTCAAGAACTGAACCTTAAAATGATGTAACCAAGCGGTTGATAGTTGATGTGATGAGTTGAGTTGATGAATGTCCAATGAGACTAGATGAATAAGTTAACCATATGATTAATGTCTTATGAGCATATTGCATCTTGGGAGGAGTATTGAACACCGAATTGAGTAAAAGTAAGTCCAACTTGAACTCAATAACTATGTGGCAGGCGTAGGAGAGGATTGAACCATAAAATGAGATGTTTCTTATTGTCCCAAAATGAGGACTTGATGTTACTGATTTTGTCTCCATTGATAGATGTCCTATACCCCTGGCAAGGTATAGGATGGATGTGGTAATGACATCACTTCGTTATATCATCACCTGCTCATGGGTGATGGTTGTTTGTTAGAAAAACTCCCAAACTAGGCTTTGATAGTACTCTGAGTAGATGGGATGTAAATGATAGATGAGTAGTCGTTGTCTAAATTGTATTCTGATTGAGTTTCCTATTTCTTGAGTTAAGCTATTTGAGTTGATGTTATTCTTCCTTTACATGTTTCTTTCTGCCATTTTACATGCTCGTACATTCCACGTATTAACGTCCATTTGGTCCTGCATCTTTTCATGATGCAGAGATATGTACTAGTGGTCAACAACAGGCGCCCATTGAGGACCTATTTACTTTCAGTTGATTTGGTAAGCCTCCGCTACTTTCGGGGGACATTATCTTTTCATTCTAGCTTAAGTTAGACTTATCTTATTCTATTTAGAGGTAGCCATAGGTCTTTCATTGGCACCATTGTTCAGATGTTTTAAAGGCTTAATAGACTAGACTGTTGAGTTGTGATTGGATATTATGTTTACTAGTTTTCTTTCATACCAGTCTTGCTTAGTTTATAGATGAGATGTTTGGCCTTTGGCCTTTATTTATCATTTGTCATTTCCTTTCTTTAACTATTCTGATACCTTGATGTCTTCCACTATTAGAATGTGATTGACGAATGTGATGAGGTCGAGTGGTTTGCTTTGGGGCTAGCAATAGTCTCCGACTGCTAGTCACGCAAAGGGTACCCTCCCCGGGGCGTGACAAGTTTCAGTACAATAATTTTCAAGAACTTCCAATAGAGTGCAGGAAGATTTTGAATTGCGACAAGCCCCAAATTTACACGTTGAGAATCAAGGCTAGACCTATCAAAATACATGGAGACTATACACATTAAACAAAAACAAGTGGTAGGAGTCAATATTTACTTCTTGAGTTACACATATATGTCAAGTGTCTACTCCTACATATATACCATAATAGCTCTCAAAAGAGTCCCCGTCAAAAACTTGGGTCGAGTCAGAACGAAATTACCAGTCCCACACCAAAAGGGAACACCAGTAAGGAACTCATGTCTATCAAGAGAAGGCGCAGAGTCTCCCCTAGGTGAAGAAAAAGAGCATCTTAAGTTCAGATTTACAAAAGTACGAAGGGAAAAGGTGGAAGAATGAACATACCCATGGTGGATTCCTCAAGATCCAAGCTGCTGCACATAGTATCCAAGCAAAACATGCGAAAACTGAACAAGGAAACACTAATAAGATAGTGGAATCAGGGTTAAATGGAGGGAATGGAAGAGAAGCTTCACCTGAGACGAGAAACGTCCATAGTTACAGTAGGATAGCTGATTTTTCAGAGATTAATGACCCAAAATCGAAGAAGGCGGAAGCAACGATTGTCCAGTGCTTTCAGATACATTCTAGTGTATCTAAGAAGCCAAAGTTTGGAAAGTGGAAAGGCATATGCGACAGTAGGGGTTTTGTCTTGATTATTGGACTGACTGTTGGGCTCCATCTCTCAGACATTGTATTTACACGCTTACTTTATTTTTTAGGGAAAAATATACAAAATAGACCTAATTTAAAATTATTTACCCTTAATAGACCCAAGTCAAATTATTTATCCTTAATAGACCCATACCCAAGCTATTTATCTTTTTATCCACTTACCCTTCTTACTTCGCATCTGACGTCATGCTGACATCAGCATAAATACTATGAAATATACTCCTGCAGTATATATATACCATACCGGTATCATATAGAATAAGCTCATTCCTCTGTGATACTCTGGCGGTATATATGTATACAACTGGTCTTGTATACGATTATGTTTTTTTAAGAAATAAATAAGAAATAAATAAAATAATTAAACTCTAAATTAGTAGAAATTGTACTTGTTATTCGGTATATTGATATCCTAACGGTATCATATAATTTTGAGCTCTTTTTTTGATAAATAAAATAATTAAAAGAAAATTATTAAAGTTACAAATCTATTTATTAAATTTTAAATTAGTAGAAAATATATTCTTTGTGATACTCTATCGATATGTTGATACCATATTGATATCATATAGGATTGAGTTTAATCTTCTGTGATACCTTGTTCGTATATATATACCCTATTGCCCTATTGATATATCATACAAGATAGTATTGACATCAGCACATGAATTTTAATATTAGGGAGGATAATTTTAATAGTATAGATATAAAATATAAATGAATATATAGATATAAATAATTTGCTTTAAAGGGACGTAAACGTACTTTTCCTTTTTCTTTTTTCAAGTAATAAAATGGCTCAGAGCCAAAAAAAAAAAATAATTAAAAGAAAAAGCTGGAGTCACTCCTCTTAAATTTCCACTCATTGTTGTCGCTCTTAATTCATTAACCCAAATTATAAGGCCAAACTAGAAAAAACAAAAAAAAAAAAAAGAAAAACAACAACGGTAACCCAACCCGTATGCAGCCCTCTCCTCTCCTCCCACCCACCATACTACAGTGTTTCTCAAGCCTCTACTTGTCCTTTCTTGTCATTGATCCTTGAAATTCTATCGCCAAAATTTCCCATCTTAAATTCTCCAAAGTGGGTTTTGTTTAGCTAAATCTCAATGGTTTCTTTTGTGGGTTCGGTGATGTCGCCTGCCCTCAACATTTGGAAAAGCAGCAGTGACCCCTCTTCTTCTTTTACCTACGTGAAATCATCTTTCCCCAATTCTGATTTAGGAAACCCATTCTTTGTACGTTCCTTGACGAACAGGAAGGGTAAAGGGACTGTTTGTGCTTGTGTTGCATCCCCTCGGGACTACAAAACTGCTGACTCTGATCGGTTTCCCAATTCAAGATTCAATGTAAGACTATAATGAATTGATTTTGGGTCGTCCAATTATTTACGTTCTTGCTTTTGGGTTCTGTTTGCTAATTCGGATATGTGTTTCTTATGTATATGGTGACAAAAAGTTTAGGATGTCAAATTGGATTTTTCGTAATTGTATTAGCTATAGCAGAAGAAAAGAATGATTCATAATAACATCTTACCTGGAGCACGCTTTACTTACCTGGAAAGGGTCCATGACCTAGGTTGGTGATCTCCGCTGCACTTGGGAGAGGTACCAATCTAGGATTGGCTCAAGTGGTCGAGCTTATGGCATAATAACATTGAAGAAACTGAAGAAACATGTAGTTTTTGGCTTTCCATTTCAGTGAACATTTCCAGGATTTGGTACTTTTAAATACATAATGCTTGTTGCTGTTTTTGGTCTCTCATTAGATTACACTTTCTATTACACCGTTCTCGATGCCAAAAGTTTGTGTGAACTAAATTTTGTGCTAGAATGTTATTTTTTCCCAGACAAATGATTGTGTGCTGGATATATTCTTTTTTTATGGCATAAATGAGTTGCCTTGCATTTAGCAAATGGTGAAAACATTTGAATCTTTCCTAGTATATTGTATCTACCTTGATTTCGGTCTTCATCTTGTTGGAATAGCAGGAATCTGCTAAATCGGAGAATGTGAGCTTCTCCAGAGAGCCTGAGGATGAGGCAGATGTGCTTATTGAGTGTAGAAATGTGTGCAAGTCATTTGGCGACAAACATATCTTAAGAGGTGTGAGCTTAAAGGTGAATTTCCATTTATTTCCTTTGGCAACTGCTTATATGCACCTTGGGCAATTTAAATTCTGGTGTATTCTACTTCAGCGACTAATATTGTAACTGATTTTATCAGGGGCTTTCATGCAAACAATGACTGGTTGATATGAATTATTTCCTACTTATTTGTTATGATGGGAAAGTTCATATAATGAATAATTTTCTTGATGCTTTGATGCTAAATAGTTAGAATTTTCAACTCTCCCCTGCACGAATGCTACTTACCTTGCTTCCCACTACTTAGGTTGGTTAAGAAGTTCTTTTTCTTTCCTCTGTTTACAGTCTCATATTGTACTCTTGCTTACTTGTGCCTGATGCAAATCTATTTTATGTTGTTAGAAGCTATTTTGTATGCAATCTTTGCCTTGTAGATTCGAAAATAAGAGCAATAAAGTTAAATTTACATAAGTTTGCTTGAGATGGAGATTAGCTTATAAGGATGTGCAACACATGTGTGCTATAAAGCAGTAGTTTCTAGGGATGACAATTGGGGCAAGCGCAGGGGAAAGTCCTTACTGGGGTGGGGAAAAACTTAGTTTGCATAAAAGTTTAATCAGGCATGTCAGATCAGGTCAATATCTGGGTTAAAAGGATCTAATAGTTCTTCCCACTAATAGCCCGTTTGGATTAGCTGGGAAAAAGCGGCTTTTAAAAAGTTCTTCAAAAGTACTTTTTAAAGTGCTGAAACTTATTTTAAAAATAAAAAGTTATGTGTTTAGATAGAAGTGCTTAAGTTGGAAAAAAGTTGTTTATGCGTTTGGTACCAAGGTACTATTAAGCACCTTTTTATCAAAATGTCTGAAATACCCTTAAAATATTACACATAATAAAATGTTAATTATTACTCTAAATTTTTGTTTCTAAATTAGATTAAATTAGACTTAATTTATTTTAATAATCTTCAATATAAATTGATTGTATAAGTGAATTTATATGTCTAAGTTATTTTTTAATTTCTAAAATATATAATTTTAATAAAGTAGATGAAATATTTGAGTATTTTTTAATTATATTTGTAATAAGTAATGTCTATATTTCTTCTTTACCATAAATAATTTATAAAAAGAATAAAATAAGGAGAAATTAATTTAGAAGGAAAAAAAAATGAAAGAAAGAGCAAGGAAAAAAAGAAAAAACGGAAGAAAAGAAAAAACAGGAAGAAGGAAAAAAAATAAACTTCCATCTTTGGAGAAAATGCTCCGGGCACATTCCCCCAAAAATTCTCTCTCCTAACAGAGGAGGGTAGATCCCATTCCGACGACCTTCTGTTGCTGGAATTTACCTCTCTTTCTTCCTTACTCTCCCTCTAACCTCTCTTCACCTTTTTCTCTTCTCCCCGCTACCATTTCCAAACCCCTTCCATTTCCCTAACATGGAGGAAGACATGATCTTTTTCTTGATGGGTTTCAAATCGTTTGACATTGCTGTAGACGCAGCTCGTGCTGAGACGTGGTATGATTGGGCTGAGAGAGGAAAAAACATGATGAGTAGAGCAAGCTTCTGTCAACAAACGATGGAATGGATTTGCTCGATCTTTAAGGAAGCATCAAAGGTGAAAGAAAACGTTGTTAGAAGATGGAAAAGACAGGTGCATGCTTCACTCGTTTTTTGTGCAAAGAATTTTAACAAAATGGGTAGATATATGAGCATTATCAACATACAAGGCAAAAATAGATCGGTCTTAATTTTCTTGAAATTGCTTTCAATGCGGGTTAGTGGGATTTGGCCTCCATAATTGAAAAGTTCATTTATTGCAGAGTTAACAAAACAATTAGCAAGAACTATAGAAGTATCGAAAAAGGAATCTCTTATGCAGAAATGGTCAGGAAGAGCAAATGGGCCTCTAAAAAGATTGATGCTGGCATCATAAAAGAGCGAGGGGACACCATTTTCATTGACGGAAAGACAAATCAAACTTGCAACGAGCTCTTAGCCAGGAGTCTTGTTGGAAGTTTTCCTGCAAATGGGTCTAAACCTCCTTTCCTTTTGGAAGTACGTAGATGGGCACAGAAGAATTGGTACCAAGCTCATGGCTTGAATATCTACGAAATGGGACATAATTGGTTCCTGTTTGAGTTCCCTTCTTCTACGGCGGCTGAACATGTTCTCAGAGGGAGATGGTTTTGGTTGAATATACAACTAAAATGGTGGTCGCCGTCGGTGGGTGCAAATCCATCCAGGACAGAGGTGGACCACTCTTGGATCAGACTGGTGGGTCTTCCGTTACATCTGTGGTCACAAAATGTCTTCAGAGCAGTAGGGGATTTCTATGGTGAATGGTGGGTGAAAACAGAGGAAGAAACAGAACTTCGAAACCATCTAAAATGGGCTAGAATTCTTGTCAAACACAACGGAAATCCCATTCTGAAGGAGGTGAAGATAGGCCTTGAGGGCCATGGTTTCATCGTACAAGTGTGGGACGAGTCTCCGACGAGATTTTTTGTCGGAGAAGAAGGTACGGAAGTCGCAGGTGAAAAAGGGGGTTCTGTTTCTACCCAACAGATAAAACAGAGGGTCAATGCAGTGAAACCCACGTGCTTGCCAGTTGGGGACGGTAATTATCATGTGGGACCCTCAAAAGATTTTGAATTTAAATATTTCTCACGTGTCCAGGAGCGTGAGAAAGGAAAAGAGATCAAAGGGTTGGGCCCAGAGATAGGGAGAGAAAATGAATTGATGAGTTTGGGCCCAGATCCCCTGGCCCAAAATGTTGCTCTGTTAAATGAGAAGAAGCCCAAAAACATTGAGGTATTTTATGAACCTTTGCTTGATGAAATAGAAGCAAATTACTGTACGCCAAGGGAGAAAGCCAGCAAAGGAACTTTAATACGGGTGGGAGAAAGAGAACAAGTCCAGAAGACAGACCTCAAAGCTGCAATAAGGGATGATGATGCGATGTCCATTATCTAAATAGAGGATGGAGGAGAGTCGGGGATACAAATTGTGGAAAACTTGAAATTGGATCGACTGGTGGAGGGGGACGCCACTGTCGAAAATATTCTTCCTTTAAATTCTGATGAGAATGACATCGCTACGGGGAATGAAATTCCCTCTTGGGTCCAGCAAAACATAATCAGTCTCAGTTAAGAATTTGGGGTGCATTTTACCGGCTGTGAAGAAGCGGTCCTGAGTCTATTCATGTCCATTGATAGCAGGAGGAAAATTGTGGAAGAGGGGGCTAGAGCTTTACTACAAATTACTCCAACAGGAAAGATGTCGAAAGAACTCAAGAAACTAGAACCAACGAGTAATTTTGTGAGCTATGGCACAAGAAGCGGGGAGAGGGGGGGGGGAGGGGTTGCTTTCTAGATGTCCTTAATGAAAGTTAACATAGTTTCATGGAACGTGAGAGGCCTCAATGAACCAAGGAAGAGGCAGCAGATTAAAGCTATGATGAATAAATAGAAGGCGCATGTGTATTGTTTTTACGAATAAAAAATTAATGGTGATGTAAGTAGGATCGTTAAAGATTTATGGGCAAATAGGAGGGTTAGGTTTGCACAGCTTGAAGCAAGTGGGACTAGAGGGGGGATTATCATCTTGTGGGATAGTAGTATCTGGGAGGGTAGGGTTTGCGAGGTAGGGGCTCACAGTATCACTTGCAAGTTCACAGGGAAAGGTCAAGATTTTGGTTGGCATTTGTCAGGGGTCTATGCCCCAAACAGTAAAGTAGAAAGAGAATAAGTATGGGGGAATTGGGGGTGGTAAGGGGACTTTTCAGGGGACCGTGGGTGGTGGCTGGGGATTTCAACGTAGTGAGATTTCCATCAGAGAAAAAGCACTGTAAAAGATTCAACAAGGCTATGGAAGAATTTTCTGAGTTCTTGGAGGATATGGAACTATTAGATTTACCACTGGTAGGTGGTAATTTCAATTGGAAGAGAGGGGACAGCCAAGATATTGCAGCAAGACTTGACAGATTTTTGATCTCCGAGGAGTGGGAAGTTGCCTTTAGGAAGATCAAACAATCAATCTTACCTAGAGTAACTTCTGACCACAACCCTTTGTTGTTAGAATGTGGCAGTTAGGATAGATCAAACTCTTACTTCAAGTTTGAGAACTGGTGGCTACAAACTCAAGACTTTAAGGGAAGAGTTAAAGAATGGTGGAATTCCACAACCTTCATGGGAAACCAGACACATCCTAGCTTGTAAATTGAGACTACTGAAAGATAAATTGAAAGAATGGAGTAAAACAGTACATGGCAACCTAGGTATGCAGAAGCAAAGCATCCTTAATCAATTAGCTGATTTGGACCTGATACAAGATCAGAGAGCCCTATTTGATGATGAGTCATACTTGAGAGTTGTGGTGATGGTGGAGTTTGAAGAAATTGCCAAAAGGGAGGAACTGGCTTGGAGACAAAGATCCAGGGCTTTGTGGCTCAAGGAAGGGGACAGGAATTCAAAATTTTTTCATAGAACAGCAAATTGCCACAAAAGATACAACAACATCGACAAATTAGTCATCAATGGAGCCAACATAACTGAACCAGCTGGGATCAAAGATGAAATTACTGATTTCTATCAGAAACTTTACACTGAGGCAGAAGTTTGGAGGCCACAATTCATTCCTAGGTTCCAGCCTATGGTTGACGAAGAGGAGAATGCAACACTACAAAGCCAATTTGAAGAGCAGGAAATTAAAAATTGTGTGTTCACTTGTGCAGGTGATAAGGCACCAAGGCCTGATGGCTTCACAATGGCCTTCTTTATACACTGCTGGGAAGAGATAAAGCAGGATGTGGTAGCTGCGATTCAAAATTTCCATGACCAGGGATATTTTGAAAAAAGTTTTAATGCTACCTTCATTGCACTGATCCCAAAGAAGGTGGGTGCAGCTGAATTGAAAGATTTCAGGTCCATTAGTTTAATTGGGAGCTTCTACAAAATCATATCGAAGTTATTGACAGAGAGGCTCAAGAGAGTCATGCCAAAGCTAGTGGATGATCAACAATTGGCTTTTATTAAGGGCAGACAAATCATGGATGGCAAATGAATGTGTGGATATGAGACAAAGGTCCAAAGTGCCAGGAATCCTTTCTAAGCTAGACATAGAAAAAGCTTATGATCACTTGAATTAGGAATTCATGTGGGGTACTCTAAGAAGGATTGGTTTTGGCTGCACCTGGATAAAATGGATCAAGTTCTACATGTTCACAGTGAAGTTCTCTGTTTTGATCAATGGATCCCCAACTGGCTTTTTCTCCTCTGAGAGAGGGTTGAGACAAGGAGATCCCCTTTCTCCTTTTCTCTTTATCTTGGCCATGGGAGGTCTTAGTGACATACTGAAGAGTGCTCAAGTAAACAATAGAATTCAAGGATTCAAAGTGTATGAGGGTGTAAATCTGGGAGTTTCTATTTCTCATTTACAGTATGCTGATGACACTTTGGTGTTATGTGATGCTGAGAAGCAACAACTGAAACACTTGAGGGTAATTTTCATTCTGTTTGAAGCAGTTTTTGGACTCCGCATTAATTGGGGAAAGAGTTTTGTGTATCCTGTGAATGAGGTCGCAGAGATCAGCTCTCTGGCCAACATTTTGGGTGGTAAGGTAGGGGAACTTCCCTCCATCTATCTTGGGATGCCTTTGGGAGCTAAGTGTAAATCCATAAATATATGGAATTCTATGGTGGAAAAATGTGAAAAGAAGTTGGTTAACTGGAGAAGCCAATATCTGTCCTTGAGTGGCAGGTTTACCTTGATAAATAGTGTTCTTGATGCCATGCCAACTTATATGAGGTCTCTTTATCCAATTCCTGGGAATAACATTAAAAAGTTGGATGCTATCAGAAGAAATTTCCTATGGCAGGGCAATGGAGAAGGGGAGAAAAAGTATCATTTGGTCAAATGGGAAGTGGTAATGAGTAGTAAGAGGAGGTATGGGAGTCAGAAACTTGAAAGCACAGAACAAGAGCCTCCTGTTAAAATGGCTATGGAGATTTGCAACAGATGAGCAAAGTTTATGGAAAGAACAGATGAGCAAAGTTTATGGAAAGAAGTCATTATTGCAAGATATGGCAAGGAACGCCCATGGACTACCAAGGAAGTAAAATTCCATATCGGGTGGGTCTTTGGAGAACTATTAGGAATTAGTGGCCAAGTTTGTGGGGTAATTTTGTTATCAAAGTAGGCAATGGTAGGAAAACCTTGTTTTGGAATGATATTTGGCTGGGACAAACCCCTTTGAGGCAGCAGTTCCCGGAAATATACATCATCAATCATCAGAAGCAAGCTACAATTTCAAAAGTGAGGAATGCACAAGGCTGGAATCTGTCCTTCAAAGATTCCTTAATGATTGGGAGGTGGGGAAAATGATCCAATTCTATAACACCTTGGAACAAGCGCAGAACCTTATGAGGAAGACAGACTGCTTTGGAAGAGGAGTAAAGATAGTAATTTCAAGGTGAAAGCAGCATACAAGCTACTGGATACATCAATTCAGACCAAGGATTGGCCTTGGAAGATGATCTGGGTAGGAAAGATCCCACATAAAGTAGCCTGCTCCACTTGGCTAGTTGCTAAGCAAGCTGTTTTGACTCGGGATAACCTTATGAAAAGGGGAAAACAGTTATGCTCCAGATGTTTCTTTTGTGAAGTTGAGACAGAGACAATAAACCATCTTTTCTTGCATTGTAAAGTGACTGAGCAACTTTGGCAATAGTTCTTTAACTTGAAGGGGATCAGATGGTCTATGCCTAGGAATGCTGCAGAAGCTCTAGCATGCTGGCACAGAGATGGGAGTCAATCAGAACATAAGGAGAGATGGAAGATTGTCCCTGCTTGCATTTGGTGGACAATTTGGAAGGAAAGAAATCAGAGATGTTTTGAGAACAAATGCATTCCCTTCCAAAGTCTTAAAATGAATTGTTTAGCAACTCTATACTTTTGGTGCACTTTGTAACTAAGGACCTGGGGGAGATTTCTCTCTTTTTAGATAATTTGTGAAGTTCATAGATGATAGATCTCTTGATGGTCCTATACTTTTGATGTAATAACTCCATGAGTACACTATTGATGTAACTCTTTTGTTTATAATACCAGTTAACTTATCAAAAAAAAAAGTATCCAGAAAACTGAGTACCTTTCCATCTTGGTAGATATAAGCTGAAGCTTCAATATACGCTACTGCTTGATACCTGAAATCAGAAGTTGTGAAGCCTAAGAATTTGATTCAAAATAGATTGACTAGGAAATAACCTACAATGACATATAGCTGCAGATTAAGAGAGAATTCACATTTAAATTACTGTTAACTAATACTTATGAGAAAGAATAGAGATAACATGGACTAAGAAGTGTTGAAAGGAAGGGAGGTTAAGCATCACAGTGCAGCTAGATTGGATAGTTTCTCTATTACATGGAATGGGAAAAAACTTTTAAGAATATCATGCATATCTGATCATAGCTCTATCATGCCAGAATGTGGAAGCTGGGAACAGAATAGATTCTATTTCAAGTTTGAAAATTGGTGGCTCACGTGGAAGGTTTCCATGAATTCATAGCTGATGGAATGGTTTCTTGGTAGATGGCTGCCCTGACCTATGTTGCTCTGATTCTTCAAAAATGTCATCGGGTGCATGTTGATCCTCCAAAAGTAGTACATTTGTGAAGGATCAGACAAGAGTGTGGTGACATTTTTGGGAAGCCCGAGCAGAATAGGTCCTGACTACAAATTATGCATGAAGCTAAAGATGTTGAAACAAAAACTTAAAGAATGGAGCAAAACAATCTTTGGGGAGCTAACCAATAAGAAAAACAGTCTTCTCAATAAGTTGGCTGATATTGATTTGGCACTGGATAAAAGAGATTTGACTGAGGATGAGATGATGATAAGAGCAACAGTTCTGGTAGAGTTGAGGAGCTGGAAAAAAATAGGAGACCAGTTGGAGGCAAAAGTTCAGGGTTCTATGGCTAAAATAATTGAGATAATAAAACTAGACTTTTCCAAAGAAAGAAAACATAGAAGATACAACACTATTGATAGATTGGTAATAAGAGGGGAAGAAATCCAGGTGCCATGATATAATTTTATAAAAATCTCTATTCAGAATCTTTGGCAGACCTCCTTTGAGTTTTTGAATTGCCCAAAAATCACACCAGAGAAACAAGAGTGGTTACAAGCGATTTTCACTGAAGGCAGAGGTGTGACATATTGTTAAACAGTGATGGTGATAAAGCATCTGGATCAGATGGTGTCACTATGTATTTTTCAAGGCCTATTGGAGGACCAGGAAGAAGAATTTAGGCAGACTACTCAACAAAACTTCCATCAAAATGAACTTTTTGATTAGTCTTTTAATTATACCTTTATAACATTAATCCAGAAAAAATTTTTGGAGCAGGCGAGTTGAAAGATTTCAGACCAATATGTTTGATTGGTGGAGTGTACAAAATCATATCTAACTTATTGCTGAGGTCAATGTTTATTTATTATTGCAGTGCATAACAACTATAAATCAGTGGAACACATTCTTGTGTATACTAGGGGTGAGTTGGGTAATGCCAAAGACTACTTTTGAATTGCGAACAACTGGAAAGGAATTGGAAGACGAGGAAGTCTGGTAGAAGATTATCATGTTCTTTTGAATTTCCTAGGGTCTCTGTATTTTGTTCTTTTTTTCTTGCTTTCTCCGTGCAATTTCGAGGGCTTATCCAGTAAGTAGGTTGCATCAGATTGCATCCTATTCAGAATAAGTATTTTATTTACTCGTCACCATAAGAGGGAAGAAAGGTACAATAAAGCTAGGCCCAACTAATGGTGAGAAAAAGATGGATTAATGCCCTGAACTATTGACACAACATAAATATACACACTATCTGCCGAAAGCAAATGAAATCATGAAACGTGAAAATGAAGGGATGCATGAGCAAGAAATAGCTCAATAAAACTAGCTTTCATTGTCAAATATTCCACATACCCAAGATTAAGGAGTCCTGCAACAGTACTAATGCTGATATCGAAGTCCACTTTCGGCTGAATAATATAGTTTCCTTCTCTTATAGGCTTCATATATAGCAGTAGAAAACATAAGCCAGTATGGTCAAGCATTTGCACATAATTTTCAGAAAAAGAAACCGTACAGCATGTGCTTTGATGAATAAATTTGTATGCATTTCAAACCACACACCTCTCGTATTAGCAACGCGAACCTTCCTTCACATATTCTGACTCTAATGGAATCACTCTCTGTTAACTGGCCATTGGCAGATATTCCAGGAAGCCGCAAGTATATATCAATAAAATTCTGGACAGAACTACATATTTTGGTAGGATCAAGAATTCTTAAAATGTCTTGATACGCCACCTGTAAACAGTTTTCTAGTTAAAACAACAAAAGGAAATTATTCTAGGTCCTTCCTAGTAGCAAAAGGAAGCAACAGACCTGTTTATTGCTTTTCAGCACAAACAATGAACTCTCAGGGGAGAGCACAGGATCAAAATCATTCCTGATTTTTAGCTGCAGTACAATTGAGGCAAAGCACCATGAATATTGCTAGCAATTTACAAATTAACAGTAATCGGATTTCTATTGCTATGTTATGTCAAAAGCCACTTTAATTTACATGATATTGTATAAAACTTATCTCATGCACCATTACTTATTACAAAGTATAAATCCACACATAACAGCCACAAAAAAATGAAGTAATTGCATAAACCTCCCCTGTGTAGCCATGCAAAATTAACATTACGAAGAGTTGATGACAAAAGAACAATTACTCAAATTTCTAGTAGTAAATTCTTCTTGATTTAGATGATCCTTAAATTCCAAAGCCCAATTCATTGCCGAATTTAAACTATTTAGTGAATTCATTGCCAAATTCTTCTTCTTCTTCTTCTTCTTTTTTCTTTCTCAAAAAAAAAAATTAAACTATTCAGTGAATTCTATGTAGCAAACGTGAGAAGTAAACATATTTCCAGAATCGACTAACATGTGCATGAACAAGATGTGGCTCAATGTACTGTTGGAACATTGGAAACACTGTTGTCATAATTTCATTTTGGGACATAAAGCAGCCAACTCTACTTTTGTCTCTTTGAACTCGAGAAAGAAGATGTGAATGAACACCTCCAACCTGTTCCAAAACAGGCAAAAAGAGCATTGGTGATAAATTTCTTAGCGGAATGCTTTCACAAAAAAGGTGAAGCAAATTCAACATTATCATGTATAACATCATCATACTTACAACGGCAATCCACAAATCCAGTGATTTTCTGATGTTGGGGTGCAAAGCATAAACACCTTCAAAGATGACCTAGCCAAATTAAGCAGACCTTACTCAGCTTGCCAAATTACTTTTTTCTTTAGAAAGGTAATGTTGTATTCATTAGCATTAATTAAAGACATGCTCTCCAAAAATTGGTTTCAACACAAAAACATGAAGAGAAGAAGAAAAACCTAGCTTGCCTAATTACAATAGAAAGTTAAACAGCAAAAGGTAATAGCTAAACCCACAGTAAACTTCACAACTATAGAAGGAAATCAATTTTACTTACCTGATTCGATCTATATCCTCTATTTTTTCTTTATTTAGATTCAAAATTTAATTTTGAATTTGATTTTTTTTTTATATATGAAATTCACTAGGTCTATTCTATATAAATAATTGTTTAGACTAAG
>JAABOM020000084.1:18208881-18223634 GCA_011800125.2 Solanum clarkiae | reverse complement strand
TGTTTTTAAACATAGGGGTTAGGCTGCGTACATCCGACCCCCCTCACCCTGCAATGAGCGGGAGCCTTTTGAGGCACGGGGTATGTTGTTGTTGTTGTTGTTGTTTTAAATGGGAATCTACTATCTTAATTATATTATGATATTAGTATGAAGAATTAAAGACAGACTAGAGTTATGGTTCCTAGATATCGAAATTTAAACATATACTTTACTGTCAACTCCTGTGATTTGCTCATTGTGCAACACTAATGAATCTATTAGCCTCCTAAAGCCTCTCAGACCAATTAGAAGAATTTCATCCTATGTCCTTCTAGCACTTAGGATGCCTCAGGTTAGCTATCCTATCTGTAGCTCAAGCTATTAGATGGGGTTGGTAGCCTCAAATCTCTGTTAATGATTCTTTTTCCTAATCTTAACTTCTTTTGTCAAGCAAGACCAAATATGAGCGTGTTCTTAACGTTTGCAACCATGACAAAAATAATCTTTGCAAAAGAATTTTAATACACAACGATCACACCTTTATGCAAAATTTTTAATATAAAGAATCTATTATTCTTATCCCTGTTCTAAGTTCCATATCCCCAGTTATGAGATTTAGTTACTCATAACCAGTTGTGAATGATAATAAAAGTAATTGAAATAACTGAACAACAACAACAACATACCCAGTGTGATCCCACAAGTGGGGTCTAGGGAGGGTGAAATGTACGCAAACCTTACCACTACCTCATAGAGATAGAAGGGTTGTTTCCAGGAAAATAACTGAAGAACATTAAGACAAAAAGAAACTAACTAAACTTTTGGTTAATGCAGCTCTTGCAAGAGTATCTTGTTCTTACCACAATAATCTTTTGTGAAAGCAATGACTAAATAAACTAAGAACAATTATGTAGTAGTCTGTAGCAAAGAATGGTAAAAACTATATTTCAATATTAGTTCATAACCCTAGAAACTTTGTCCTTGTGATCTATTATCTATTTGTAATTGGGGAAAATCCCAATCCCAGTTGGACTCTGCTTTGACTTTTTCAACTCTCATTCCTCATAACACAATTGTGAGGCGCAGACTCCATTGCGGAGCAGGAGGCCTGTGTTGTGAAGTCCATCGTGGACTTCATTCTGTTTTCCAGTGTGTCACATGTTTATCACAAGGATTTTCAGTCTTTGAACTCTGCTTCGACTTTGTCAACTCTCGCGCTGCATAACACAAGTGTGCGGTGCCGACTCCATTGCAGAGCCAAAGGCCCGTGGTGCAAAGTCCATCGTGGACTTTTTTTTGCTTTCCAGTGCGTCGCAAGTTCATCACAAGGATTTTCAGTCTTTTAATTTCATTCACGCTAAGTTAGAGCACAAAGGCCAATGCAAAGTGTGTGCCCTACACTGCGGACCACTGTCTTCAGCCTATGTTAGCTGCATTATCTTCACTTTGAGTTCTAATCCATGTTTTGGGTCGATCCTTGCTATTTTTAGCCTCTAATCAATCTATCTATATATATTTAGCTTATCATAACAATTATAATAAAACACAGGGATATGCATGAGTTTATAATCAAAAATTAGCTAAATCATGGATAAAATATGATAAGTGGATGCATAAATACACCCAGATCGCTACTCAGCTTTTATTCGTCATCAAACAACTTATCATATCCCATTCAAACCCAATGTCCTATCAACACTATTTGGACAGGGTTACTCATAATCGGGTTTGTGTTGGCAATTTTAATCATGATATGAAATTCACTCAGTCAAGCATAACTCTTTCAAATCAAAGATTTTTCATGCAAAGCACCCAACTTCTAAACTGACTCTCTGTGGCATATATAGGGCCAACCTGCTCAGATGCAACTATTGTAGTCATTAATTCACCAGTTCTAACTATCAAGTGCCCTTACTATTCAATGAAATACCCCTTTCACTCATCATGCAAATATATAGTCAGTTGGGTTCATAGGCAAGTCAAATTCTCTCTTTCACACAAGACAACTTCAATGTCCAGGACCCTCTTTTTCATTTTCTGCCCGTACGAACAAGCCTTTGCTGCTTCATTTTTGAGAGGATTGCTCTCTTCATCTTCCTCTTGCTTCCTCTTTTTTTTGCTGCTTTTTAGCTCAGGTTAGGACCACTTGGCTACTTGTTCATGTTTCTGCAGCACTTTGAGCAGTTCACCATGGTCACTCTTTACAAGCCCTGACTTGGTCCGAGTCAATTCAGTAATTCGGCATAGATCTCTGTAGTGCAATGGTATGGAGAGTGCTTTATCGACCGTGAATGTCATCTCTTCAGTATTGATCTGCATTTTCATCTTCTTGACCCTCACATTTAGTCTTAGTCAGTTCAGTAATCCTGCATAGATCTTTTGTGTGAGGGTGTGGAAAGTGCTTGTTGACCATGAAGGTCATGTCTTCATTATTAACCTGCATTTTCATCTTTGTCGACCCTCATATCAATCACTGCTCCTTCGGTGTCTTAAGATCAGGCGCCCTAAAATAACTAGAATCTGCCTTAAAGTCAAGAATTATAAAATTAGCAAGAATCACAAATTTACCCACTCTGATGAGTACGTCCTCAACTATTCCATATGGAGCGACAAGACACCAACATTTCTCTCGATGTGTCAATCAACAATATGTTTATATATAGTTGCTTGAAGATATCGAAAAACTTCTTAAAGCAGCCTCATCTTTGTTCTACTTTAGTCTCTATGGGAAGGGCGGATGACACTTAGGAATAGGCATTAATTTGATTAGGTGTCTTCCTCCTTACTCTTTTCTTTTAAAATCAATTCCTCTTTCTCTTTAGGAGTTTCAACTTTTTTTATTTTCACTAGTCTTCTAATTTGCCATCCACAGCTTTCTTCATTAGTCTCTGTTGAAAGGGAGGACACTTTGGCCTGCGCATAGGTATCACTGGAGTATCTTTTCTTTCCATTCTTCTCTGTTAAGATCAACTTCTCTTTCTCATGGAGTGCTTCAACATTCTTCATTAGTCTTTGCGGAAAAGGGGGATGACACTTTTTCATAGGCATATTTATCAGTTTCTGTGGTTTATCATCTTACCACCCACAGTCATTAAACACACTATCACTCCGCATTGCAGCAACCATGCAATGGCTTACATTACCTCCCTCAACCTCTGGATTACCACAGAGTCACTCGGGAGAATGCCCCTTTGACTCTGATTTATTGAAGCTGACATCTGGTTTAGCTGAGGTTCTATATGTTAAATTGAGGTGGAGTGAGAGTTCGCCACATGGGTGATGTCATTGCATGTCGACATCTATAGATTTAACTTTCTTGAGCATGGAAGATAACATCTTCCATTTTCGAGTTTATGGGGTCACTTACAGATGGCTTCCATCTTTGAGTTTTAGTGATCTCTTTGGGGTGGAACATCTGGGTTAGCACTTTTGTTGTTGAAGCCTTGGTTCCTATCTCTCCGGCCCCTATTTTGTTGATGGCTGCCATCTTTGAGTTCTAGTGAGTGGTGACCACTTCGAGGTGGAACATATGGGTTAACACTTCTGTGGTTGAAGTCTTGGTCCTAGTTGCCTTGGTTCCTATCTCCCAACCGATATTTTGTTGATTCTGCTTCTAGTTCCAATCTTTATTACCTTGACTATGCTGCCAAGGTCCTTGATTGGAACCCTGGTAGCTAGGATGGGAACCCCCCAACTGATTGCTTCACATAATAAGCCTCCTCTTTGTAAGGCTGGTAGACTATCTCATTCCTTTATCTTTGATCATTTGAAGCTACAGCATTTACGTTCTGTGTTGGTGTACCCATCACATGCTTTGCCAGCACCTCAATTTTTGGCATCAATGCCACTTCTCATCTCGAGCCTCTTCTCTAACTATCTCCTCTTTTGATGGCTTTCTGGTCAAAGCATTGCCTACCACCTCAACATCTCCGCTGTGTGATGCTGTTTGTCTTTGTCATGCGATCAAGCATAACACTAGCTTCATCATATGAATGGTACATCAGTGAACCTTATGCAACATTGTTGAATTGTTGACCACATCTAAGGATTTGTAGAAGCTCTCTAGTAAGACCTCATATGGTGGTTTATGATTCATACATTAAACCACCTTCTTTTCAAACCTTAGCTAGGCCTCATGTAATATTTCTGTGAACAGGTCTGAAATTGCTTATCTCATATCTAAGTTGAATACGCCTGCTTGGAAGAAAGAACCACTCTAAGGATGTATTGTGGTGTCTGCCCATGTAGAGATAGATGCTTCTGATAGCTCCTAATCATGTAGTTGCTACTCTTCAAAGAGAAAACAACCTCAAGCGTATACCTTCTTGAGAGATACTTGAGGTGTTGTATGCTAGACATACCCCTGCAAAGTCTTTTAGATATTTGTTCGGGTCTTCAAAAGCCAGACCACCAAACAATCCATCTATGCGCTAGTGATGTTGAAATTGGTGTTACCAGCAAGTGGTGGAGGTTGAATAACCCCAAGAAGGCCCACTTGTTTTGTAGCTACTGTGACAGCAACCTCGGCTACTGTTCATCATCCATTGCGAAATTCAGCCTCAAATGCCTAAATGTACGTTTGATTTCCGGGTCAAGTGTAACTAAGAGAGATCCTTGACTCTTGTATTGGGCATACCGGCAACGGACAAATACAACCAATGTAATTTATGATATAATAATCACTTGATGAATTCCTACAAACGGTAATCTCAAAATCTCACTCCCTAGCAACAGTGCCAAAATTTTGATGTTGCCCAAATGAAACCCTCCAGTAGAGATAAAGTGACCATTTCGACTGGGGGTTTTGAATAGAAATTTATTATCTAAATTATGCTACGATGTTAGTAACAAGAATTAAATTAGTCTCCTAAAGCTTCTGGGCCCAATTAGAAGAATTTTTCACTCTAAGTTCTTCCGGCACTTGGTTGTTGAATTAATTTATCATATGCCTCAGGTTAGTTCTCCTATCTCTAGCTCAAACTATTAGATGGGGCTTGGTAGGCCCAAATCCTTGTTAATGGCTTTTTCATAATCTTTAACATCTTTTATCAAACTAGTCATAGTATAGGCGGGTTCTTAATTTTTGCAACCATTAAAAAAGGTAATCTGTACGAAAGAATCTTAATACATAACGATACGACCTTCATGCGAAGAATTAATGTAAAGAATCCATTACCCTTATCCTACTCTAAGTTTCATAACCTAGTCATGAGATTTAGCATATTGTAGCTAGTTGCAAATAATAAAAGTAATTGTAAAAAATTAGAACAATTATGGAGTAGTTCGTAACAAAGAATGATGGAAACTACATATTGTAGTTCATAACTTTTGAAAACGTTGTCCTTGTGATCTATTTGGAATAGTGTGCTGAGAAAATCCCAATCCCAGTTGAACTTTTCTTTGACTTTGTCAACTTTGGTTCCGCATAACACAGGTGTGTGGTGCGGAGTCCACGGCGGAGCAGGACGACGGAGGCCCGCGCCATGAGGTCCATTGCGGACTTTGGTCTGCTTTCTAGTGCATTGCAAGGATTTTCAGTATCTGAATCTCATTCACCTTGAGTCGTGAAGCAGAGGCCAACACGAGGTGTGTGCCTCGCGCTGTGGACCACTGTCTTCAGCCTGTGTTGGCTAAATTTTAGCCTGGGATGCTTTGCCTTGAGTTTTAATCCATCTCTTGGGTCAATCCTTGCTGTTTTTAGGCTGAAATCAATCTAATAGTATATATTATCTCATCAAAGTAATTATACATAAAACACATGAATATACATGAGTATATGCTTGGAACTTAGCTAAACTATGGGTAAAATATGGTGCTTGGATGCGTAAATGTACCCCAGATCAATGGACCAATTATAGGATGTTAATATTGAAAATCTGCATCTACATAGGAGCATAAAAATGGTAAATCTTTCTTGAAACTTCGGAAAAATTTTATGTAGACTACTGCAAAAGAAAAATAAGGCCTGCCATAACCTGCCTTATTGCCATCCCTAGTAGATTCATCATGAACTGTTTGTGAAAAGTAAGATCCAGTGTGAAGTTAATTTTTTTAGCTATTGGGTTTTGCAATTTGGAGTACTTTCTAATTTTTCTATTAAAAGTTTTATGGATTATGACTAAGAGCCTGTTTGGATTGGCTTTTGGCTTATTTTTATTATTTTACCTTAAAAATAAGTGCGTATAAACACTTTTTTAACTTTATCCAAACACTTCAAAATTGCTTAAAAGCTATTTTGACTTAAAAACACTTAAAATAAGTCAATCCAAACGGGCACTAAACGAGCAATAAAGGTAGAAGTTAGAAAACTTCACTTGAGGAAAGAAAGATGGCTGGCTACAGTAAAACTGATTGCTTTAGTTTCCTTAACTAGGTTATTGGGTTCTATACTCATGATTTATTGTTCTTTGCATTTGTGGAAGTGCTGACTTACTTTAATCACCACTCTTACCCTCTTTTACAGATCAGACATGGTGAGGCTGTCGGAATTATTGGGCCTTCTGGCACAGGGAAATCAACAATCTTAAAGATAATGGCTGGCCTTCTTGCTCCTGATAAAGTATATGTGCACTCTGTTTCTCTTGTGGCTTGTTTATTTATCTTAGAGTACAGTTGGGTGATTTCTGAAAATTTCGAAATTTTGATACTGTTGTCTCTGCTAATAGGCTTCATTGAATGCAGGGGGAAGTCTTAATCCGAGGTAAACTGCGTAATGGATTAGTGAGTGATGAGGAAATTTCTGGGCTTAGGATTGGCCTAGTGAGTTATACATGTTCTGAGCTCTTTTTTTGTTGTCCAGTGAAGTTGTACTTTGGAGATACTTCTCGAATTTTTTGTAATCTTATGAACATATCCATCCCCATAACAGGTGTTTCAGAGTGCTGCGCTTTTTGATTCATTAACTGTTCGTGAAAATGTTGGTTTCTTGCTGTAAGATACTCTGAACCCTCTAATCATCCCACAAAGAAAAGATATTCTCAGCTCTACTGAATTCCGAAGTTTTCTGTTAGCTATACTGATTAAAAATCAGAAAATCCAGTTTATTTATAGATTAACTGGATCGTTTTCTCTTTGTAATTTTAGATATGAGAATTCAGCTATGCCAGAGGCTCAAATTTCACAGCTTGTAACTGAAACTTTAGCTGCTGTTGGTTTGAAGGTATGTGCTATGATGGACATATATATGAAGTGATGTGTATTTGTTTCCATTAATAAGTGTATCCAGGTTTCTAACATAGATTGCGAATGAAAATTGTTTAACTTTGAAAGTGTTGCCTTATCACTTCGGGATCTCTCTCTCTTTAGCAGTAGGGAAATGCCTTCTGCTTTTTGCTCCTCTTCTTTGGGTGGAGTGAATCAAAGGAGGGAATAAAGGATATATCATTATAGTAATTCATTTATTTATGATGATTGATTTTTCGTATATGCCAATTTTCAGTTATATTTTTATGCAGGAAGTTGAAGACCGATTACCCTCTGAATTATCTGGTGGTATGAAGAAAAGAGTTGCTCTAGCTCGTTCTATAATTTTTGATACAACGAAAGACGTAGTAGAGCCAGAGGTATGTTAAGGTGCTTCATGACATCATCATCAGTTCGTTTTGGCTAGCATTTGTAATGCTGCATTGATTGCTTAATCTGGTTTCCTTTTTTTCCCCCCTTCATGCTTGCTCTGTGGTCTGAATGCTACAAGCCTCTGTGCATCTTAATCCCTTTGTCCCAATTTATCATCCACTTTGGCTTTTGGGGGTCAACTTGTAGTTGCTTCTTATGTAATCCTGAATTGGTAAAATATTTTTAAATGAAGATTTGGCCACTATCCATTTCACTCCTGAAGTTAGTCTATATGACACAAGAAAAGACAAAAAATGGGTAACTTATGATGGAAGTTGGTCTATATGACACAAGAAAAGACAAAAATGGATAACTTATGATGGGCCAGTGTTTTGGACGACGGCTAGGTGCTTGCCTTTTTGAAGTACAACGTCAATTACAACAACAACAACAATATACCCAGTGGAATCTCACAAGTGGGATCTGGGGAGCGTAAAAATGTACGCAGACCTTACCACTACCTTATAGATTTAAAGAGGCTATTTCCGGTAAACCCTCGTCTCAAAAATCCATAATCAGAATAAACTAGATGCGGGAAAAAAGGGAAAAGGAAAAGAAAAACAAGGAAGAACGACTAATAACGAAAAAAAATGATAATATAAGACGAGAAGTACCTCGTCAATTAATACCAAAAAATTAAAATATTTAATTGCATATATAAATAAGCAAAATCTCAATCTCAATAACATACTAGCAAGTATTTCAATTCAAAAATTGAAAATAGACAATAGATACTAAAAGTGTAGAACTTGAATGGAAAAAACAAAAAACAAAACAGAAGTCAAAATATTGAGGGAAAAAATAGAGGTAGAAGTAACTCTAAAGTCTGAAAAAGGAGGAAAAAGAAACACAGGAAGATGAAATCTGAAGAAGAAAAGAAGAAATACATATTGGTTGGACTTTGGAGTCCCCAAAAAAGTTTTTCTTGTCGTTGGAGAAGTCTAGTCGGGTCATTGGTTGGAGTCGCCGTCTAAGTTTAAGAGTGCAACCGTGCAAATTTGGAAAGAAGATCCTAAAATTACCTTTTAACTTTTAAAACTAAATTGGTCGCCTTTTTTCAAAAAAAATACAAAAGGGGACGCCTTTCTCGTCATTGTCGCTAGGGCGTCGTCTTTGAAGATCGCTCTCCACAAAGTTAAAAGGTGATGAAGGGTCGCTTCGCCTCGCCTCGCGTCATTGGCGACAAGGCTTGTCGCCTATCGCCTTTTACAACACTGTGATGGATATAGCACTATTGAATTAATTGTCCGAGGGATGTGATGTTTTTTAACTCGAGGTGCTTCCATTCTTCTGAAATACCTTTTACTAAACCTCGTGATAATTCTGTAATCAAGAGCATTTACGATGAATTGTTGGTTTAAGATGAGTTCATGCTTACTCTTTGGATTGTGTTTGTATTGTTTGAGTAAAAGGTTGAATGTCCAGTTGGTATTGTTCATAGTCATACTATATGGAAAAACAAAACTATGTGCACATCTGATCTTCTAGGTAAGTTTAATGATTGTTTGACTTGATGGGTTCTCCTTATATGAGTGCAATTTGCAAGCAAAAGCAAAGGATGCCCGGGAAATACAGCTTATTGCTGATTGTACAGTGCCAAACTGTCGATAAATGTTTTTTGCTGTACCTTTTGGCAGCACAGATTCTTGTAGCTCCACAAATCATTAGATAGGAGGGTGTGAAGATCGCATATTAGTATAGAAGGTTAATACGTAGTAAAGTGTTGTCTTGCTTTTTGAGGGTTTATGCTCATTGGTATCTTTCGTTGTACTAGCCGTATTCTTGTAGTTCTTGCTTTGCTATCTATCACTATCTGTTTACTGTGTTTCAATTACTGCACTCTTTTGTTGTTGCTCTTATTCCTTTCGTGTTGTCTTTGCACTGTTTCTCTTATTAGTTGGTATGTTTTCGTCACTGTTTTCTTCTTCTTTATACCTGAATTTGCTGTACTTGAGTTGAAGATCTTTCAGAAACAACCTCTCTACCTCGACGAGGTAGTGGTAAGGCTTCCGAACACTCTACTCTCCTCATACCCCACTTGTAGGATTTCACTGGGTATGTTGTTGTTGTTAGATAGTGATAGATAGACAAGAGGTTCAAACTAAAACCCTTTGTGGTAACAACAATCAGCTGGACTGCTTTAGGAATTTAGTCTTCTATGCTGGCCATTGACTCCTCCATAGTAATAGAGTAGATTATTAAAAAAGAACTGTGTAGTCAAATTCAACTTTATCCATATAATTGAGAATCCTTATTTCTATAAAAGGTTCATCACTATTAATTAAAATCTCGAGTTGGAGGCATCGCTGGGAAAAAAGCCAATTGATTCGGTTTTCTCGAAATCAACGAGTGGACTACAACACTATGTGCAGCAGCCCCAATTAACTGTTAAAAGTTATTCTGCTTGAAATAACTTATTTAGTGGATAATGGCCCTACTTTACTAGGGTAGCAATATGACTACCTCAAGTCATATATGCCTATGAAAAAGGCATTGAATATACTAGTGAAAAATACTTGGAAGAAAGAAAACAAAGTTACTACTCTCTTTCTCTTTTCTTGCCATTTTTCTATACAGTGTTTTCGTTTTATAACATGTGCTCTTCTCTTCTTCTCTTAGTTAGAGTAGGCTCGAGGATAGAAGTAGCTCGAGCGAATGTGAGAGGAGGATCAAAAGACTGATTCTCGGTCCCAAAGCAGGTTAGACTGCATGCCTATGGAAAGAAAAGCGATCCAGAAAGGCTTTCTTTCTAGCGTATGCGCTCTTCCCCCTTTCGCGATTGGAGCAATCAGCCTATTCTAGTTTCATCGGAGGATCGTGAAGTTGCTTCACACCTGGCCTTTGATCTTTCGCTAGGAGCGAGGTTGCCCTCGTTATATCTAACAATCCCGGCTTTGATCGCAGAAGATAAGAGCTACTCTAGTTATTGGGAAGCAGAGCCCTATTCGCGGCGTAAGCTTGCCAAGGACCAATAAGCTAAGTTTGTTTGGAGATGAACCCTGTAGTCTAAAGGGTTTAGGTTGAGCAAGTTCAAATGCTTGAGACTGACATGGAAGTGAGATTTGATGCACAAGCCATCCTAAAGAGGTTGCACAGACTCTTCGCTTTCGATGCCACACCCTTGTCGGATTATTCAAAAATACACTGGATTTGGAGAATCCAACATGCACCTGTTGACATTTTTGAAGAGTCCAAGCAACATAGGTTTCAAGTATCTTGGGGTTTATCATCCACAGAGATGGAGGGAGAAACGAGGATGTCGCTCACCGCATTGGGGTAGGATGGATGAAATGGTGGCTCGCATCAGGAATTTGATGTGATAAGAAGGTGTCACCTAAACTTAAAGACAAGTTCTATGGAGTGGTGGTTAGACCAACTTTGTTGTACATTTAGAAGTTGAAGGTGGAGGAGATGAGGATGTTGCGATGTATGTGTGGGTTTACTAGGAGAGACAGGATTAAGAATGAGGATGTCCAAGACAAGGTGGGAACAACTTCGGTGGAAGACAAGATTCAGGAAGAGTGATTGAGATAGTTTGGGCATGTGATCTGGAGATGCATGGATGCTCTGGTGCGGATGTGTAAGAGGTTTTCTATAGTTAGTTTCAAGAAAAGTAGAGGTAGACGGAAGAAGTATTAGGGAAAGGTGATTAGACAGGATATGATGCAATCTTGGTATACCGAGAACATGACCTTAGAATTTTTTTTTGATAAGGTTAGCTGGTATTATAAACAAAAGAGTTACACTAGTAGTGTACTCATGTAGTAATTACATCAAAAGTATATAGGAAAAACCAAGAGAGATCTATCACTTATGACTTTCATAAATTATCTAAGAATAAGGAGATCTCCCCCAGATCCTTAGGTACAATATTGGTGCACCAAAAGTATATAGTTGCTAAACACTTCATTTTTAGGCTTAGGAAAGGAATGCACTTGTTCTCAAAACATCTCTGATTTCTTTCCTTCCAAATTGTCCACCAGATGCAAGCAGGGAAATCTTCCGTCTCTCCTTATATTTTGATTGATTTCCAACTCTGTTCCAACATGCTAGGACTTCTGCAGTGTTCCTTGGCATAGACCATCTAATCCCCCTCAAATTAAAGAACCATTACTAGAGTTGTTCAGTCACTTTACAATGCAAGAAAAGATGGTTTATTATCTCTATCTCAACTTCACAAATGAAAAACACGTGCGCTTCAACCATTGAAGCACTGAAGTGAGCTTCTGCTAAAGCGACGCTTTTCTGTTTAGGGCTTTTTTTTTATTTTTTTAAAATTTGTAATAGTTTTAAAATTAATTTACCCTATACTAAGTCTCAATTAAGAGTAAAATAGTATACGATTGCTGCAAGTTGGACTCCAGAGCTTTTCTTCTTCAGCAACCTTTTTCTTCAGAGAGCTTCTCCTTTGGCGACTTCTCTTCAGGTAAGTTCAACTCTTCTTCTTTTGTGAAGCAAGCCCTCATCGCTTTTTTCCGAACCCACTAACATATTGTCTAGTTCTTTGCTTAATATGTTACTTCTATTGAGTTCTTGATGGTTTATCTATGCATATTTAATATATTTTTATTTTTATACTAAATAGCGCTTATTTTAAAAAAAGTGTGCACTTCACTTCACGTTTTCGCTTCT
This sequence comes from Solanum clarkiae, assembly GCA_011800125.2. Lineage (NCBI taxonomy): Eukaryota > Viridiplantae > Streptophyta > Magnoliopsida > Solanales > Solanaceae > Solanum > Solanum clarkiae. The sequence goes on along the minus strand of JAABOM020000084.1, from coordinate 18,211,409 downwards.
GTGAAGCAAGCCCTTATCGCTTTTTTCTGCCTCTCACTTCTCAAAACACTGGGGACAATCTTCCGTCTCTCCTTATATTCTAATTGATTCCCAACTCTGTTCCAGCATGCTAGGACTTCTGCAGTGTTCCTTGGCATAGACGATCTAATCCCCCTGAAATTAAAGAACCATTTCCAGAGTTGCTCAGTCACTTTACAATGCAAGAAAAGATAGTTTATTGTCTCTGTCTCAACTTCACAAAAGAAACAACTGGAACATAACTGTCTTCCCCTTTTCGTGAGGTTGTCCTGAGTCAAAACAGCTTGATTAGCCACTAGCCAAGTGAAACAGGCCACCTTATATGGTATCTTTCTTATTAAGATCATCTTCCAAGGCCACTCCTTAGTTTGAATTGATGGATCCAGTAACTTGTAGGCTGATTTCACCTTGAACTTACCATCTTTGTCCCTCTTCCATAGCAATCTGTCTTCCTCGCAGGTGAAGCTCTAGGCTTGTTCCAAGGTATTGTAGAATTGAATCACTTTCTCTACCTCCCAATCATTGAGATATCTTCTGGACGGATTCCAGCCTTGTGCATTTCTGACTTCTGAGAATGTAGCTTTTTTCTGTTGAATGATGTTGTAGATGTCCGGGAACTGTTGCCTCAAAGATGTTTGTCCCAACTATTTATCATTCCAGAACATAGTCTTTCTACCATAACCTACTTTGATAGTAGAATTACCCCACATTCTCAGCCACTGATTTCTGATAGTTCTCCAAAGACCAACATCATAAGGAGTTTTAACTTCCTTAGTAGTCCATGGGACTTCCCTACCATATCTTGCAATGATGACTTCCTTCCATAAGCAATGCTCATCTGTTGCAAATCTCCATAACCATTTTAATAGGAGGCTCTTGTTTTGTGCTTTTAAGTTCTTAATTCCCATACCTCCTCCTTTCTTATTGCTTATGACAACATCCCACTTGACCAAATGATACTTCTTCTCCCCTTCACCATTGCCTTGCCAAAGGAAATTCCTTTGATAGCATCCAACTTTTTGATGATATTTCCCAGGGATGGGAAAAAGAGACATCATATAAGTTAGCATGGCATCAAGAACGTTGTTGATCAAAGTGACTCTACCACCCAAGGATAAGTATTGACTTCTCCAACTAACCAACTTTTTTTCACAATTTTCCACCATAGAGTTCCATATGTTCATGGACTTACCCTTAGCTCCCAAAGGCATGCCAAGACATGACCTTAGATATGAAAGTGTGGAAGATGTGAATTAGGGTAGATAGTAGGTAGGAGTGTGTCCATGCTAGTAGGTTGGAGGACATTGTCTTAGTGCACTTACTGATAGTAATAGTGCTACGTTTGTAGTTTCTTGTTCTTCTATTGTTGATATTTGTTGCTTCATGTAGTTCGATGATAGTATTATTTGGTTGTAGCACCGTTCTGCTACTATCTGTTTTTGTTTACTACCTATTGTCCTTTTGTACTTCCATTATGTGTTTTTTAATCTATTTTTGTCTTGAGCTGAGGGTCAATCTGAAACATCTTTTCTAGCTCATCTCTAAGGTAGAGGTAAGATTTACGTAGACTCTACCTCTCCAGACCCCCATTCTGTGGGAAAACACTAGGTATGTTGTTGTATTAACACGATATTTAATCTTGTTTTGTCATCTCAAAAATGGGATTAATAATCATTTTGAGCTTACAAAGATATCTGGTACTGATTGATTGTTCTTTGTCCATAAAACCTCTTTGATGGGAGAAGGTATAAATTTGTGATTTTCTTTTGCTCGCCTTTAAGAATCTTATTGTTTTACTTTTTGTGATAAATCTTGATCCAACTATAAATTTTCCTTTGTCTTGTTATTTGAGATTCAGATCTTTATTAAAGAGAGGAGTAACTTTGTTCTTTCTTTTGAGTGTTTTTCATTGCCATGTTCGATGCCCTTTTTTTAGGCATATACCTTGGAGTAGTCATATTGCTACAATAGTAAAGTATGGTCATTACAGTAGGGGAGAGATGATAAGCGACTGAAAAATAAGTTTATATATAACGAATTATCATTGATATGATCCCTGTTCAAAATATTAAGTCAATGGTTAGACTCATTTGCTGACCCTGTTATTTGACGTACAATAATTTCTATATGCCTATTATGAATCTGCACCCCCTGGAAGCGATAGAGAACTTCTTTTTATTATTCGAACGTACCAACTGGTTATGAAATCGGATTGCTAGCCTCCACCCGTGTTCTAGCTCGTCGGAGAGCTAGATTTACCTCAATTTTTGTCTCCTTCCTTCAGCCTTTTTCACATTAGCTTCCGCTATTTCAAGAGTTTGTTGAGCTTCTTGTGGATCAATGTCACTACCCCTCTCCGCATCGTATCACCGAATCACACGTAGAGATATTGATAACAAATAAGATCTTGTTGTTGCATCGAAAGAGATAAAAGTTGACTAATCTGGCTAACATTGAACTTGGTAAAATGAAATGGTTGAATAATTGAAAAATGAGATTATTCAGGAATA
>JAABOM020000084.1:18174662-18195816 GCA_011800125.2 Solanum clarkiae | reverse complement strand
TTCGAGGGTATGATGGGGCCTTGTCCCGTCTTATGATTTGATTCGTCTGTATAGAGGTCTGTGGATACACGTGAGTGAGGGATAATGTTTGTGATATGATTATGTATGTAAGAGATGTTTGTTAGACGGTTGTACCGCAACGGTGACCTTGTCGGCCCGCTTATGTATGTATATGTATGTTGTCTGTTCTGAGCTTCTGTTTGTAGGCGAGGTTAGTCAGTAAAACAGAGGAAACTCTGCCGAAATTTTGGTAGATTTCTTGTCTGTAATAGCCGGGTTTTCGGGTTAGTGTTTGTCTGAGTGCCCTATCGGCCCTAGTCACGGCCCCTGGGTTGGGTCGTGACACAATAGACATATATGTGATCACATTCTTGTCATAATGATATCATATCAAAATCATGTCATAAAACATAATTGGGTTTAACCCATAACATAATTTCCATAAATTCTCATGAACATGAATGCATATACTATGAATGATGTGAGAATGACATGAGTAATTGAGATTCAATTTAAAACCATCAATATAATAAGAGATTCAAGTGAAAGCATAGTTAAATCCACATTTGGAATCTTAATATAATCACCCATACTTAGATTCAAACATTTAAGGACCATGCATATTCAAATATTCTTAATAATAATGTATTTCAATGTTTCAAAATTTTTAGTTCATCTTTAAATCCAGAGATAAATATAACCCAGTAATGATTGGAACTTAAGGAATCAAAATATTTTAAAACCTCAAATTAAAATAAGCAAAATTCATATAGTTTTCTTGAAAATAATTTTGGGTCTCCTTGATTGAAAGAAAATCAAGGATCAACTCACATACCTTCACCAAAATGGAGAAAACCCTAAGAAATTTGAAGAAGACTTGAGTTCCCAAGCTCAAATGTTGAAATCTCCAAGAGTTGTTTTGAGAGAGTTTCAAATGTGAGGAATGAGTTTTGAGTGTTTGAAATATATTTTAGGTGTTTAGATGACCATGAAATAACATTGGAATCCCTAAAAGACCAATAGAAATAACCAAATTCATGAAAATGCCATTAATGAATCAGAGGAAAAATTTTCCGAAAGTCATCTCATTGAGACCAAATGGCCCATGTGGCACTCCACGGTCCGTGTGGAGTGTCTATGAGAAATCACTTAGAAAAGTTTCTGCAAATTTCGAGCTTGAACTAACACTTAGAATTTTTTGCACAAGCCCACCAAACGGACACCTTTCACGAGCCGTATGAAGCCACACGGTTCGTGTGGTGCTCCCGTCTCCCTAAACTTAGGAAATGTTGCAGAAAGTTATGATATAGTGATTTCATACTTAAAATATTTTCACTCTGGAGGCTTCATGATGGGCCACACAGCCCGTCCCATGCTACACGACCTGCGTGACTTGGCATGGCACCTCACTTAGTTCCAAATGATGGGGTTTTCAAGCTAGGCCACTCCACGACTCCTTCACACATTCTGTGAAGTGTCACACAGCTCGTGTGGGGTGCTAGTGAGGTGTGCCTTAGCTTTCAACACCACACCAAGGCCAACATTCAAGATTTGAGGCCAAACATGGTCTCACTTGAGGCCACACAACTCGTGTGACCTCACACTGGCCGTGTAGTCTCTCTTAAGATAACACTTAGTCTAAATCTTACCCGAAACGAGATTTCTCAAGGTCCAACGATGTTGTACGATACTCGAGTCATTATACTTAATCAGTATTTGCTTAGGAGTTTCTCTTAGCCGAAATCCAATCCTACCACCTTTAGTTGGATGATGCACAACGAAGGCGATATCATTGCCACGCCCATCCTAAACTTGCCAAGGTAAAGGATGACCAACTCTTTCATGGATCCCTAATAAATGTCCATCTTTTGGGATAAGAGTTGTCAGAACGTGTTGTACGATTATCCTACGCTGGTAATGTAGTTTTGTGGGTTAGAGTACTTCTTTACTCACTCTCAGCTCAGTACTTGATACTCCTTTCAAGACTAAAATATACTCAACTCATCAATCAACTCAAATCTCAACCTCATTCTGTTATCTCAACTCAACCGATCTCAAAATATCATCTTCCACCAATAAATATAATTTAAAAATTATTTACATCATCATCATAATTTTTACTCAAACATCATTTAAAACTCGATGCTCAATTTCATCAACACTCATTAAATCATTCATCATCTCATGAAAACATGTTCCTCAAAATATAACTCTTTGGACTCAATAAATTAAAATACATATATAATATTAGTTTAAATTACTCTTTCATCAATACATAGAAAAGCCATCATCTTTACTGGAACATGCAAAATCTTTATTTAAATCACTTCTTTAATGCATGAAAGATCATCAATCTCAATATCAAAGAATGTATAGAAAAGTCATTATCATCAACTTCATTTTGGTTCATGAAAAAGTATCCACGAACAACAATTCCAATAATAATAATAACAATAATAATAATAATAATAATAATAATAATAATAATATCAATTCATAAATATATCTAACTCAATGGAAGAGGAAGAATTAGGGTAAAACTCTACTTGAATACAATTATGGAGAATTAATACGCGGGGCATGTGGATGAACTCAGTAAAACGCTATGAGTAGTCTTACATACCTAAAAAGTTGATATTACAATCAAAATTTGATGAATACTAGTTTTCTTGGAAAAAAATCTGTGATCTTGGAAATTTGATGCATGTTCTTGAGAAAAGAAATTCTCTTTGTAGTTACCTTAGAGTGGAAGGACTTGAAAAATATATTGGTTGAATGACTTTTCTTTGATTCTTGAATTCTTGACTTAGAATCTTTAGAGTTCTTAATGAAGAACTCTAATTCTTAAAAAAGAAGAATCAAGAAATCCTTTCATTGATTTATGAGATGAAACCACCCAGTTCCAAGATGGTAAAGGAGAGGATGCTTATGAATTCCTTACGTTTAGTTATAAGATACTCGAGAAAGTGAGCCTAGTGGATTTACATAGGGTTGGATTTTATGCTTTATAGTTGAGAGGATCGACTCGGGAGTGGTGGCAGTACTATATGCCTTCTAGGTCAGCAGGATCCCTACCAGTTGAGTAGGAGGTGTTTTCACAGGCTTTTGAGGAGAAGTTCATTCCCTGGAATGCTAGAGAGGGAGATCGATCTAGATATGAGACTTTGACCCAGGTATCATGATCATACCGGAGTCCGAAGTTAGGTTCTACCAGCTATCCCGACATGGTTTATCACTGATAGCCATTGAGGCAGAGAGGGTTCGCAGGTTCGTGAAGGGATTTGTGTTCTGATGTACTGCTAAAATACAACACTTTTGATGCTTAAAATTTTATTTTCTCAAAAAAATGTGGGTTTCATGTGTTTTTATATTTATTTTACAATATTATAGGATTCGGTATAATTTCGGGCAAAGTTCTGCAGAATTAAAGTTTTTGGGGATTTACAGACAACTTTATGGGTCGTGGTTCACTCCACGAGCCATAGGTTGATTTTGTGAGTCATATCCAGTGAGGGGCCAAGTTTTAAATGTTGCATCTATGAACTATCAAATGAGTCATAGATTTCTTCACGAGCCATGGATAAGGTCGTGCCTGGAGGATTAAGATTTTGAAGAGTTTCAAAGAAGTTAGCAGACAAAACCTTCTACGGACCGTAAGATAGTTTCATAAGTTGAAGTTTGTTTTTGAGAAGTGTAGAGCACGAAGCCTAAGTATGGGACGTGGTTTTACATATGGCTCGTAACCTCGCCTGTAGAAGCTGTCAACTCCAATTTTTCTATTTCATTTTGGATTTGTATTTTACTTATTATAAATAGATTTTTTTAGGTCTTTTTAGTAGAGAGATGCGTGAGAGAGGGCAGAAACACTTTGAGAATTCATATTTTGTGAATTTTACATTAAAATTATTATATTGTGATTTCTTGTGGAGAACTTTGAATTTCTTGTTCTTAAATTCATCATTGTAAGTGCTTAATTATGCTATTCCATAATATGATTTTCTATCCCCCCTAACCCTTAAATTACATTGTTTTGATCCTATTATACCATTCATAACCATTTTTGTGTTATTATTTCAGCCCAAACTTAATTATTTTCCCAATTTCTCACAAAATTGCCCAGGTCTTCTTCTCCAAATTTATCTTAAGCTCAAGGAAGGTCAAGTAGGATTTTTTGCAAGTCCATTGTACTATTAAAATCAAGGTTTCAAGCTAGGTTTCTACTCATGGTATGTTGGTATTCATCCATAGGTCCCTTTTACCCATGGAGCCCTAAGATTTCCTCACTTTTCATTCAATTTCAAATATGTATTTTATGAGTTTTTATAATCTAAATGTCACCTACTTGAATTATGGTTTGTATGATAATTATTTTACTCAATTATGCATGAATTGCTATAAATTACATGATTTCTATGACCTTCAAGTAAATTCTATCTTTAGCTACCTATAGTTAGGGGTACCAATGTAGGTTCGTATAATTATAATTTGAACTGATTATCTTCATTATAGTTATGCATGATTTCACCGAATTATATGTTTTAAGAATCTTTTGAGATGGAATCATGAAAATTACTATAATCCACTATGAAATTATGATCATGAATGAAGGAAGACTTCACCTATGTTTCATAAAAGGTTTACTTGTTTTATAGAAGTCCTAAATGAAGAATAGATGTTGGTGAAAGGATATTCTCACCTAATTATGGATTCTAAATATTATAAGGAAAATTCTAACACTAACGAATCACCAAGTTTTTAATCGGTTATTCTAAATGAATGTTGGTTTTTGTAACTCAAAGCTAAGATTGATTTATGATTGACTATAGTAATATCGTTACTATTCCATGGGATTTGATTTCCTACCGAGAAGACTTGAGGTGAAGTTTGATTCAAAAGATGTTAAAGTTATCTTTCCAAGGAAATGCTACTAGCAACCTTTTGTCTAAAGCTACGCGTCACCATAGGTTACCTTATAGGCCTAGCTAGTGGATCCATATATAACCCATAATTGATTGATAGTATTTGGCAAAGTAGTTCTCCTTTTTTATTGTAGGAGTTACATCAGATTTCATATTATAACTCATGTGATCTTATTTTCGGTTAAGGTTGATATCCCACAAATGAATAAGATTTACTTTCATGATCATGATGATATTTTGATACATTGGACACATGATTTGCTTGTACTTCATGTCTTTACTATTATGTTCTTGCATCCCCTAGCTCATAGTCCACTATACTTATGCTTATTAATATATTGCCTACATACTTAGTATATTCAAATATACTAATACATACTCTTTCCAACATTATATCATGATGTAGGAATGGACAATCATTCCTCTTCACATTTGCATGGCTAGCTTTAGAATTTATCTTAGAGATTTAGTGGTGAGTCCTCATGCTTTTGGGGTGATTTGATTGCTTCATGTTCTTGTCTTTTCTTGCTTTTAATACTTTAAGACTCTGTCATTTTATTTTCTTATTGATGATGAGCTAGGAACATGTTCATAAACTTTATCTATGCTAGTACTATTAGAGGCATGCTTGGATGTATGGAGTCTATGTTGTCTCTCTTCATTTTTCTACATTATGTTCTTGCTTTATTTCTTTATCTTATGTATGCTTGGTATGCTAAAAGGCTTGGTTGAGATTTCTTCAGGGATTTTGATCACTATGTCACAACTAGAGCCTGGCTTAGATCATGACACGAATAAATTTTGAGCACTTCGTCAAAGATTTTGGAGCTTGGCGAAATCAACTAATGAACAGCTGGCATAGGTCCCGTATACCTCACGTTTGTGAAGTTGAATGGTGTAAGCCTCCATGTTCATGGTCATCTTTGGTTGCATTTGCAGAGTTCATTTTTGGTAAGGTCTTTTAAATAAAAGACATACACAATCAATTTAGTTTCAAAACTTTCTAAGGTGATTTCTTGGCTATTTTAAGTTTGATTTTAGTAATTCAAAACTTTTAATTCAAAACTCTAGATTATGGGGGTTTCCAATATAATGTAGTAGTGTGATCAAAAAGTGCTGTAGAGGCTCTATTTGAGGTAATTTTGAGTTAAACTATTTCCTTTGTAGTTATTTTTGACCTAATTTTTGAATTTTGTGCATTTCTAAATTTCAAGATTTTTCAACGTTGAATTATATTTCATTTTTGGATACAAGTTTGGAGAACTATGTAGAACCATTTTTTGAAGTTAATTTTGAAATTTCTTATGCAAGTCCCACATTTTTGTTTTGACTCTGAAATTGGTTTGTCTCCATTTCTTGTAATTTTAGTGTCAAAATAATTATAATGACATTGTAATTCTATTTTTGATAGCGTGGTAGTGTTCTGAGACTGTTCAAAAGGAAAAGGCTCTGATAGAGTAACTTGGAGCATGCATGATTAGTCTTCAAGAAGGATATGACTTCTCTTTCTTCACATTGAGTTTGAATATGTAAATGTATGTGAATTTGCATAAATTTGGAACGGGGATTAGTTAGAATGACTTATTTGGTAAAAAAGTCATGTTTTAGGTTGTTTTCAAGTTCGGTGAGTATTTGAATTTATTATATTTGATCATCCTTGTCCGTTTGGTTGTCTTGGATTATCTTGTGTAATATATTGGATTATATTTGGCCTTAGTCTAGGTTTATGCAAGTGATATCATAAATATGCGATATTTCAAAATCAATATACATTATTATTTCCTCCTTGACATAGCATCGAGAAACCTAGGTTCTTGTAGACTAATATAGTGAACTTGAGTTTGATAGAGATAAGCCTCAGCTAGGTAGTAACTTAGCTTTGGGGTCTTATCATCCATAACTCCTGTATTATTCTAATTTTGACACTTTTGATCATACGACAAGGTCCATTTGAGAAATTACTTGATTCGATTTTCTAACTACGTTGAGATTCTCAAGGGATTCCAAAAGTGGTTATGAAGATTTGCGATAGCTTTCAATACAGGAGAATCAAGTCACTTACTTTGAATTTTTAACCTTGAAAAGACATTACAGGGAGGCTTTATTGGCGGTTTAAGGTCTAGCCTCTGTACTTCCTGCTTTTTATTATCCATCCTCTCATAATGGAGTCAATATATAGAGTTCGGCCTATTGATTTTATCACTTTATTTACAAGTAGGCGACGTCCGCGATTTGAGATCCGAGCTTTACACTATCCTGTATAGTATTTGATTATTGACATATCTACTACAGGGACACTCATCTGTAGTTCAAGATCTAGACTATATGCTTTCTCCCTTCAGAGCTTGAAAATTTTGGCACTTCCTGAAACACCTTGATTTCACCTGGTTTTCTTATTCTTAGGTAGCTTTTTTGAGCACCAGAAGAATTCATAAGGTCAGCTTGGATTTTCACTTTAACTTGCGCATGAGTGTACCTTTTGGGTTTATGAGGACGCAGTTGGATTAGTTATTCTAGGTCTTGTTTGCTCTTTTAGACTTGTGTGAATGCATTTACCATTTTTTGTTCTGGACCTCTGCCTGTGTTTTGTTCTATGATTTTCTACTACATTACTTTTCTTACTTAGTTGGCCTATGTTGCCTACCAGGTACCTATTTATTAGTACTTATACTATACATTGCATCTATTTTTGTGATGTAAGGCCGAGCATAAATTATCAACACTGTAATTCAAGCCAGTAACAACCAACATTCAGAGGCGTGGTAAGCATTAGAGCCCTAATCATTGCCATCTCCTTCTATTATATTCTTGTGTGGATCATCTTTTGTACCTGAGACAGGTCTGTTGCAGTTAGGTGTATTTGGTCCACTTCTTTTTTAGTGTCTCCATACTTGTGACTTTCAATTTCTAGGAGAGATTCGATTGTATTTATGTGTCTTTTGGATAATCCTGTATCGTTTTTGTTCTCATAATTATTCTATTTGTTTAGTTTCTTCTCATTTACCTATTACTAGTTGTTTTGGATTTCGAGTTGGCTTACCTACTGGTGAGATATAGTCGGTGCCGTCACATCACGAGAAATTGAATCGTGATAAGTTGAATGTATCCACTGTATTAAAAATGATTAAAATTAACATTGGTTATGTATCAAGTGCATATTCAATAACATGATACATAGAAATTTATGATTAACAAACATAGGGATCATCGGATACATCAAAAATTAAAACCTTTTGTAAAGAAGGGCGTGTAGTAACAAGTTCAACATTCCCCCCCTCCCCCCGAAGCTTTTTTAATAGGAGATTTTAAAATTCAATTTACATCCTTCTTTGCTTTCTTCTCTTGTAGTTTCTTCATGATTAATGAATTGTTTCATTGTTTGGATCTATTTTTATGAAAATCATCATTATGCCAATCAAATTGACGAGTAACATCATCTTTGATTTAAGGAATATCTTTAATTTGAAGAGTATCTTGATTTTGAGAATGGTAGTCTATTTGAGGAACAAAAGATTTTGATTTAGAGGAACTAATTGGATAAGACTAATACTAAAATGGACGAGAATCTATATGTATCAGAACTTAGATAAAGAACAGTGATTTGAAGCAATTTTTTTTCAAGAAATTAATGTACTAAAAGCTAAAAATTGAGGATGAAGAAGTTTTTCTACTTTGTTAGGAATCGAACTTAATGAGAAAAACAAGAAGACTCTAAATGGAGCTGTAATTTAGATATGATTTTATTAGAGTAAAAAAAGTGAGAATGTGTGAAGTTTGTATCACCGAGAGAGAAACAAAAAAAGTAAAAAATTTTGAATTCTTTTTAAGAATAGGGAAAAGACTCAAACATGTCATCGAACTCTGATAAAATACTCATTTATGCCATCCATTAAAAGTACGACTCATTTGTGCCATCACTGTTTGAAAAAAGACTCATCTATGCCACTGTTTTTAACTTCGATTTTGCAAAACCACTTAAATAACTTTAAACACTTTTAAATTAGAGTTTTGGATCAAATATAGTCTTTTTGGTCTTTTTTTTCAAGAATGCAAAGAACACATAAAGAACAAGAACTTTCAAATTTTTAACTTCTTCAAATATTCATGAAATCACCCCAAACTTCAAGAGTAGCGTTCCTTCGAGCTAGATACCAAAACTCAATATTTTTTAAGCTCAAATTCAATCCAACTCAAGAAGAGCTACTTGAAAATTTTCTTCAAAGTTTCACAACACTAGGTGAAAAAAATATTCCAAAAAAAAGAAGAAGAGAAATAAATCCCAAAATTTTTAAAAATCGCTTTGATTATTTTGCTTATAGATTTTTGAGACGAGGGTTCCCAGAAAACAACCTCTCTACTTCTATGAGGTAGTAGTAAGATCTGCATACATTCAACCCTCCCCAGACCTCACTTGCGAGATTCCACTAGGTATGTTGTTGTTATTATTGTTGCTTTGGTTTTTCTTTAATTGAACTTTGGGCTCATAACCCATTTTATTTAATCATAAAATCCATTACAAAAAGCGGATCGGAGGCCCAACCCATCCAATGACTTAAAGATGATACCCCTAGAAAATAGGATATTCTAACACCTTCATTGTTTCCTAAATCAAGTGTATGCTTTCCCTCTTCCCAATGTGGCCTTTTGTATTCATTAGTGGTGACACTATTCTGCCAAGTCTTGCTGGTAATCTCCATTTGTGATTTCCTCCTGCTGATGCTCGTGCAAGTATTCAAGCCCTCTTCCTTCGATTTCTATTTTTGCAACTTCTCCATAAGATTTGGTTCTTTTCAGTGTTCCTAGCGATGTACCTCCATGGCCTTCAATCTTCTATCTAGAACATCAGATTTGTATCAATTTTCGACTCCAAATATAAGGTCTCATACTTCCCCATTCTTCCCTTCTCTCCCTATTTTCCTGGAAAATAAGACAGACAATGTTTGCTACAGTGACTGGTATGACGTTGATGTGGTCTTGAAGATGCTTGGGGCTTCTTGACATGCGACATTATGCTATTTCCCCTTTTTTTATGATCTCTAGGATTATTTTTGCCAGATACACGCATCTTTTTGCGCACACACTCACTAGTATTAGGTATGTATTTTGTAAAGCCATTCATGTAGATAGTTGTCCTCTAAAATGTATATGGCTGCCTGATGTATCGTCTATGCATCTGTAAATATGAATACCTGCTGCTATGCACTATATGTCTCTTTTATGGGCCTTGTTCTGATACAAATAGTTGGAATTTGTTGTTTCTCTATATTAATTAGTTTTCTTGCCTGACTGGGTAGCTGGTTGAGACCTCAATATTATAACAATCTCCCCTGGTCAATAGCTTGACTAGCTAATAGGTCAACTACTTGATTGCCTTGTTTGTAGATATGTGCCAATCTGACCTCAACCTGTAGCCTGATCTATTGAATATTTTCCACAATATCAATAATTTCCCAAGGGATTCTCCATTCACCATTTAAAAATTTTATAATGCTTAAGGAATCAGATTCTAATGTTATATAATTAAAATGGTGAGATTCCTAAACTGCAATGCTTTTAAAACTGTTAAAGCTTCAATCATTATGTTGGTAACATGACCAATGGTGTCAACCTCTGAGTAAATAACATCACCTCTGCAATCTATCATACAAAATCCATATGAGCCTAATTCAGGGTTACCCCTGTAGGCACCATCAGTATTTATTTTTATCCACCCTTTAATAAGACAGGCCCAAGTCACTAACTTATAGAAGTTCTTCCTCTTGTACTGTTGCATAGCCATAAGACTCTCTGCCTAAGTCTTTAGGATGCGAGCCCATTGTGGTTGCAGTGCTCTCACCAGCTGGGTAACAGTTTTCTCACATATGTCTATCAACACTTGGTCAGAAAACTGCTTGCCATACCTAATAGAATTTCCCCTCTTCTATAACTCCCATATAAGAATAGCAGGAAGACATTTCAGAATTAGTTTAGGCTTTGCAGTATCCATCTCATTCCACCATCTTCTAAGAAATACCTGCAGGTTCTTCCTTTAACTTTAAAACCTACACAGGAAGCAAAATATTTACATAGCCTTTGAGCTATGGGAGCTGTTAGAAATAGGTGAGACATAGGAATCCACTTGGAGACTATAGGAATCCAGATTCTTTTCAGAATGTTATCCGTTGGGATTCTTTCTTTTAAAGTTCTCTAGAGGAAGAAAAGAACCTTATTTGGAAGGCCCTTACACCAAATGTACTTGTACACTTCAACATTCTGCCTCTTAGATCTGATAATCTGATAGGCAGATTTGGAAGTGAACAAACCTGTGTTACTATCAGTCCACCAGGCCTTATCAATTTCTTCTCCTCTCACTGGCTTGATGCTATGGACAATAAGCTCTGTCATTTCCCCAGAAATGGCTTTATGTAAGGCATCAATGTTCCATTCATCATTTGTAACAACTGTTTTCACCTCTCTATCCTCCTCTTCTGCCTGATCCCCTTTCATATAATATAAAGCTCCTAATCTAGTCATATTATCAAACCAGAAACTAGATTTTTCAGATTTGATCTGCCACCAAATATATGGTTCTACCTCTTCTCTGATCTTAGCCATGCTTCTCCAAATTTGAGAGGCTCCAGAACTCTGTACCATTAAAGGATATCATTTTTTTACAATACTTGTTGCTTGTGTAAGTAGACCAAAGGGAAGCAATGGAAGTTCTAAAATTCCACCAAAGTTTAGCATGTATTGCCCTGCTGACATCAAATAAGGATCTAAAATCCAAACCCCCTTCTTCCTTTGGATAGCACATCTCCTTCCAGGCCATCCAATGCTTTCTTTTGTCAGTGCCACAAGAACCCCAAAAGAACTTGATAAACCTGGTGCAATTTCTTTATGACCCCTTTTGGAGGTGTTAAAGTAGATAAGAGGTATATTGACATGGATGAAAGAACATGATTAGTTAAAATATACCTCCACCCAAAAGATAGGAACTTATTTTAGAAGATTCTCCTTTTCCTCATCAGATCTTCAAAGTGTTTGTTGTTTCTCCTACCATAGTGGTCTTATGGAATACACTAGAGGAGTGTTTTCATGAAAATAAAAGAAACTTTGGACTTGTTAATAAGATGACCAGAGGTGACTTCATATTTCCTTAGAATATTTATCATTTTAATAATGGAAGTCCTATCCCCAGAACAAAAGAGAATAGTGTATCTGCATAAGACAGATGAACTCCATTTAGGCATCCCATGACCTATGAATGTTTTGTCCTTATGAAGCTAGTTCAAACTCCTGGATAAAACCTCTGTGGCAATAATGAACAATGTGGGAGAGAAAGGATTCCCTTGCTTCAACCCCCTAGTCGATAAAAAAGACCACGAGTCTGCCTATTGACACAAACAAAGTATTAATTGTTGGAGAGTAATCTCCACACCATGTCAATAATGATCTCAGAAAAATTAAACTTCCTTATGACTTTAGTCAAGAAAATTCATGACACCTTTTCATAAGCTTTGGTCATATCTAGCTTAACCACCACATATGTTTTTTTTTTTCTTGATATTTCTTGTGCTAGCAACACATTCTCTAAGGTGATTCTACCTTTCACAAACCCAAACTGATTAGGGAAAATAATATTAGGCAGTACCTTAACCACTCTTTCATGAAGTATCTTGGAGATGACTTTATCAATAAAGCAACTTAGACTAATAGGTCTTAAATCTTAGAAGGTTCTAACCTGTCTTTTTAGGAATTAACACCAGATTAGTATGCGTTATGTATCTGGGCAGAGAATGTCCACAAAAGAAAGCGCTGACTACATTAACCACATCAGTTGAGACAATGTCCCAGTAAGTCTAAAAAAATAAACCTGTGAAATCATCATGGACTGCAACACTGGCCTCACCTAATGGGAAAACAACTTCTTTAACTTCTTCTTCCTCTGTCATTGAGGTCATCTTATCATTTTCCCCAGAGTTATTAAAGAGGGGATATGCTCCAGCATGGAAAAATCATTATTAAAACTCTCCTCTTTAAATTGCTCACTAAACACTCTGACAGCCTCCAAGCCAATATCCACTTCATCCTTCAGAGTAGTGTGCTGCACATTCATGATTTCAAGAAGATGTAGCTTTTTCCTTTTTTCTTGGACATATGAATGGAAAAACTTGATGTTTTTATCCCCTTGTACAAACCACTTCATCCCAGCCTTTTGTCTCCAAAAAATTTCCTCCACCTTCCTGAACCTTCGTAATTTTGCCTCTACCTTTTTTTTAACTCTATCCTATTTTTCAGAATAGGCATAATTTTCAATTGAGCATCTTTCATCTTAATAACATCTCCAAGTGTGGCAATATTGAGAAAATATAACCGAACTTCTGTTTGCTCTAATCAGTCAAGGCCTTTTTCACCTTTTTGAGCTTTGTATGTAAAACCCCAAAAGAGGAAGCCATAAAATCCACCTGCCAGCACCTTTCCACCAAATCCTTAAAATCTTTGTGTTTACACCAACAATTTAGGAATTTGAAGGATTTAACAACTTTCTTCACCACTGATCTACATGATACATGGAGAGGGGTATGATCAGATCCCCTTCTGGTTAAATGTTGCATTTCCATATTGTTATAAATTTGTAGGAACTCCTGATTAACCACTATCCTGTCTAATCTCTCAATAACGCAGGCTTTATTAATTTTTCCATTCCACTAAGTGTACTTGCTGCCCTAAAATTGAGTCTCAATCAAGGCACAAATTACTTATGGATTGCACAAAATCCAAAGCTTCTTGCTGTGTAAAGTCATTGCCTCCCAACTTTTCATCTTTATTTAAAATAACATTAAAATCACCACCAACAATCCAAGGATGCCCAACAGTGTTAATATTTTCAACTTCATCCCACAATTTCAGCCGCCCCAATGCACACCATCTAGCATAAGCAAAGATAATGATAAATTCTTGATTCCCTTGCAATAATTTCAAAGTTAATTGCTAATATAAGTCCAGGATAGTTGTCCCTGACCAATATTCTCACCAAAAGACCTAAATTTTCCCCGAACAATTCACAGATGCATGCTCAAAACCTAATCGGGCTTTATAATGATAAAGATGTAGATTTTTCCCGAACAATTCACAGTTACATGCTCAAAACCTAATCTGGCTTTATAATGATATATCTCATCGGGCCCCTTGAAAGGTTCTATTAGAGCAATAAAAGTATAATGATGTTGCCTATTAAGGTCAATTGCTCTTCCAAATGCATTTTGAGTGTTAACTGACCTAATGTTTCAAAACAAAGCTTTGTCAATCATTGATCACAACTCACAAACCTTCCTTTGCTGCTCCTTGTTTGAACTTGCAAAGGAACATTGGATCTTCCTTTCTTTTCTTTCATAGTGTTAGTTTTTCTTGGGGATAAATCTCCAACTTTGCTGACCTCAATAATGGTGTCAATTAAACCTTCCTCATTATCAATCCCTTTAAGCTCATCATGTGGAATTGAACAAACATCATCCAAGACATCATCTTCCCTATGTGCATTATCAGTAAAATCCTTCTTATCTGCCACTATATTAGTATCAGTGTCTAAAATTTCTCCCTGATAATTTTGGTTTACAAAACTATCTTCCCCTTTATCACCAACTGTGTTGTTGTCTCCCTCATCAACACTTGGTTTCTGTGTTGCGCCCACTTTGACCATTAGTGTGCTACTTTGCTTGCTTTCTTCCATTTGTGAGACATGCCCCACAGTCTCTTTTTCCTTATGTGAAAAATTCTCTTTCACCCAATCTTTGGCGGATTATTTAGTTGTCAGATCATTATTGGTTGCTGGTGGATTTTGTTGTTTGTTCATTATTAGCTACTTTTGGCTTTAGTGTCTGTTCAGTATTGGCTGTTAGTGGCTTTGATGTTTGTTCATTATTGGCTGTTGATGAATTTGGTGTCTGTTCTTCCTTCTCCTCAGCATGTTTCTTCAATGTAGAAAATTTATTTTGTGCGTTTGCCTTCCATTCCTGCTGAGGCTACTGTCTCCTTCCCCATTTCTCCTTTTTTTATTCCACTAAGCCTCCATCCTTCTTAGTTTAGGCGTTGGCAACATTATCCTTCTCCTCCCCTTGATTTTCTTTTCCTTTGTCCCCCTCTTTTTTGTGCTCTTCTTCCTTAGCTTCCTTCCTTTTCTTGTACAACTCAGGGTTCTTTACATAACACTGCTCCTCATCATGATCCCGAATAACACAAGTTTTGCAATATTTTGACAAATAATCATATTTTGTTTGTATCCACTTTTCCATGAAACCTCCTCTTTTTTGATCCCTATTTTAATTCTCTTAGGGAACTCTCCTAACAGATCCACCTCCACTTTTACTCTAGCACAACTAGGTCGAGTTTTATTCTTCGTAGCCATGTTCACCTGTAAAAGCTTACCCACAACAACAACAAATGAAAACAAAGCTTCCTCACAAAAGAAATTCGAAGGAAGAGAAGGAAATGAAATCCAAGCAACCGCAATAGACGTCTTCTCCTCTGGTTTGAACATTGGTTCCCATTTAAAAGTACGCATTAGGTATGACCAGTTCTGATGAGTGATATAAAAGGCAGGTTTTGACAAAAGGTGCACATAGTCTTCCAACTATGTCGCCTTTATCAGTACGTGCCTGCTGTTCAATAACCCTATGTTACATTCCCCTTTTAAATCGCATTACTTTGGTATTAGTCGACGGAGGTCTTGTATCTCTGGCAGCCGTAAGAAAATTTTCCAATAACAACATATTGGAGATTTTCGTTGAGAATCATCTGGTCCAGTTCTCGTTGTTCCCACATCACAATAGGTACCCCATGCAGATATGTAATCGATTTCACGGATACAGGGCTTTCATTAGGCAAATTAGGTTTCAACAAATTTTCAGCGGCTGACCAACTTCCAACGGAGGCTGGCCACTGGCCATGTTGGCCATAAAAGGTCGTAGTAGCAAAATTTTCCGATGACGATGCACTAGGGTTGAAAGCGATTTTAAATTTTCTTTGATTTGTGTTTTTATTGTTGTTTTTTTAATGCTAGATCCTTATTCTTTAGTATTTTATGTTTAAAATATCAATTAATTTGGAGTTGACGAGAAAATTTTACCATTAAAGAATGAAGATTAAAGTTTCGAAAACTTTTGAAGAAAAATTTTAAGCGGGTCTTATTGAGTTAGGTTGGATTTGAGCTAAAAAAAATATTGAGTTTTGATATCTAGCTTGGAATGCTACTTTTGAAATTTGGGATAGTTTCGTAAATATTTGAAAAAGTTAAAAATTTGAGAATTTTTGATGTATGTGTTCTATATTTGACTCAAAATTTTATAAAATTGGAGTTAAAAGATAATAGCATGAGCCTTTTGGAACCAAACTTTTGGCGAAAGAGATTGATGAAAACGAAACCATCTAGGAATTCATGATATGAAACAATCTGATGAATATATTGTCTGTGTCAAAGGTGGTAAGTTTATGAATAGTTGTTAAAAGATCACTCACATCAAATCAAATCACATATAACTTCATGGTTATCTTTTCCCTTCTTTTCCGGAAATATCTCACTGAGTACTAATTTTGTCTGATTACTCAATTATTGAGACCTCTCAATCCAGTTGACTGCTTGACCTTTGCCTAATCTCTCGCTTTTCTCTCCAGAGATTTTACCAGAAATTAGTGCAAGGTTTTCATGGGACTGGCTTTTATTTGCCTTGTTGATCTAAGCTTCCATGGCCAATCTTGTAGCTTTATCTCATTTTAGTATTAGTATTGCTTCTGTTGTCAAATACCGCATTACCCGTTTCCATCTTCTCCTTATCTTCCTCCATTCCCTCTTATAGGACCATATTATTTTTCCTCCAAATCCGGATCTTTCTTACTAAATTTGGCAAAATATCTTGGGAATTTTAACCCCCTTTTCGACTATTCTTGATACAATTTATGGGTCTTGTTTGTAGGAGATTAATCATCATTACTTACTGAGAATACCTGGATCTATCTTTTTTGAGTTGAGATGGCATCTGTATTTTTGTACCATGTGGTGGGAGATCTGACAGTAGGAAAGCCGGAGCTAGTAGAATTTACAGACACCCAAACAGTGGAGGCTGCTATTAAGGCTATTGGGGAGTCTACGGAATGTGGTATACCAGTGTGGAAGACGAGATCTCAAAAGAGTTCCATTGAGAATGCAGAAATGAGGAGAAAAAGGTTTGTGGGTATTCTTAATTCTCTTGATATTGTTGCATTCTTGGCCAGAGAGGAATGTTTAGCTGATCAGGAGAAAGCTATGAAGACTCCTGTTTCTGATGTTGTGTTTCCGGATAATTCTTTACTCAAGGAGCTTGATCCTGCCACAAGGTTAGTCCCCTTACTTTTCTAACTGCCCTTCATAAATGTGCTTTATGTTTGATCAGGGAGTCATAGGAGCTTCCTTAGGAATACTACTGTGCTATATATTCGACTTTACGTTAGAGTTTATGCTGTCATTTTCTTATGAATTCTATTAATGTATGTAAGTAGAAGAAAGCTGTTGGAATAATGGTTGCAGAGTTAGCTTGATTGAGAAAAATATGACATCAAGGATTTCAAATTTCAATAACGAAGTTACTTCGTATCTATTGTTGGTGGGAGTTGACAGGTATCTGTGGAATTAATCGAGGTGTGCACAAGCTGGACACTACATTTATCAAAAAGACAAAAAATCTCAAAAATAGAATGAACTGAGTTACTTATAAAATTGATATGCTGAAATAATGTTTTATTGGCAAAACGTTGTAAAGTATCAATCATAAATTCAGCTCATTAGTAATCATTCACTTCTTCAATACCTGTTTGTATAGTTAGTTAATATTACTTCTTGCCAAGTGATGTAGGACATGAAAATTGAAATGCCAAAGAACTGGAAAGATAACAAAGGGTCCCATAGGTGTGTGTATATATTTCTGGTGTCTACCTGGCCGGACAGATCTGCCAATAATTAATTGATAGACTGGTGGAGCCTTGCAAGTTTTGTAAGTTAGAAATAGGCAAACTTAGTTCAAGCTTTGGAGAGTTGGCATATGCAGTGTTTTGTGTGACTGAATTTGAATCTATGTCCCCTCTACAACAACAATGCCATATGGTAAGATTAATTCAAACTCTAACTAGTTTTAATATGTGTTTCAAAGAATCAATTTTAAGGATTTACATTTCGCTTGTGTTGTGCTATAGAAGTCCATTTACTTTCAGAATTTTGGTTAATGATTTCTAGAAGTGTTTCTTGAGACAATGCTCCTAATAAGTTTGAATCACCCACATGCTAGATATTTTTCTTGACTTTGAGAGGACTAGGAACTTCTTTCTTTTGTTGGAGGAGGAGGCAGAGTGAAGGATTTCACTGATCAACCAGCAATTTGGTTGGAGTGAGTTAAAGACCTCTCTCTCTCTCTCTCTCTCTCCTTCCCAGCCACCCACCAACCCCAAAATTTGATTATGAATTGTCTCTTTGATTTGAACCCGAGCAGAAGTTTAGAATACCATAAAGATTTGGGGTCCTCAGTTTAACAAAGTAGATACTGGGCTGGAAAATGGGATGTATTGGTTTCTGGGTTGTTTCTGTGACATGGATATTCGAGACCCCAAGTTAGGTATTTGAGTGGAGAAGTGTAGAAGGGTAGGCCCATTGCCACTGCAATTTAAAACTGGAAACAGGAAACCTCAGATTACTCCATTATCTGAAAAATATTGTAGATATGGAGATCTAAAATCATCAACGAGGAACACTTGCTGCATTTTCTAGCCTTACTTCTCTGTTGCTCCAGAGAAGTGTCAGTTTGTTATAACCATGGTTCTTCTGTTCATGTTTGGTAATAGCCTAGGATATTCTAGGAAACTTTGTTCACCTCTCTTTTCTTCTGCCGTCTGAAGTGAGGTTTCCCATGTTTGCTGTTTTTTCCCAATAAAGCAAGCAAAACTACTTTTGAATGATTGAGCCCCAAGAAGGTACTTCAAATGAACAAAAATAACTGGACTTCTAAGTGCTCGACCTTGAGAGAACCTAATAAGCCCATCATTACATTACCATCATAACAAGATTCATCCTACGCCAAAAAATCAAACAATTAATGCACCAAAACTTCACAACAGCTGTGGCTATTGCTTTCCCTTCAAAACATCAGTGATTATTATCTAACCAGACAATTCAAAGAATGTGTAATGGGATGGTCCTGCATGAGTGTCTCTGCTCTTCCTTTGTCTTCATATGTTGCCATGCCAGTGTGGTTATCTGAGATTCCTTTGGAATCACTGATTGCATGCCAAAGGATTTAGGCATTTCATTTTTCCTTTTTACCCAGCAATAGTAAAATAAACGTTCTTCAGTTTCATGGCTATCTTTGCATATAAAGCATCTATTGCATAGATTGAATCAACTTTTCCTCCTTAGATTTTCTATGTAACCATACATCCAGGATATTTGTCTTTTAGTGGATCATTTGTCTTGAAATCATCTTCAAAAAAGCTGAATTGCTTCATCTATACCACTCTTCATTGACCATTGATAATATGGGCAAGAATGTGCTATCTTTATTGTATTTCTATTACTCCTGTATATCGTTGTTTCCAGAAGTTGCATGTTCTCTAGCATTTCCAACATAAGAGTTACACTTTCTAACTCCGAGTCTCTGTGTATATCTCCATAAGCTGAGGTCCCAGACTCTGTCTCTGCAACTTTATGCAGCTTTAGATATCAGAGTATAAATTTTGGGAAAGATCTCCTTGAATGGGGCATTGATTCATATATCATGCCAAATTTTGGTCGTGATGGTATTTCCAATCTGCATCCCTGTCAGTGCCCGAACCTCCGTCCGTAAACCTCTTATGTGTTTCCATACGAGCTTGTCACAGGTTTGGAGCACCATTGATCTTCCATACTGCATCTCTTCTGATGTAACTTCCCGATATCATCCTTCTCATCTCAGTCTCATTAGTAGGTTTTATGGTAAACTCTTGTTATCTAGGCTTAAATTTCTGATTCCAAAAATCTCCCTCCCCTTTTTCCTCAAGATATCAGGCCATTTAACAAATGAATCTTCTCTCCTGATCGTCATCCCATGAGAAGTTTCCTTATGTTAGAATTCCATCTAAAGCATTTTCATCAAGTGTCATTCATCCCCCAAATAGTAGGTCTCTTCCGGGGTGTTAGCTAAACTTTTTAGTTCTTAATCACTCCTTGCCTCACCTTGTAGTCTTTGTACTTTTGGAGCCTAGTGGAAGACCCAAGTATGTTGGGGGGAATTCATCCATTTATCAGCCCAAATTTCTGGCTAATTCAGAAACTGACAGTCTTCATTGTGCTGAGAATATGCTGCTTTTGGCCAAGTTTATGTGGTGTCCACAAACTGCTTCAAATGTCTACAAGTTACTTTTAGATGTTGTAGTTGTTCCTTCTCAGCATCACATGTTATTAATATATCATCTGCATATGATATGTGTAAAACCTCTAACAGGTCCCTGCCATTTCCTTCATTTCTGAAGCTTCTTACCAGCTAAGTTTTGGAGCTGTTTTAAGAACAAGGCAGTGTCTCCACGTAGTAATGGTGACCGAAGAGGTGGAAATCACCCTGTGATAGCCCTCTTTTGGGGACAATGTTGCTGTTAGTTGCATGATTACCTTCTCTTAAATGGGATACTGCTATGATTTGGGTAACTTTTGAATTTGCCTGTGAAACTTTATCCTAAAATTTTTGTCTTCTTGACTTCCTCTGTAGCAACTGTTTTCTTAGTTTATGAGGTCTTATGGACAGTTTGTGACGTTTCAGTAAGTGGACTAATTCTCTATCAAATTAAGGGGTCATTTGGTAGAATGCATTAAAAAAAATAAATGCATGCATTAGCTTTCTGTATTTCTAGTGTCTTGTTTGGTACACTTTTTCAATGTATACTCTGTTTGGTATTAAGGCATGCATAACTTAACTAATAAATGAAAATCCATAGTATAACTAATGCAAAGGATTTTAATGCACTGTATGGTTAAAGGCACAATCGCCCCTCAAAACCTTTTCCACATCCTTTCTACTATATTTGTGGAGGGATTTTCGTAAATAAATGTTTTTTTAAAGAAATTATTCAATGCAGATTAATTTTAATACACCAAAATGAACGTTGCAAAAGAAATAATCTCAACATAACTGTTGAAACATATAAAGAGAATATAAGAGATATATTTCTAAGTGCATTTTACATTGTACAAGTGAAGCCCTTTATAT
>JAABOM020000084.1:18125898-18159342 GCA_011800125.2 Solanum clarkiae | reverse complement strand
AAATATTTTTTTTTATTTTAGGAGTTATTATTCTTAATTATTTCAGGTTGATAATATTAAAAGCTCTTTAATTAATTCGTATAATTCGTCGTGTAGTCAAATTAGTCAATCGAATTCAATGTGATTACTCTTAATTAGCTAAAATTGCAATCGAGTTGGTCAACTTTAAATCCCCACCTTGAATCCATTTTCCAATCTTTCTTTTGAACGCAATTTAATTAATTTTGGACCAAATCTTGGCCCAAAACAAGGAAGAACCCGGCCCAAATCCCTCTATTTCGGCCTATGCATATATATCATACATATACATTGCACACACGTGTGTGTGGGCCACGCGCCCCCAAAATGCTCTTTTATTCTTTCCTCCTCACACGCATACACGCTCTCTCCCCGACCTCCTTTTTCTTCATTTTCTCAAAGAACAAAACCAGCAAACCAAAGCCAAGAATACAAATCCCTCGGTTCCCGCCCCCCAATTTGTACCTTACGTGGCTCATCCTTGTTGCTCTCAGTACGAATTCGTTGAGGGAATTTCCAGGTGTCCGAATCGCGTTCTCCCTCTCTTGAATCAATGGTCGAGATTCTCAATCCGTTGAGGATTTGGCACGATTCGAGATTCCCCTATCCTTTTGGGAGGGATTTGGATTTCAAATGTGGAAATTCGTCCCCAAAATCCCTAATCTGACCCTGGTTTCCCCCCATTTTAGAATCCTAATTTTCCCTATAAATTGAACCTTTTGCTCACTGTTGGGGGGCCGATTTCTGGAGCCGTGGTTCATGATCTTGAAAACCCTAGCAAAACTTACTCAATTTTCATAGCCACTTTAAATTCCCAAAAAATCGATTGTAGTTCACAGACCCTCAAACTAATTTCCAGCGACTGATAGGCTTTGGAGGTCTGAAATTGAAGATTTCTGGTCGAAGAAGGTGTAGACGAAACTCTTTGGTGGTGTAAAGTCTTCTTCAAACTCGACTTCGTCTCAGTTCGCTGCTCCGGCAAAGGTAATATTCCAATCTCACTTCTTCATTTGAAGTCTCTTAACTATGTTTGAATGCGAACTTTGAATCTATGTCGAAACTTTTCTGTTTGCACTTTGCGGGGTTCTAACTGGAGATGCCCTATTGTGACGAGTCAATGTTATGGTGTTGTTTGGTTACTGGTTGTTAAGATGTTTTTTAATGTTAAGACTCTCATAATCTATAGATGTGAGGTGTAGATGAACACCATGCAACCACTTGTGAAGGGAGAATTTACAGAGAGTATTGAGAGTATTACTTTGGGAAGAAGAAATGTTATTCCCCTTTTTCTCAAAGAGTAAAGTTGCAGAGAGAGTACATGGAGAAAATATATGTAGACTAACTGATTGCCTAATTGACCCTTTTTTCCTTCTAACTAACTTCTAACTGATCACAATTTACATTTAATTTGCTAACTAATTTACTGACTGACAGTTAACTAACTTCCTAATTACTTCTACTATTCTCAACACCCTCCTTCAAGCTAGGTAGTGTAAACAAGTTTAACACTCCTAGCTTGCCTAAGAGATGTGTGTGTTGTGCTCTACTTAGAGCTTTAGTCAGCAAGTCTGCCTCTTGGTCTTTGGATGCCACATGAAGTGTTTTGATTATTCCATCTTTGATATTCTCTCTGATGAAGTGTAAGTCTATCTCTATGTGCTTAGTCCTTTCATGAAATTTAGGATTCGCAGCAATCTAAATTGTTGCTTTACTATCACTAAACACTTCAACTGGTACCTTAATGTCCATTTTCAGCTCCTTTCAAACTCCTATCAACCAGAGCACTTCTGAAACCACTGTAGCCATACTTCTGTATTCAACTTCTGCTGAGCTTTTGGAGACAATACTTTGTTTCTTTGACTTCCAAGAGATCAAGGAGTTGCCCAGCTTCACTATATACCCAGTAACTTATCTTCTTGAGTTGGGGCACCCTGCCTAATATGCATCATAGAATGCCTGCAGTTGTTTTGCCTTATCTGAGCTCAATAGAATTCCTAGCCCTGGTTCACTCTTTATGTATCTTACTACTATGTATACTGCTGTCATGTGGGATTTCTTTGGCCTCTGTATGAATTGGCTTAGAACATGTACAACATATGTTATGTCTAGCCTTGTCATGATCAGGTACAGCAGCTTCCCAATCAGTCTTTGATATGGTCCGGGGTCAGTTAACTCATCATCTGTCACCATGTCATCCACATGCTCATCATACTCTGCTGTAGTCAACTTTTAATTACATTCCATTGGAGTATTCACTAGTTTGGAGCCTGCTAATCCCAGCTCATGGATCAATTCAAGTGCAAACTTCCTTTGGTTCATGAGAATTCCTTCCTTTGACCTTGCTATCCCAATTCCAAGAAAGTATTTCATCTCTCCTAAGTCTTTGATCTTAAAACTCTTCTGCAATGCTGCCTTAGCTTCCTGTATTTGTGTATAATCATTTCCTGTGACCAACATATCATCTACATAAACTAGAACAATCACTATGCTATCTCCCTTTTTTTCTTGTGAAGAGGGAGTAATCAAAGTGACTCTTTATGAATCCTGAAGCAGTCAGAACCTCAACAAGCTTCAAATTCCATTGTCTTGATGCTTGTTTGAGTCCATACAAGGATTTGTGCAGTCTACATACTTGTTTAGTCCCCCCTTGACTACCAAAACCTGGTGGAGGTAACATGTAAACTTCCTCTAGCAAGTCACCATTGAGAAAAGTATTGTAGATGTCCATTTTGTGCAGATTCCACTGATTTGTAGCAGCTATGGCAAGCACCAATCTAACAGTGACCATCTTGACAACAAGGGAGAATGTTTCTTGGTAGTCCAAACCTGCCTGTTGATTGTATCCTTTAGCTGCCAGCCTTGCTTTGTATCTCTCTACAGCACCATCAGCTTTGTATTTTACCTTGAACAACCATTTGCATCCTATGGGAGTCTTACCAGGGGGAAGGTCAACTAGGGACCAAGTTTGGTTGTCTTGCAATGCAGTCAGCTCCAAATTCATTGCCTCTACCCACAGGGGATTTGTGACTGCTTCTTCATATGATTAAGGCTCTGTAATGAGGTTGAAGTTGGACAAATAGGCTTGATAATGGGGGTTAAGATTGGCATGTGACATATAGGATTGTATAGGGTAAAGACAAGTGAAGGCAGTGATGGAGTTGGGTTTGCCACAGACATAGTCTTGTAGCCAGGAAGGGGCATTTCTGGTTCTGGTTAATCTTCTGGGAATAGATGGTGAAGAAGCATCTGTGGGTGGTGATGTGTGGAGGATGGATGTAGGATCAGAGGTAGTGAGAGGAATGGATGGTGTGGATGCTGAAATGGTAAAAGCTTCTGTGTTAGGAGAAGTGATGACTCCATTTGGGAACACTTGTAGCTTCTTGTCTTTGTCTTTGAGTAACTGAAAAGGGAAGATATGTTCTCTTAATACTACATCTCTGCTAACAAAAAAAGTGTTTGTAAGTAAGTTGAAGAGTTTGTAGCCTTTTTGTGTGGAAGAGTATCCCACCAATACAGCAGCAACTGATCTAGGATGAAACTTATCTCCGTTATGCAAAGGGGTTGCAAACCATAAACAGCCAACAGTTCTCATATGAAGCAAAGAAGGTGGTCCGCCATAGACCACCTCAAAGGGGGATTTACCAGATAATACCTGCATAGGCAATCTATTGATTATGTAAACAGCAGTAGATACACATTCATTCCAGAACTTTAATGGCAAGAAGCCTTGCAAACGAATAGCTCTAGCAACTTCCAAAATGTGTCTGTGTTTTCTCTCTACCAGTCCATTTCGTTGAGGTGTATGTACACATGAGCTTTGGTGAATAACACCAAGAGAGTGAAACAAGTTAGTACAGCTATTATTGAAAAACTCAATACTATTATCACTTCTGAAAATCTGAATTTGTGCATCAAACTGAGTTTTTATCATTAAGAAAAACTGCCTGAGGATAACAACTACATCATTCTTCATCCTCAACATGTACACCCATGCCATTCTACTACAATCATCTACTAGAGTAAGGAAAAACCTGAAATCATCATGACTAGCAACTCTATATGGCTCCCAAACATCTCCATGGATGATAGAAAGAATTTCTGTGCTCCTATTGGAACTGCCAGGAAATGGCAATCTAGTTTGCCTAGACAGTGGACAAACATTACAGTTATGAATGTCATGGCAATTCTTCTTAAGCATCAGTGTATGAACTTGATACAATACTCTAACAGGAGCATGTCCAAGCCTTTTGTGCCATAATTCCACATATTCAGCTTTATCTACAATCTCTTTATTGGCTGTGTTGGCACTTATTGTTTTGACATCTTCTTCCTTCTTCATTGGCAATTGAATGTTGTATAATCCATCAGCTGCTCTACCAATCCCCCCTACAGTTCCAGTTAACAGATCCTGCATGACACACAGGTCAGGAAAGAAAGTAACAACACAGTTTAAGTCTTTGGTTAACTTTGATACTGATAGCAAGTTGTGCTTAAACTTAAGGATGCATAACACATTTGTGATAGTATCTCCACTATCCAACTTGCATTCTCCCACACATGCTATGTCAAGTGTATTCCCATCTGGTAAGTATACTCTCTTAATATTTTCCTTAGTGATCTATTTGACTCCATTCAGCAACTCCTGACTGTGGACCATATGGTTGGAGGCTCCTGAATCAATTATCCATTTCTAAAGGCTGCACTGTTGGTAGCCAAGAAAATTTGATGCATAATTGTCTTATCAGAGTCAGGTGGTATCTCCTTGTGCAGTAGCCTCAGGATTTGGCCATATTGTTTCTGAGTGAACATCATTCCTCCTCCTTGATTTGAGCTAAGCACTGGCTGAGAATGTTCCACCTGAGCTGAGCTACGTGCAACTGAATTTCCCACTGCATTAGCTGTGTATTGTGGTGGATATGTGTTCCTCTTCCTCTGTTTGTGATCTGTTGGATACCCATGGATTTTGTAACAATTCTCTCTTGTATGCCCTTTCCATTTGCAGTAGTCACAGAACAGAAATGCATTCTTCCCTTTATAGTTCCCTCTGTCATAGCTAGTCTGATTCCCTTTTGTTGGATGACTAGATCCACCCACATTATGCTGATTTAGTCCTATCTTGTTGCTAAACAAGGCTGTGTTGCATAGTTCTTCAACTGATTTTCCTAAATTCCTTTGACTTTCTTCAGATATCGACATTGCATATGCCTTGTTGATGTTAGGAACTGGTATCATCAACAGAATTTGACTTCTTGCTTGTGAATACGTTTCATTTAACCCTGTCAGGAATTGCAATAGGCGTTGGTACTGATAATGCTCTACATATATTCTAGATCCTGCACATTCACAACCAGGACATGGCACTAGTGAATCAAACTCTACCCATAAGTCTTTTAACTTGGTGAAGTAGCTTGATATGGTCGATGACCCCTGAGTCAGTGTTGCTATCTCTTTGTGCAATTGAAATACTCTGGATCCATTCTCCTTGTCAAACCTTTCCTTCAAATCGTTCCAAACTGTGCATACATTAGAAGCATAGGCTACACAGCTGACCAATTCCTTGCTCACAAAGTTCATAATCCATGATAGGACTATGGCGTTCACTTTCTCCCACAAATCGTGAAGTGACTCGTCAAACTTCTCCTTCGCATGTCTCCCATCAACAAACCCCATTTTGCTCTTCCCTACAAGTCCAATTCTCATAGACCTACTCCACAATGCATAATTTTCTGGGCCAATGAGTTGAAACGAGATAAGTGTACTACCTGGCGTGTCACAGGGTTGCAAATACGAAGGGTGATTTGCATCAATGGTTGTGCTTGGCCTAGCGCTTCTTTCAGCAGCAGCTTCTCCTTCATCTGCCATTGCTGATTGACTTGATTTTGACCTAGCTCAACCGACTCGCCTGTGCAACTCACTCAAAGAATCTCAATTTCGTATTCCCGCTCTGATACCATGTTAAGACTCTCACAATCTATAGATGTGAGTGGTAGATGAACACCATGCAACCACTTGTGAAGGGAGGATCTACAGAGAGTATTGAGAGTGTTGCTTTGGGAAGAAGAAATGTTATTCCCCTTTTTCTCAAAGAGTAAAGTTGCAGAGAGAGTACATATAGAAAATATATATAGACTAACTGATTGCCTAATTGACCCTTTTACCCTTCCAACTAACTTGTAACTGATCACAATTTACATTTAATTTGCTAACTAATTTGCTGACTGACAGTTAACTAACTTCCTAATTACTTCTACTATTCTCAACATTTAATCGTAGGTTCATCTTTGAGTAATAAAGGTCTTGTTTAATATTTGTTTTCACGTTTCTGGGTGAGATTTGGTCGTGCTTGCTCGATTTGAAGTTTGTTTTAAAATTGTCGTTTGAGTTATCCTACTTCAGTGCTATTGTTTTCAAGCATGTCAAGATCATAAGTGCTATTCTGTCATCTTGTTTTAGTTTTCTGCTAGTTGTGTTTGCTTTTAATGGATTATCGACACATTTTGGGTGGAACTGGGTCACTGACTGTTTAGTTTGCTGAACTTAAACATCATTATGAGATACTCTAAGTCAGCATCTACAACAACAACAACATTATCCTAATGCCTCAAAGGCTCCCGCCCATTGCCGGGTAAGGGGGAAAACTGTACTTATTTTGTTTAGTTCAAATGTGCTTGATTTTTCTCTTTCGAACAGTTATGTCTAAGGATGAAGTTATTTTACCCCCTGCTGTCCCTGTGGTCAAATTCTTAAAATCCCTTTTCCTCATTTTTTTATTTGCATTGTTCTGTTCTAGTTCAACAAGAGATGAGTATATTTAGTCATCGCTATGTTCCCTTTTGTCTGATTTAAGATATTCTTATATCAAGTTTGTCGAAAATTTAGGTTTATTCTCCTTAAAATGAACAACTACAGTCAAGCTTTTGTTGTTTCCAGTTCACCAGGTTCCTTTATTCTTGATTGAAATAGGATTTGTTGAAGCAGTTTTCCATCCCCTGTTCATCCCTTGAATGTTTACTCTTGGTTAAGGCATATATATATTGCTGCCTTGTATACTTCCTTAATCCAGTTCACTGTGGGCTTTGTTAATGCATATCGGGGTTAATTATATCTCTTTGCTTCTCTCAAAAAGTAAGTAGGTAGTGCATATCAACAACTAGTAGTTGAGTTTTATTACTATCGTATCTCCCTGTTTCTTGATTTCGTTTTTTTCTGTATTTTCAAATGTTAAGGCCATAGTTTTATTTCCAGTTAACGGGGAGTTGAGATCCCTTGATTTTCCTTAATTCTTATTCCTATTTGTTTAATGAAAGTGATTAAATCAGCCTCTTACTTGTTCGAGTTTTTCCTTTCTTTCTTTCTTCCTTTCTTTATTCGATCCTAGTGGGTGTATTTGGTCAAAGTAAACTGATTTAAGGCAGTGAAATAGGAGTCAATGTTGTTTTAGTGTCACCTTTTGTTCAAGACTAAGTTAATTCAAAGCTAGTTAACTTGTTTATCTCTGAGTAATTCAGTTTCCTTGTAGAATTGTATGAACGAATTGATTACTGATTTGTGGTGAAGCCTTTAATAAGTGTTGTTTTAGTTTTCTTTATTCAATCTTGGAGATAAAATCTGATAGTGTGTGTATTTTCCTCTTGAAAGAATATTCTGTGTGGATTCATGTCATGGTTCTTGTTCTGGTTTGCAATGTTTTTTTCCCCATGAATTTGTGTTATTAAGAATATGCAACTACCTTCAGTCTCCTTGATGATATAATTCTTGAGACATTGGTAGTTTGTTCTTCCTTGGTTAGACTTAATTTTGTTTTAAATGTCATAGTGTGCCACTTTGATTACTTTATTATAAGTATTAATTCTTTCTCTTTTTCTTGCTTCATGTGAATCATCTTGAGAGTCCCAATTGGACTCTCCTCTATTCCCTTTGCATTCCGAATTTGGGCCGTGGAGGCCCAATAATTGTGTAATTGTGTATCCTCGAGTTGGCCTCTCTTTTGTAAAAGGAAGCTATCACAGGTCTTTTGGAGATGATATACAGACGATATACAAGCAAAAACTAGTTGATATACATCAGAGATGGGGCTAAAAAGGTCCAATTCCTTGCATTCAATAACCTTGGGATGTTGTCGAGTCAAATGGAAGCTGAAATACAGGTTTTGAAGCTATAAAATCAGCGTATATACCTTGATATACACTAATATGCAGCAAATATACACTGAGTGTATATCACAGGATATGGGCCACAAGCTCATTTAGCAGGAACAGTAGCAGGGTCGGCCCAAGAGGCCTTGTGGGCCGAATTTCCAGGAAAATAGCTTTGCTGAAATGTTGTATATACAATGGTATATAATGTATATACTACACTAATATACAACAGGAAAAAGAGAAGCCCAGAAGGGCAGTAGCAGCAGATGGGCCATTTGGCCCCAGATGTGAAGGCAGCAGATGATTAAATTTAAAGGGACAGGTAGGCCCAATCTTACGTACAGATTAGGGCAAGTGGAAATTGGGCCTACCAAGCCCAATTTTACTTTATTTATTTTTTTGTATATTGATTTTTTTGATATACTTGTTATCTTGTTTACTAACTCTAACATTATTTGTGTTAATTGCTTATTTAATCTAATTAATTTCTCCAATATGTCCGCTATTTATGTTAATTATCATCTTAATGATTTTTTTTAGCGTTAGAATTATTGCTATAAAATTAGATTTTAGTGAAAACTCTTGTAAAATTAGTTCAAATATTAGTCAAATTCTTTCAAACTTAGTCAACTTTTTCAAACTTAGTCAATTTCTTTTAAAATTAGTCATTTTTTTAACTTAGTCAATTTTTTTTCAAATTTAGTCAATTTTTTTCAAACTTAGTCAGCTTTTTTCAAACTTAGTCAATTTTTAAACTAGTCAATTTTTTCAAAGACAATCAAATCTTTTAAAAGTTAGTCAAAACCGCATATTAGCGGTCATTTTGAGTGATTAAGTTCTTCTCAAAGTGAAAATTGAACTCGAACCCTTCCTTTGATATATTTTAAAAGATTTTTCTGTTGGGTCTTTTAAAATGTTTATTGATTTCCTAATTATCTTTAAATTAGGTGGTGACTCTTTCAAATTTCGAGAATTTGATTTGTACTTAAATTAATTAAGTATTAAATTAAATTTTTGAAAAATCAAAAGTCATTTTTTGAATTAACAATTAGTTTCAAGGGTATAAGTGGGCCAAAAAGATGAATGAAGAGCATTTTTGGACTCAAGGATGGATGACAGGGGCATTTTAGGCCCAATAGGGGGATAGAGGGCATTTACGTACCATTTTCATTAATCAGAGGACATTTTAGGCCCTTTTCCATAATGATATGATACTTATTTTTGAAATACTAGAATTATTTTTTAAACGCTCTTTCTTCCTATTCAATGTAGAAAAATTCATTTATTCTAGTGGTCAAGATTAATCGCGTAATCGCTATTGAATTGCAAGTATTTCATGATGTGGACGTGGACAAATATTGTATGTAAATTCTCACCTTGCAACACTAGTAATCAACATTATTATGCTTTTTAGTTGCTATTTATCGGTTAAAGCTATCGTTTTGGGAAGTTTATAATTCTACATTTAGATGTTATATTTTGGGTTTCAAGCTTCCATTTTAATTGTGGGGTTGAAAGTTGCTATGTTTTTACTTAAAATCTATTTCTTCCATTACATTTTATAATGTGACACTCTTTGATTTGGAATGGTGTTTAAGAAAAAAAAATTTTGAAATTTGTAGTCTAAATCATTGCTAAATAATGTGACTGAGAATCATTTCATTAAGAGTAAAAGAGGAATTTCAAATTTAAATTATTTCTAATTAGAGTAAAGTGACATTCTTTTTTAAATGAATCAAAAAGGAAATGGTGCCAAATAAAATGAGACAGAGAGAGTACATTTTATTTGTAATGACCCTCCATAGCAATTTTCGTCCATCGCGCCTTTTTCACTATTTAGAATGTTCTTATAGCGACTCTAGGTCACTTATGAGTTACTAGTACTGATAGCTCAATCGTCTGGTCATTCATTCAGATGTTGTGCAGTTTTTTGTGTTTGAAGGTCTTTATGACTTAAAAAGTTTATTTTGGACTAAAATGTTGGTAAACAACCTTAGAAGGAATTTTGATAGTTCTGTTAGCTCTGAAATTGTTAGATTAAGCTAGAAGCATGGTCTACTCAAGTTCTGAGACATTCTATGCGAGTTTAAACCATTTTTAGCGTTTTAGCCTTAAAAACATATCAAAAGTTGACATTGATCAATATTGAACCAGAGGTCAAATTTGTGGGGGGGTTTTACGAGGAACGCATTGGTAAGCTTGGAAAGTGATTTAAAAGCTTTATTTGAGGTGAGTTTGACATTTTAGCTATCGTCCTATGCTATTTTCGGATTTAATTTTTTAAAAACTTTGGGAAGTAATTTCTTGGCTAATATAGGTCCGAATTGGGTGATTCACGATTCTAAATTGCAGGAGTTTTTGTGTAGTGTATCGTGGTGTGGTTTGTTTTAGCTGTGGAGGTTTTATTTCTGGTATATTTCCATTAATAGTTGCTGCCGTAGTTGGTTATTTTTTAGCTAAATTTGTTTGTTCTTGTTTTTTGACATTGAGGTGCTTTCGTGACTCGAATTTTGTTCCATTTTGGAACATGAGCTCGAGGAGCTAGTTAGGCTAGTTTTGGGGATTAATTCTAGAATTTTGGATGTGGGTCACTCTTTTTTTGCTTTTGACTCAGAAATTGGTCCATTTTCATTTCTTGTTTTCCTGTCATAAAGATCATTATAACGTTGTGGCTCTGTTCTTGATAGCTTGGCAGAATTCGGAGGCTATTCGAAAGAGAAAGACTCTGGCAAAATAGGTTGGAGCACATGTGTTCGGCCTATGGACTACAACTTTCCTTCTTTTACATTGAGTTTGGGTATGTAAATTTAGATGGATTTGCATGAATATTGGGCGAATAACTAGCTATATATGTCATATGTGCTAGAATTCTTGGTTTAGTTGATATTTGGGGGTCAGCAGGTACTTATACTGTATTTTTATATCATTTATGCTTTGTTGATATTTTAGCTGAGATTGTGGTATATTGGGGCATGTTTTGCCTTAGTCTAAGCTTAAGCTAGTGATGTCATGGGCCCGCATAGTTTCTGGTAAACTGATTACATTCTATCATTGTGACTCAAGAGGCATAGGTCCTTATGGACTGGCATAACAGACTTTATCAGTCAGATTGAGCCTTAGATAGGCAGTAATACCATCGGAAACCTTATTATCCATAAGCTCTGTTTTATCTCATTGAAATGTCTTTGTTTTGCCGCTCTCCCCGGTTATTGATTACTTATCATCCTACCACAGGGTTGACAAACAACGTTTACCTATCAATTTCATCATGACGTCTACGACTAGCACGCCCACGGTTAAAGGTCCAGGGTCTGTGCCACACCTTGTACACCCTCGAATTATTCGGGCTACATCCACGTTAGAGGCCACTTGCACCTTTAGGGATTAGAGGTCTGGGTTTCATGCTGCCCACCGTCAAAGCTCAAGAATGCTTACACTTCAGTTGCACCTTGGATCTACCAGAAGTTCACCATTCCTAAACAGTGTTTTCGTATGCCCACTTCTACTTTAGTATTATGCGCAGGTGTACCTTCTGAGCTTATAGGGGCTCGATTGGCATATAGATTTTAGATTTTGCTTGCATTTTACACTTGCGTACATACCTTTTTTACTCCTATTTGGCACTTGTTGTACTGTATTCTAGCTTCTCCGTCTATATTTACTATTCTTACTCAGTCGGACAATGATGCTTGCTGAGTATCTTTTATCTGGTACTCATACTACATTCTGCATCTGCTCCGTGGTGCAGGTTCGAGCACGAGCCAATGACGTTGATCTATCCAGCTAGTAGTGATCATTTTCGGAGACTATGGTGAGCATTGAACGTTCTTGGATCATTTTAGTCTCCATCTATACTTGTGGCGCATACGACACTTTGCATCTGTCCGTGATGCAGGTCCGAGCACAAGCTAGCGGTGCTGATCTATTCAGCCAGTAGCGATCATTTTCGAAGACTAAGGTGAGCATTGGGCATTCTTAAATCATTTCACTCTTCATCTGCACTTGTGACCCGTCTTTTGCATTTCTTGAGATTAGCCTTGTATATGTATATATACACCTTATTTTTGGCCCGGTAAGGGGACACATCATTATTCTAGTAGCTATGTATATGTGACTTCCAGATTCTAGTAGAGATTCTTTTGTTATATATGTTATATATAGTTGCTGGTTTCCTTGTTATTATTGTTAGTTTCTTGAAATTGCGATTTCTAATTAGTTTTCTGTCCTTACACTCATTATTAGTAGTTCCGAGTTATGGAATAGCTTATATACCATTGATATATAGTAAGTGCCATCATAACTCGAGATATTGGATCGTGACATTATCTGTCATACATGCTGTAATTTAACTGCTAAATACAGATTTTAAATGTTGTCTTTTTAAATACTGCAATTTATTTATTTATTTGGCAAAGTTAAATACTGCAATTTAACTGTTATGTTTGGAAATGAAAGTTGTTGTTTAAAGAAAGAAAACAGAGGAAGAAGAAAAACAGAAAGGCATAAACTGCCAGTAAAAATGGGTTTGGGTGTGTTGGGTCTTTTTATTTGATAAATAAAAAGATGAATGAAATTTGGCCACTTGTTTAGTTAAATTTGATGTTATATTTATTTCCATCAATCTCGGATGGAGTAAAAAATTTACTATTTTTTTGCTTTGAGGTATGATGGAATAAAGCAAAATGACTCTTTAAACTGTCCGTGCCTCTTTCAATTGTGAAATAGCAGTTAGTCAATGCAACTTTCAACACTCATCATGGGTCATCCGGAAACAGTCGCGCTATGTTTTTTAAACATAAGGGTCAGGCTGTACTTCCGATCCCCCTTACCCCGCAATGGGCGGGAGCCTTTGAGGCATTGGGATAATGTTGTTGTTGATGTTATATTTCTGTTAAGTATAACACTTTGTTTGGATGGTTGTTATGCATTATTTCATGTACTGTTTTGTGTTATAATGTATTATATTGTTTCAATAAATACAATATTAGATAGATTGTATTTGTTCTCTATCATTATATAATGCCATATATCAATAATTTAAATGATAAACTGACAAGAAATTGTAGGGTATGTGGGAGATACCATAAAAAATAGGATAAGTGATAAAATAAAATTATTAAATAATAAATAAAGTAAAAAAATGAGAAGAAAATATTAAAATAACGACACAATCACATCAAATTGATCATTAGATAAAAAAGGTCTTTTCGTCATTATTTAACAGGAATTCAAATGATACAATATAACAAACTTTTAAAAACAAACAAAATAAATATTATATTTAAATTAACAATAAAATAATACGGGTAACCGTCTTAAAGAAGACATCTTTTAAACGTTACCTTTTCCTATAGATGAAATTATATTTTTAGGCCTTTATTTCGTTTTGTCGCCTCCTTGCAATAAGCTCCCAACTTCAAACTCTTCCTCTTCCTCTTCCTCTTCAGACGTACTTCTTAGTTCTTACTACCTCAGACAATCAAATTCGATTGCAAAGATTCTTGTGGCTCCCAAGCCTGTACCCTCAAACATAATTCTGCTGTAAAGCCAAAAAAAGACAATAAATTTTAGCTTATATGTCGTGGTGTGCAAATCCAGAAGTTTGGTTATGGTGTTGAATCTTGAATATTAATCTCAAAAAAAATACGCTTTCTTGATTTATAGAATACAAGTTTCTGAATAACCCCTTCAATGGCGGGAATAGCTATATTATTGGATCTACTGAGGAAAAATCCAAGCTTTACTGGTCAAACCCTTCATTCTTATGGAGGTTTCTCAGCCAAGTTGGCTACCTCAGCTGCTGCTGCTTCTGTTGCTGCTAGTTGCCCCTTTGCTGCTAGGGCTTTTTTTGGGTATGCAATATACTCTTTGAGTCTTTACTATGTGCTTGTGTTTATTTTGTGTCTATGTTGTATACTTCATGATTTCATTGTGTGTGAATAATTAGGTGGTTTTAAGGAGTGACATTATATTGGATTTGGTGATGTTCTGAGTCTTATAGTTGTTTTTGGGCAGTGATGTTGTGAAGTAAATCCAAATTGTTTTGTGTTTGATGTGTTAAATTCTAATATTTTGAAGTTAGATTGGTAATGTGGAATTTGTCCCCAAGTTCACTCCTTTTTCCATGGGAGGGAAACATGATGGTTAAGGAAATAATGTTAGTTATGATGTTATGTGTGATTGTGTTCCTTGATTATGTGGCTCTAGTTATGGTTCAATTTTATTGCAGAACTCGTGCTGGTTCGCCTTGTTAGGGGCTTTGAGGTAGCGATTGAATGTGACGAAATCAAAGCCTTTTGTGTATGCCTTTTTTCTGATGACCAAAAAACCCCAAGGGCTATGGTGCACGTTTCCAAACTTGCCAAATATTGAGCCCGCTGCTCTACCCTTCTCCACCCAAGTGTTGTGAAAGGTGATCGCCTTGTCGCCAGTGGCGGGAGGCGAAGCGAGGTGAGACGACCCTTCATCGCCTTTTAGCTTTGTGGCGAGGCGATCTGCAAAAGGCAGTGCCATAGCGACAATGGCAACAAATGCGAGAGGCGATAAAGGCAAGAAAGGCATCATCTTTCGTATTTTTTCTTAAAAAGTGAACTAATTTAGGGTGTTTTTTTCCTTCTCAAAAAAAAAAATAAAAATTTAGGGTGTTTTAAAAGTTAAAAGGTAATTTTAGGGTTTTCTTTCCAAATTTGCTCAGTTGCACTCTTAGACTTAGACTGACTCCAATCAAATGACCCGATTAGACTTCTCCAGCGACCCACCAAGCCTTTATGGAGACTCTAAAGTCCAACCAATACACATTTCTTCTTTTTTTTTTAGATTTCATCTTTCTGTGTTTCTTTGTTCTCCTTCTTCATCAGGCTTTAGAGTTACTTCTGCCCTTTTTTTTTCCTTACTATTGACTTTGGTTTTGTTTTATTCTCATTCAGTTCTAGATTTTTGGTATCTGCTATCTATTTTTAGTTTTTGAATTGAAATATTTTCTAATATGTTATTGAGATTGAGATTTTGATTATTTATATATGCAATGAAATATTTTAATTTTTGGTATTAATTGATGCCGTACTTTGAAAAGGCGAGCGCCTCGCCGCTTGCATTGCCTTGTGACAGGGCAGACCCTTGGGGCCTTTTGTCTCCTTTCGCCGTTCTAAAGACTGACCTAAGCATTAGGCTAACCTACACACCGCGACACATCACGCATTGCTCTCTCATCATTAGGCCAAAGGCTTGGGGCAATCCTTTTGTGTATGACATACTAAGATTCTCAAAGTGAGATTGGATTATGTGGACTCAGGAGTTTGTTTATTGTATACCCTTCTTCTCAATGACACAGATTTTTGTTAAAGAGTAATATTGGTTATGATGTCATTTGTGATTGCATATCTTAATAGTAATTCTATATTCAGAGTTTAATTAATGCTGGCATTGCTTCTTATTCAACCTCCTTTATTCCCTTAACCTTCACCTATAATGTGAACATGTATCGTGTGTGCATTTATATGCATTGGCATGTATTCTTTTCCAATAGTAGGAGCATTCGTAGAAAGGTAGAGCAGCCTTTATTGGGTGGAAGATTAACTATGTTTTAGAGCTAATAGGTTGAGAAGTTCATAGTTTGTGTTTCTTTACAGAATTAACAATCTTTTTGATTGGTAAGCAAGAGCTTGAGGCCTGAGGTTGTCACTCATTCATAATGTAACAAAAGACATTCATATATAATGATTTGAACTGCAGAAGTAACCATAGAAAATCCGCCGTGTTGCGTGACAACCCTATACATTAGGTTAAATGCTTGCAGGGACTAAGCAACTCTAGGAATCACTATTTTGGAGGCTTATCTATCCATATTCTCATTGTTGATGTTTTGTTGTTCCGTCTCTTAGACTGATGAGGTAAATTCCTTTCATTTATCCATGGATGCCTCTCCTTTGAATTTTCTATATGTCTCCCTTGTTTTGTCACAGTTTTTCTCTGATGTTCACCACGTAGAATCCCTAAAAGGTTGAACTCGGCATTGATTTTATGTCCGTATAGATGGCTGCATTGGCCATACAATTTCTTCCATACCTTTAATCTGTTCTCCTCCAAGGAAAACAACAACAACAACATACCCAGTGGAATCTATTCTCCTCCAAGGACCATAGTCTGTATTATCTTATTCTTTCTCAATTCTATCTGAAAATGACTTATTATTCAGAGCCGTGGTTCCACAGGTGGTCCCCACCATAACTCACGACAACCTTTCCTATTTGTTGATTGTTCAATGATCCACTGGAATTTCTACAATTTGTCTGTTAAGATGATGAAATCTTTTTTAAAAGAAAAATCAAGCGGTGTTTGGGCTAGCTTGCCTGCAGCTCCTGCCCATCAAGGTTAGAGCCGATGGGGTCACACCAAGTGCTGTAGTTGGTAGTTGAGCCTTGGGATCTTTAGGTAGTACCCCATTTCTTAACTACTATACCATCTCCTTCATGACTAATATGGTCAAATTCTATCAGGTTCCATCCCAAGAAAAGAAGAGGATCCTTGTCCAGAAGGTCGAGAAGATCCTTTAGCAGCCAATTGCATTCTTTGTTCACTAGATTCAACTCTTCTTTTAATAAAAACGTCTTCTTATCTTTGAAGATTTCCATTCGGAAGTTTAATTTTGGGTAGATCTGAAGTAAATATAGGACTCATTGCATCCTACTGTGTATCAGTTTATTTGGGTTTGACTATTACTTAACAAGAAACAAAATATGATATTTGAGCTTATTTTGCTTAGGATTCTGATTTAAGGAGGTCTTCTTTATGTATAAGTCTTCTCTGGTTCAAACTCTATTCATTTGTGATGGAATTCAATACTAAATTGATGACTGTAGTCCTCGTTGGGATTTTTCATAAAGCAAACTGTAATTTTCATAGTAGTAGTTTAGTGTATATATCTACAAAGTCCCAACTGCCTGCAAATATCGGTACTTCTAACAAATCATAGATGGTGTTTGTAGCTAGCTAGCTGCTGCTTGGCGGTTTATACAATTTAGATTTTTCCATACCGGAACAGAGAT
Organism: Solanum clarkiae; assembly: GCA_011800125.2. Lineage (NCBI taxonomy): Eukaryota > Viridiplantae > Streptophyta > Magnoliopsida > Solanales > Solanaceae > Solanum > Solanum clarkiae. Next base: position 18,142,142 of record JAABOM020000084.1, on the reverse strand, counting down.
ACAAGTGTATAACATTTTTCCTTTTGTTTATTCCCATCTTCTGTCATAGGAAATAAATTCGACACTTATTCGTTTTTACTATCAGCAAAACGTTGACTATGTATTGTTTTGACAGTAATGGTGCAGCACGAGTTGCATTTTGCGATGCTGGAACGGGATTTTCTGAAGATTATATTTCTAGCATACAAAGTGAATCAATAGTTAACTTTCAGTATGATTCATTGAAGCACAGTACCAAACAATACAACCTTGAATTAAAACCTTTATTCTCAGCATTCATGTGGAGGAATCTTGCACTGACCTCCTTGAGATCGTTCCTATTATTTTATTTACCTCTTCTGGAGCCTCATACTAACACGGAGGATGCGGATGATGAAGACTTCCTAGAGGATACTGAGGAAGATCGCCGTGTTGACTTGGTGACTCCTTTTAAGAAATCAGTGAAACAGATTGGTCGTGAGGTAACATTTGCAACCCTCCCCAACCCCCTCCATGCAATGAGCTTGTCACTTACTGCTTCATGTTTGGTCCAGTAAAACAAAAAGCACTGCCTAATGTTTTCTTTATTTCTTTTTGAAATGGTTAACAAATCTCATAAATAAATTAAACCAGCACGAAGATTGTTCTATAGCCACTATACAATATCAGCAGAAAAAAAAAAGTGCCGCCACTGATCCTGTAAAGACTGTAGCACCTCTATTTCAGCTTCATTTACATTCCATTCTACAGCAACAGCATACCCAAAATTTACCAATTGGCCTTTATCTTTTCAAAACATCTTCTGTGTCTCTCGGTTCAAATAGTCCATGATATGCATGCTGGTATATTATTCCACCATAATAGCTCTCTTCCTGACTCACTTTCTGTGCCAGCGCCTCAGCAGATCGCCTGTTGACCTTGGGATAACCCAATAAAAAGCAATCATATTCATAAAGAGCTGCCACAGTTGGGTGGTAACTTGGCAGTGTAAAAATAAGTGATTGGTTGTCTGTTTCTCTTCCACAGAGAACATTTGCTAGTTAAAGCAATACCCCTCTTTTGTAGATTCTCATGTGTAGGACGAGTTTCATCCATTTGAAGCAAGCAACCTTGAGTGAAGCTCTGGAGGACCTCCAAATTTGTTTCCATGGCCAAGGCTTTTCAGGACGATCCACTTTTGTTAGATCTTTGTAGTTAGAACTTACTGAGAAAATTCCATTGCTCCTTGGCTTCCATAGAAGGGTATCATCAGTGTTGGATAGCTGCTGATTTGTATTCAGAAGGTTAAAAGATTCAGCACTTGTCAATCATTGAAATTTCTTCTAACCTCTATATAATGGCATCAATATTTTGGGTTCTGCTAAAGAAGCAGCTTTGTTTGCTGTCAGAATAAGAAAATCAGAGAAGCGGTCCCTCAAAGGTCAATGCCTTGCAAATTATCCAGCCTAAATGAGATTTTCTATCCATTACCAACTTCGAATCCAATTTTAAATGTGAAACTAGGCCACATTAATCTGATACTTTCATAAACAAAAACTCCATGAGTTTTTTATGACATCTTTGGAACTCCATACCTGCTTTTGATAACACCCACCCATAATGATTCTGCCTATGTTAAACCTCCAGAGCCACTTCATTAGCAAGTTTGTGTTGGGTAATTGGAGGTGTAAAGCCCCAACGCCGTCTTTCTTGTTCTTATTAACAGTACCCAAAAGCACCTCTTATCTCTATTTCCTTGCCATATGAAGTTCCTTAATGGAAAATGCTCCCACACTTTTCCCAGGAACCCTATCTTTCCTGGGTAGACCACCTTTTCCAGTAACTCTTTCAGCTGGAAATCTTTTTCTTTCGTCTCCTCAGGCCAAGCTATCACATTCTATACTAGCCCTCAACTCTTTCTTCTTTCACCTTTTCAGATTATTTTTTCGCTGCTCTATACATGGGGGAAGACAGGATAGGATTTGTTTTCGCGCTGTATTCAAATCTTATGACATCTCTAAGTCAAACTCAAGATCAGAAAGTTTGAATGGACTGAGCGCAGCAGGAATTTAATGAGCAAAGCAACTTTTAAGTCTTAAAGTCATGAGATGGATAGTTCATGTATTTAATGCAGCATCAAAAGAATGTCAGTCAGGAGATGGAAAACAAGGGACCACTTTGCTGATTTTCTCTTGCACTCTTAAACACAATAAACATGATAGGTATATCAGTTTTATTGGAGTACAAGGGAGGAACAGATTAGTGATTATAACTCTTGATATTACATTAAATGCTGGATGGACAGCAATAGAAAATGAGGTTCATTTTGGATCCGGAAAGGGGGTTAGAAAGCAGCAGCAATCAGGCAGCATCATACCAAATCTTCTTTTGCTGAAGCCATAAGAAGAAACAATTGGAAAAGCTACAAAAGGGTAACATCCCAGACCACCAATTCCAGAATCATCATCCCTGGTAGCTCTGTAGTATCAGAAGATGACATACTCGGCAGATGCATTTTGGGGAAGTTTTTGGCCACAAGTCAAAAAATTCCAACTGTCAATGACATCTGGAGATGGGTATGTAGTGTGTTGGAATTCCTCTCTTGGAATCAATGCATACATAATGAATGACTCACAGTTTCTTTTTGAGCATCCATCCATAGAGGAGACAGAGCATGTTCTCAAAGGAGAATGGAGATGGAAGAATCTAAATTGACGTTAGATCAACAACAACAACATACCCAGTGGAATCCCACAAGTGGGATCTAGGGAGGGTAGAATGTACAAAGACCTTACCACTACCTCATAGAAGTAGAGAGGCTGTTTCCTGGGAACCCTTGTCACAAAAACCCATAAGCAAAATAAACTAGCTATGACAAAAGGAAAGGGAATAGAAAGAGCGACTAATAATGAAAAGCACATGACAGTATGCAAATACGATAAAACTAACACATATAGGATAGATAATCCCACCACATGATAAAGACACGACTCCTCCTGCTACCCTACTATACCCCTCGGCCAGACATCTACCTAACCTTACCAACTAATTAGCCTACTACTCTAATTCGCGACCTCCACTCCTTTCTATCTAAGGTCATCTCCTTGGTGAGATCAAGTTTCACCATATCTTATTTGATCACCTCCCCCCAATACTTCTTCGGTCTACCTCTATCCTTTTGTGTAGCTCCCAAAACTAACGTCTCGCACCTCCTAACAAGAGCATCGATACTCTTTCTCTGTACATGTCCAAATCATCATAGTCTCGCTTCCCTCATCTTATCAGCCACAGGGGTCACCTCTAGCTTCTCCCGAATGGTCTCATTTCTAACCTTATCACTCCTGGTGTGACCACACATCCATCTCAACAATCTTTGCGACATGCATCTTCTGAACATGTACATTTTTTATTGGCCAACACTCCACCCCATACAGTGAAGATGGTCTAACCACCATTCTGTAAAACTTACCTTTGAGTTTAAGTGGTATCTTCTTGTCACACAATACTCTGGAGGCTAGCCTCCATTTAGTCCATGCTGCCCCAATACGATGTGTGACATCATCATCGATATCGCCACTACTCTGGATGATGGAGCCTAGATACTTAAAGTTTCCCTCTTGGGGATAGGTTGAGTGGCAAGCCTCACATCAATGTTTGCTTCATCCCTTGCAACATTGAATTTGCACTCCAAGTATTCTGTTTTGGTCCTGCTCAATTTGAATCCTTTGGACTCCAATGCTCGTCTCCAAGCCTCCAACCTATCATTAACTTTAGTCCGAGTCTCATCAATCAGAACTATGTCATCCTGCAAATAGCAGTCTAAATTGACGTTAGATTGGCGAATGGAAATTTGTTTTCATCTAAAAGAGATACCCTTCTTGGCTTTTTGGCTAAGATCTAGTGATATTTTTCGTCTAAAATTGGAGGGGCTTGCTTGTGGGGTCACTGTTGTGTCAAGCTGGTATAGAATGTCACAAATTTTTGGTGCTACCTTTGTTTCACCTCACATACATGCCCAGAGATTCCAATTTTTTAATAAAGAAAGCTCTCTGTAAATATCACAGCATATTCTTGCCGCTGGTTTTTAGTAGGCATTTTGAAATGATTTGGTTGAAGTTTGAAAAAAGGAGTATTTGGAAGTTGAAGTTGTGTATGGACAAGAATTTCACTTGGAGAAAATGTTGAAGTGATGGACTAGATTGTGAGGCAAATTTTTATTTGAAATAATCTCCACTTTATTTTCGTTAATTCTCAAACCAAAAAAAGTTTCGAAGAAGGAAATTACTTTCATCTGATGTGTATCCTGCTGAACATGCATTTCTGACTTCCCTCTTTTTCTTTGTTTTGCTAAAAAAGACCAGATATGCTGGACTAGTCTTTTGTTCATATTTCTCATCTTCTCCCGCTTGGATAGTTTTTTTTTTGGAAAATTGGTACGGTTGTATTCTTTAGAATTAAGGGGGCATGTTGACTACCTCCAAAAAATTAGTAGCAATTACAAGTCTACTATTTGATCTATATCTATAGTACGCAGTTGTTTATACCAAAAGAGTAGAGATACAATACAATTCCATCTTACTTTATGAATGGAATTGGACCTATCTTCTAAACATCTATCATTTCTTTCTAACCACACTGACCACCATATACGTGATCGCACTAATCTGCACGATTTCTTTTGACTCTTACTTCCACCCTTTCTAATCCAACAACTAAATAGATCTGAGATGTGCTTTGGCATGGTCCAACAACTAACTGTTATGCTACGAGGTTGCACAGTTGGGTAGTGAAACTGCAATGTAGAAAGAGGTGCTTGTTTATCTCCCCTGTAGTGTTACCAAAAAAAAACATCTGGGAACTAATTGTCTCCCCTTCTTTTGCAAGACTTCCTGAGTTAAACATGCTCTCGTAATCACTAGCCAGGTGAAACATTTTATCTTGATGGGTATGTCATACTTCTCCTGCTTGGATAGTTCTCCATACCAATTAATTTTATTGAGTGTAGAGACCGTTTACATGCCAAAAAGACCATAATTGCTGAGCATATTCTGGTCTCTTGACTGCTTTTGTTACATCTGACCTTTTCATGGAAAAATTTGTTTTTGTACGAGTAATTTTCTGTTACTTTTGAAAACTTACTTTCAATTTAACTCCAAATCATGCACTTGCATACTATAGGCTGTTAAATTTTATACTGAAAGATCTTGTATGCAATTAACATTATGTATCTTCTGGTCAGACTGCTGTTATAACAACAAGACGCATCCTGGAAAGATTAGCTGTCCACTATGTTTCACAACGCATGGCATGGAAGCTTCTAAAAGGTTTTTTTTTCCTTGTGTGCAAGCTTAAATCTATAGTCCTTGCTGATTGACATTTACGAAACCCAGCATTTCTCAATTTCTGCAGATGTTCCCAAGTCAGCTGCACGTAAGGCTGAACGTGGAATGCCTAGTGTGATCTATTTTTACAGTGTTACAAAAACAACATGCAGAGGTTCAAACATTATATGTTCAATACTCTTCTCTTATGGTTCATTTAGATTAGCCACATTTCTTGATTCTTCACCTCCCACTATCTGACTCAGGTCATTTTCTGGGAGTTTTGGCATCGTGGTTTGTTCAAGTTGGCATTGATATCTGGCGATTTTTCAAATTTAAACAAGATGATGACACACTTGATACATCAGAAAAACTAAAGCTTCTAGGAAGGAAGATTTCCATAATTACTGTCAGATGTAGTGCATCTCTTGTTTTCGCTTCTATAGGGGCGGGTATAGGAGCAATGGTGATTCGCCCTACAACTGGCCAGTGGATTGGTAAGCGCACAGTATGTTTTTCAGTATCTATAACGAACAGCATCTTTACTAGGATTAATCAAATCATAACTTTTCAGGATGCGCTCTTGGGGATGTGGCTGGACCAGTCATTGTCGCCTTTTGCTTTGACAAAGTTCTTCACATGGAACTGTGATTGATGACTCTCATCTTGTTTATACATCAAGGTCATAACCCCCACCCCACCCCACCCCACACACTTAAAGAGGTTGCAATGAGTGTTTTTCTTTGACTTAATTGTTTCCTGTAGCTCCGGAATAATATTCGTCATAGATACATCAACCAATTTATGACACAATGAGTTACTTTTTTTGGATTTTATTCATGCTTTTTGGTTCATAAAATCCTTCCTATGGATGGTGATAGTTGGTCAGGTGAATCTATTGGTTCTGCACTGAGGGATGATACTGGTAAAATGTCCACCGACAGCCTATTTCTTTTTGAAATTTTCTGTTCCAATCAACAGCCTGTAGACTATTATGGCAAGTAAAAGTTTGATTCGGAGGCAGAAGAAGAGGCAAAAATTGGGACAGAAATATCATTTGATTTATTGATCCACTGAACCTTTCATGATAAGCGACCGAACTGTTCATATAATAGCATTGTTCAATATAGTTTCTTATCTTAGCATTCCTTGCGAAATCCTTTGAAATTACAGCAAATTCATGATGCCTTGAAAGTTATGACTTTATGTCGGTTTTGAGAAGTCTGATGCAAGCAATTTGGTCCTAAATTTTGCTTGAAAATACTATTTTTGGGGGTGGGGGTGGGGGAGTTGGTGTGAATGAAATTTTTTCCACGGAAACTGATTTCCTAGAAAATTTTCTATCGAACAAGGGCTTTTTTCCTGAAGTTGTTTTTTCCATTCAAGGAACTTATTTTTTGGGGAAATTATTTTTTAAAATACTTTGATCAATCAAATATAAGAATATTGAATTCTTCATTCGAAATGTCCGAAATACATCCTTTATCTTTGGAGTTTTACTTTAAAAAAAGAATCAAATTTGCCTCTTTATTTTTAGAAAAGGTTATATATTTATCCTGCGTTATATTTTTTTTTGATGTGTGCCCTTATCATCCATCTTTGACCATAAATTTGCCCTTGGGAACGTTAAGTTATATGTTCCCACTTTTTATTATTCTACGTTTGCTCTTTGATTAAATATTCTATACAATCCAGTTTCTGAACCAGACTTAATTGTTAAAGACCCAATAAGTCGAACTTCTATGCCCTTTTTCCTAAACACTTCTCCCATTATGATAATTATAGAGATAACCAATTGTTCTCTAATGTGAGGAAGCCAAATCATATTAATTTGCTAAAGTCTGCAAAAGAACTCACTGTGATCTAAGGGTTGATATTTCTACCAAGCAAATAAATTTATCAAAAATAAGATGTATGTCACAATCCAACCTCAGGTTATGATGACACATGTTAGATTCTACATACAGACAAGCCAATCCAAACCTACGGTACTTGTCCTGGGTCACTAATCATAGCAATTTTAGCAACATACAAATAACCCAATCACGATCTACCTAGAAGCTGGAAGTCATCTGCACAGAGTTACTATAGACTCAAGCAAAAATATATACATAATAATACACATAACTAGAAGAAGCTCCTCATAGACAAGATAAAACTAAAGTGTACAAGACTAGTGTATGAATACAAAAGACGGCCACCAAAACAAAAGGAGACTATAGATTATCCATAGTTGTTGATGCTTACCAAAGCCTCCTGAGATGTCCACAAACCTCTAACTCAACGACCGCAGCTAGTACCTGGACCTCTACCATAGGAAGATGCAGAAAAGTGGGGGTGAGTACCAATAAAAGACATCTAGTAGGCACAATCGGCCGGGTATGCCCTAATGTAGGAAACTACAGTAAAGCTAGTAATCTGAACTCAGGCTAATAGTGAGCATATTAGTGACATTATAGTATCCCAACTGGCAGGACCAAGTAGTACTAACTCAACTGACAGAATCTCAGACGAAACCACACCACCACTGTCACACGGTCAAGGTACCGAGTTGTGCGTGGTATCTATGTCTATACGCCAATTGAGCTCCCATAAACCCAAAAGGTACACCCACGCACAACCAAGATGTAAAATAGTATCCTAGAGGAATTCAAGTAGAACAATACATCCCATGACGATTCGTGGCATACGATCTCTTGCTCTCGTGTCGGAACGTGACACCCGCTCCTGTGTATTATGTTGGTCCGTGGCACCAAATCTAGGTACATAAACGTATAGCGGATAGGATGAATCCCTCGTCATGACAGAATGAGTCACTCAATCCTGGAATATGGTGGGACGAGTCCCTTGTCGTGACGGAATGAGTCACCCAATCTTGAAATGTGTATGTATAACAAGTCGGTCTGTGACACCCGATCTTGTGGGTCTCCTAAGTCATCCTATACATATATGTAATCATGTGACTCTATGTACAATAACTCTAGGGAAGCACCGGCTTAAGCCTAGGGTAAGGCCCATAGAGAACACATAACTAGAGGTATCTCTCCCATCCAAAATCACACAACAACCCAGTTGATAAGGGTGATGAATCACCAGGGAAACCATGTATCGGCCCGTTGGTAATGTGACAATCTCCAGAACAAGATGGTAGACCAATCAACTAATTCATACACATGAGTTCTCACAACACAAATATCTCATAGAATCTCTCAGGATATAACATATATCTCCCTAGCAGAACCACATCCTTATCCTAAACCACCAGAGGTTCAACATTATCATGCCTTATGTCAATGGGGTCATGGTGCCCAGTCAAAAGCACAACTAATAATGCTTTCCAGAATATAGCAGGTTTCCCTAGTACCAGATAGCTTAGCAAGTATGCCAGCGACTAAGTGGATATATAGATACCAATAGAAGCAATATAGGATCACGTCTAACCATAGACAAGTATATCACAATCTCTCTAACCATAAGTACTCAGCTTAAACATGGACAATCTAGCTGCTATATACAACATGTATCTAGAACAACCAATGTTATCAAAATCATATTCATCAGTGTAAGTACGCAGCATAGAGTACAATTAATAACCAACCTTACAAGCATCATATATCAGTAGCATCAAGATACACATAACATAGATAAGTATCAAGCTAGGTATACGTATTAATCACAGGGCATAGTCCACAATTTACCCTTACTAGGCTCTTTCAAAATTTAACAGTGTCAGAAGTCAGCTGGTATAATAGCTACAACTATACAGTTCTCCATACAATAATCATCATCCCATATCATTATATATAACATATACTCGGTAAACCCTGAACATATACAACCACTTATTAAATATTTCAGCTCAGTTTAGGCGATAAAGAAGCCTAGCCTACCTGAAGGGTGGACTCTCATGCTCCAAATTATTCCACTTGAGCTTTTCCATTCTTGAACATCTCTAGATGCTGCTCAGCTGTCAGAAGATGAATCACAATATTAATAAGGCTGGTTTGGTTGTAAAATCTCAAGAAACAGGGAAAAATACATCAATATGACTAAAACAAGAAAAAATGGGGCCCATAGCCCAAAATACTACACCAACCCTCACAAAATGATCTCCATGTCATCTCGAATCTATAACCAATTGAGCTCAAAACAAGTCCCAGAATAAGGAGAAACAGTCCAAAAACTAAGTTACATTTCTTATCGGTAATAAATATTATATACAACAGCTTCCCAGTTAAACTTCGCAAAATACTATAATACCCGATAAAATTATCGTAATACCCCTAGAATGGAATCATGCGCATAAAGCATCTTCCCAACCTCTGATGAAAAATTTGAGATCGGATTTGCGATCAGCACAAAAAATTGAGTGAAAAATGGTCTCGATCGGATTTTAGAGCGATCGAGTCAAAAGATAACTTTTTGTAATTAATTATGAAAAAGTGTCGGTGTGGACCCATGGGGTGACGTGCCAGGGACGCGGACCAACACTTGGTTTTTTCTTGTTATTTTTCGATGGGAAAAGTTGGGGCTGAAATATGAAAGTCCGCGCCCAGTCCGCGACGCAGATGGGGAAACGTTTTCTTTTAATTTGAGAGGCATTTCGGACAATTCCAAAGTCCTTCTAATCTCAAAACACGATCAATATAAGTAATTTTGATGAGTAAATAGGGTTTAAAACCCTATTCTAAGTCTTTTTCACTATGCTTGGAAGATTAGGACTTGAGAGAAGAGAAGAGAGAAACTTGATTGGGGGAAATTCAAGGAGAATTCTTGAAGATTGATCATTGAAGCTTCATCCCAGGTATGTAAGGCTAAACTAAAAGTATGAGATTGTTCTCTCATCTGCCCCATTGATATTCATAGAAGAGTTAAAAGTCTAATGAGTCTACATACATGATTCTCGATGGGTTTTCTTGAAAATTATATTAACTACATGTATTTTCTTATGTTGATGATCATCATAAACTTGTTTTCTTGAATTGAATATTTTCATGAGATAGTGTGTAACTGTAACACCCCACATCTTATATGTACTAATCCTATGCATATGGAACATGATATGGTTTGGTCAAATTGGCATCCATTTTCCAAAGTGTTTGCATTTCAGATTAGGGGGCTATGTGTACGTCTAATGCTTGAGACGAGTGAGTGTATATAAGTTTTAAGTTAAATTGAGGAGATCGTACCTTAAACAAAGTGAAAGAAATGAGGTGCTTGTAGAACTTAGGAAGCTAGAAGGTGAGTCACCTACGTGCTTAGCTTAAATAGGCGAGGTAGACGGAGACAAGTTCCGACACCGAATTTGTCCAAGTCTGATAATGAATAATTTCGTATTAAGGGTGTAACTTTAGCCCATGTTTTAGCATCGTAAATGGACAATATTTACAACCCAATATGAATAATAAAAGGGCCCAAGTGCATTCACAATTCACTCGATGATTTGGGTCCAAACTAAATGAAGGGAAAAGGAAAAAGTGTGCAGCCAAGGCCTATCAAATTGAGACCCATTTAGGCCCAAGTAAAAAGGCCAAGCTACTGCATCACCACCTTAATAAAATAAGGCTTAAAAGACAAGAGTAAGTCGGCCAAAATTGTCCCTTTAAAAAGGATTAAAAGAAGCTTCTTAAGTTATTTAAACTTGGACAAAGAAAATACAATTTTTCTAAGTTCTTTTTACTTTCTTTCAACTCATACAAAGCAGCCATAAGAAATCTTACTAGGGTTCTTAAAGAAGCTCTCAACCTTGAAGGTAAAGTTAAGTAAAGATACTTGTATATATAGTATGAGTTTTTCATGAAAAACAAGAGAGACAAGCTGGTTATACTTGTGCTGAAATAATGGACAACATGTGTTCCAAGGATTATTGTACACTTTTCTTGTTTATTAAGAGGCTTTTGTCTTATTGGTTGGTTGGATTCTGAAGTAAGGTTTATGATTTTAACAAGGTTTACACTTCTATAATGATGTATCAAGGTTGCTGCACTATTTTATTCTACTTGAACAATTGAGTTTTAGTGTGTTATCCTAAATGTGTTGTTAGTAAAAATTATGGGTTGATTGATTGAGGACTATGGTCTCATGTCCTCCACCTATTCTAAGAACTATTTTGGACTGTTTTTATGTATAAATATGGTGGGAACAGTTTTGTTAAAGTGGGAACAGGTTTGGGATTGTTGACATCGAAATGCAGTGAAAAGACGTAATGTTATACTGCCTACTTGTGTGTTGTGTAGAATTGTTATTTATAATGCTTTGTGAGCTGTTATGAAACTGTTATGGGACTAAAACATGCTGGACATGATATGTATATAAGAATGTGTGTTAGAAAATATGATTAGAGGTGGAAAGGTTGAAAGAATACACTTGGGTTGATAATTACACGCTTGCTACCCGTGCATTACTTTTTATAAGATTGGACTGCCAAAATGTATCTATGGCTGCTAATATTAATTTTATCACCCACTATATTGTACATAAATATTTGGAGGAAAGGAAAGTTATTTCGAGGTAATAGCGAGGTGGTACAACGAGGTATGTAAGGCTACTCAATCTTGTATTACGCATGAAATCTAAATTCTTCCTTGTTACATAGAGGCACTTAACAACTTCAACATGACTAATAACCATTTTTCCACTCTTTCACATGTTCATATGCTCACATATATAGTCACTTTCAAATCTGCATTCATACTTGGATACCAAGATACATGGATTCTTGTTACTAAATAAAGTTCATGAGTTGTTTCATCTCCTACGCATTTCATTATTTGTGTAACCTACTCTTTTCATTATTGTATTGTCTTGTATGATTATTTACATGTCACATACTATATCTACGGTCCTACAACTCAAATATTATGGCCACCAAAAGAATCATCTCAAAAGTAAATAGAAGATAAAGTAAGTTGCTTATTGATGGGTGGTATCCTAGGGGTGGAAGAATCACCTAGCATGGGTCGATCCCATATTACGGGGGGTATCCAGGGGTAAAAGAAAAGCCTAGCATGGGTCGATCCCGATATTGATTTACCACTGATTAGCTGGTCATTTGTATTATATGTTGTGCACAGATTATACAACAAAGAAAGACAAAGTAATAAAAAGGACATAAAGTACTTGATTCCACAATATGACTAAAGGTGGTTTCTTATCCTTACAACATTGTATGACATCATTTGAGTTCTTATTTAATATACAGTGTTTCCTAATTAGAGTTATGTTGTCTAAGGTAATTGAGTCAACGAATCATGGGGAACACAATTCCCAAGTTGTTCTTCAATTTGATTGTCTTCTTGCATAAATAGCATAGTATTTATTTTTATTCTTCATTTTGAATCACAAACCCCCCTCCCCATTTTAGAGAATATAGTGATCAATGCTCGAAAATTTGTTAGTGGATCAACTTAGTCAAGCCCCATTTTCCCGTTGGATTCAACCTTAACCTTTGGTTAGGTTTATACTTGACTGCGACCATTTTACTATTGGAGCGTAAACATCAGTCGACACCCATTACTATGAGCTTTGTGATGATACAGCGTCTTGCCTACGCTGCCAGAGTTATCCCATACTTTTCTAGGGTAAGGCATGAAAACTAAGGGAGTGGATCTATCCCCAAACAGGACCATCTCAATGGCAATTGAGCAGTTGTATTCTTGGTACAATCCTATTCTACGCCTAGCTACGTAGTTTATGAGTTCAAGTTATTATTACTCTCACTCATATCAGTTCTCAATACTACTCCCAAAATAACTTTATAATGCTCATAACTATAAGAGTAAAAGTTCTCAAAATGTCTCTTTAGTCTTTTGGGACTTAGCGCAACTCTAGCTTTTCTTAAACTTTTCTCAACTTGACTCTCTTCTTTTTCTGAAAGTTGTATTAATACCAGGTATTTCAACATAATCTTAATTACTCAGATATTTTGCAAATACAAAAGCTTCAACTATTTCTTAAACTCAACTCAAAACTATGAATATTATAGCTTTCACGAACTAGATATAGGATTCTCATAAATGCAACGATAAGTTAAACTCTTGTCTCAATAGCTTAATTTAGTAATAAATCAGTAAAGGTCATGATTTTTATCAAGAAAAAGAACAAGCATTTTGAAGAAATAAACTAGTATTGGAGGAAGCTTAGATCTCAACTTATAATCATGATCTTAGGTAGAAATTGGTAGTTATAGACACTAAAATAGTAGTAGGATAACTTTTGGAGGACCTTACATACCTTGGAAATTAGTTTCTTGAAAGAATTGAAGAAGATTCTTGAAAGCCCTAGTTGTTGCCCCTTTGAAACTACATTCTGAGTTCTTGGAGTGTTTGAATGTTAATGACATGAATAACCATGTTTTAAGGGTTCAATTAGATGAAAATTTATAAGATTAGGCTTAAAAGGGTGAGAAAAGATGAAAATACCCCTCTTTAAAATCACAGGTCGGGTCGCCTAAGAGACCCTCTATGACCCGTAGGAAACCTTTCGTAAAGTTTTAGGCAAATTTTGAGGTCTCTGGAATTCTCTACGAGCCCCATTCAACAACCCTTAGAGGGTTTTACAACACGTAGATGAGTCCATAAAGTCTGGGGCTGAAAATTGAAGTTTTCAGACTTTTTTTCACGAGTTAGCAGTACGGGTCGTATTCCATTTTTACGACCCATAAAGGGGTTTCATATTGCACCCCTACACTAGTAATCTTCAGTAAAATGGTCATAACTCAACTCTAAATGAGGTGAAATCAGTTATGTTGGAAAGCTAATTCAAAGAGCTTTCATTTTGTAGGTCATTGGACATCTAAATCTTTGTGTGCTAAGAGTTATTATCATTTAAAGTTGACTCTTGCAAGGCTACAAACTCAACTAATAGGAAAGTTTTGACCTTGACTAAGTACTAAAGGTCTCTTATGACCCTTATACACTTCCCACATATAAGAGCGAGGCTTGAAATATAGTACTTGTGAGGATAGAGTTATGGAGTGTCATAATATCTCCCCTTTGGGATCATTTGTCCTCGAATGACGGTAAAACTAGGGAATATACTCATGTTTGGTACTCATGAACTAGTTTGTCAACAGGAAACCATCCAGATATTTGATTTCTCATATTTAAGGATGTATCTCAACTCAATGATAGTAATAAGGAATATTACCTTCATGCTCGTCATTAGAATGCACGAATAGGTGAGAATATCTATCTCTCATATCTGCTTCAGCTTCCCAAGTGGCTTCCTCGACAAATTGGTTCCTCCACAATACTTTAATGGAAGCAACCTCCTTGATCCTCAATTTACGAACTTGCTGATCTAGTATCTGAACCGGGATCCCTTCATATGTCAAGCTGTCTTTGACTCTAATACTCTCTAAAGGCACAACTAGTGCAGGGTCTCCCAAACATTTCTTAAGCATAGAAATGTGGAATACTGGATGAACAGTAGCTAACTCTGGTGGTAATTCTTATTCATATGTCACATTACTAATCCTCCTAATAATATGGTATGGGCTAATATATCTTGGACAAAGCTTCTCTTTTTTTCTCAAATCTCATAACTCCCTTCATCGTGACACCTTTAGGTACACCCAATCACCTACCTCAAATTCCAAATCCCTCCTTCTAACATGAGTATAAGACTTCTGTCGACTTTGGGCTGTCTTTAGTCTTTCTTGAATAACTTTCACCTTTTCCATAGCCTGATGGACTAAATCAGGTCCTATCAATCTTACGTCACCAACTTCAAACCACCCAATAGGTGATTTACACCTCCTCCCATAAAGGGCCTCATATGGTGTCATTTTTATGCTAGCCTAGAAACTGTTATTAAAGGAAAACTTAATCAAGGATAAGTGATCATCCCAATTACCTTTAAAATCTATAACACATGCTCTCGACATATCCTCAAGAGTATGTATGGTCCACTCCGCTCACCCGTTTGTCTGGGGATGGAACGTTGTACTAAGGTTCACCTTTGTACCTAGCCCTTTCTAAATGGAATTCTAAAATTGTGTTGTGAACTTGGCTCCTCTATATGAAAAAATGGATATGGGAACCCCATGCAATCTGACGATCTCCTTTATGTAAAGTCTAGAATAGTCCTCAGCTGTATCAATCGTCTTTGACAGGTAGAAAGTGAGTTGACTTGGTCATCTATCTACTATGACCCATATTGTATCACGCTATCTACGAGATCGAGGTAAGCCTGCTATGAAGTCAATGTTAATCATCTCCCACTTCCACTCTGGAATTTCAATATTCTGGCCACACCATAAGGCCTTTGGTGCTCCATCTTAACTTGCTGGCAATTTGGGCACCTGGACATGAACTCAACAATATCCTTCTTCATACCACCCCACCAATAGACCTCATGTAAGTATCTATACATTTTTGTTGCACCTAGGTGAATAGAGTATTTGGTGTCATGAGCCTCGCTAGAATCCTGTCTTTAAGGCCATCAACACTTGGTACACACAATTTACCTTGGTATCTGAGGACCTTATCTCCCCTTTTTGCAAATACTAATACTTTTAGCTTCTGAACATCTTGTTTCAACTGAAGGAGGATAGAATCCCGGTCTTGCTTTTCCTTCACCTCCACCTCCAAGAATGACTCTGCCCCATTTTTGATAATTGCACCACCTTCGTTATAATCTTCGATTTGTACTCCCACACGTGCCAGTCTATGCACTTCCTTAGCTAATTCATTCTTTCCATCCTCAATGTGTGCAGTGTTCTCCATGGTCAACCTGCTAAGATGTCACATCCCATCCTAGGGTCGTGACCAGTTCCCAATAGGGGCACCTAGACACATACTAATCTGAATTTCCTCATTTATTCGACCTGGATACCTGCCGGAATTTCGACAGAGTTTCCTCTGTTTTATTAACTAACCTCACTTGTAAATAAAATCCAGCAACATCCCAGACAACAATACAAATACATATTTCTTTATACATATACATAAATGCGGGCTGACA
>JAABOM020000084.1:18104038-18125798 GCA_011800125.2 Solanum clarkiae | reverse complement strand
AAAAGAAATATCTTCCACTTGAACCAATCACAAAATGCCACATAACATGACCCCACAAAATTTTAAATCTTAAAGACAACAAGTTAGAGGAAATATACATTTGGTCCCAAACTCTTCCAAATTGAACCGATTAAGGACTTACGAGTTCTAACTTACGGGTTATAAATTTCGGGTTCTAACAATTACATTCAATTTAGTCAAGTCTAGTCAAATCTTTTTTTCAAAATTAATCAATTTCAAAATCAGTCAACCTGTTTCAAGTCCAAACAAATCTTTAAAAGTTAGTTAACCTCCTTAATCGTCGGATAACCGCATTTAATGGCCATTTCGAGTGCATAAAACCTTCTCGAAGTGGAAATGTGAACCTGAACCTGTTCTCTGGATTTTAAAAGATTTTTCTGTTAGGTCTTTTGAAATATTTAATGGTTTCCTAATTATCCGCAAAATTAGGTGGCGACTCTGTTTTCTTTCGAAAATTTCAAAAATCAGTTTTTACTTAAATAAATTGAGTTTTAAACTGATTTTTGATTTTTGATTTTCTTTCAAAAAAATCATTTTTTGGTATAACAAGGTATATTTATAACTTTATCCAACAATGAATTCAACTTTAATTTTAAAATTAAAATGCTAACAAAATCATGCTAATGAAAAAAAATATAGAATAAATAAATAAATAAGATAATATGAAAAATTACATGGAATCACATGATATGTAAAGGTTGAAAATGAGAAAGAAATGAAAAGTAAATATAATTTTAGAAAAAAAAAGAATAATAAAAATAAAAAGAATTCAATATAATCAAAATAAAAATAAAATAAGAAATTAAAAAATAACTAACATGTAATTACTAACAATTCACAGCCTCCATCTAAATTAAAGAATGTAAATGCACCCATAAATTACACTCAATTAGTAGCTGATCAAATAATTATATGTCCAACCAAACAAGTACGCAGTGTAATATTCAATCACAGCAAATCCAATATAATTATCAGTAATTCACAACCTTCCTATAAATTAAAAAATATAAATACACTTATAAATTATACTCAATTAACAGCTAATCAAATAATTATCTTGATATAATTTAATATGTAATTACACCAAATTCAATTAGGACGTTAGTCCTTCCAAATAGCCTCTTTTGCCTTTGTTTTCCTTTCCCTAGACCTTTCTCCTATGTTCACAAGAAGAAAGAAAGTGTGATACAATAAATATCAAGTCCGACAAACCGCAGAAAAGCCTTTTGAAAGAAGCAAAACCGGAAGAAGAGTAAACGCTTCGCCTGATGACCGGAAAATTACGTTTGAGATCACATATTTGATCGGAGTGGTTTGATTGAGTGTTTACTCGGAACAATCGGCCATGGAGGATCATCTTCAGATTTCTCCGGCCGGGGCAAAGGCGAATCCAGGAAAAGAGCAACAAGCCGCTGGATTTGGCATACTTCTGCAGATCATGATGCTTGTACTCGCCTTTGTTATTGGACATGTGCTTCGTCGTCACCGTTTCTATTATATTCCCGAAGCAAGTGCATCTCTTTTGATTGGTACTCATTTTCTCTTTTTCCTTTAATTTTTCATCGCAATATCGTTCTTTTCCTTCTCAACTATTCTTCAATTTTCCCCCTTTTCTTTTCTGGAAAATGCCAAATATGAGTAGTATTTTCCATACCACACTTCCGTGTTTTTCTGGATTTCAATATTTTGCCATGTCATTATCAAATTGAGGTATCCTTCAGCTGGAATTTGCTGGGAACTTCGTTGCATGTGGGTAAGTCGAAGCAAAGTATACATACAGGTGTTATCAACTAGTCGGGAGTATAGTTATTGTTGGTGTGTAATACCCTCCCCATTTCCCATTCCCCTACCCCCAATATTTTTTTTAAAAGAAAACTAGTTTTTTAATTTTTTGATGTTGGTAGTGGTAGATGCAATTTAAGTACTGCCATCTCATGCATTTTCCATGGAATCTTTATCTTGGGACATACTGAAACCTATTGTTGCTTGGATTTTCTTTTTGGCAGGTTTAATTGTAGGTGGATTAGCTACTGTTTCAGATACAAAAACAAGCATTAGGTAGTTTATTGAATTTTCATCAGCATTTGGTTCTTGAAGATTTTATTTGTTTCTATGGGTTCATGTTGCTGGACTTTTGATTCTTTCTTCTTACTTGGCAGGGCATGGTTTAACTTCCATGAGGAGTTTTTCTTCCTCTTTTTACTTCCACCGATCATATTATATCCATATTTAAATTCTTTCCTGCAGTTGTTTTTGTTCCATGTACTGTTGTTAAATGTTCAGCTTATTTTGGAATTTTATGAACAAAAGTTCTTTTCCTTGACCTTCTTTGCTACTCAGTCTGGATTTAGTCTATCACCTGTAAGTTTTCTTCTCTAGGTAGTTCCTTGATATGCAACCTGCTTTTGTTTTTTGCATAGCTAACGTTATGGCTTTTACTGATGTTGCAAGCAGAAACCGTTCTTTTCAAACTTTGGAGCAATTATCACTTTTGCTGTTTTAGGAACTTTCATTGCTTCTATTGTTACTGGCATTCTGGTGTGAGTATTGCATGCTTCTGTGGTTTTCTTAGCATTATCAGTTTTCTCTCTGCATGTAATTGATTATTGTGAATGCAAATTTTTGCAGCTACCTTGGTGGAGTTACTTATCTCATGTACAGACTTCCATTTGTAGAGTGTCTGATGTTTGGAGCTCTTATATCGGCAACTGATCCTGTTACTGTTCTGTCTATTTTTCAGGTTAGTCTTTCTTTGTTGGTGTTCTTCGTAGTTTCAATCAATTGCTTTGCTGCCTGTATTGGACTAGCCTTTTTTGACTATCTTCGCTTATTTATTTTATTTTATTTTAATGTTTGTTTGGTTTGGTACAGTTTACCACTTATCTTAATACAGTAAATTCAGTAATAAGGGTCCTTCTATTATGAAAAAGCGTCTTTTTTGGTGATATCTTCACTGTTGCACCTGTTGCACAACAATGTCATTGATCATGTTAGCACTTAAATGCTGCATATATGAATGCCAGGACAATAAAGACAGAAGACTGGCTGGGTAAGGAGTATGAGATAAGTTAGATCAATGTACTAACTGTCATGAATCAAAGCAAGAGGCTTGTGATAGGCACTTAGTGATCATTTGTTCCATCAACCAGACCCTTCTGGATCTAATAAAACAAATGCTAGGGACTCTGGGAGCATCAGATAACATTAATAATGAAAACTATACCTATTCTCGAACCTGGACTGGGGACTGAATCATATCATAAATCGGTCCACTAGGGACAAACCACAACATACTAGTCAACTTGTCCACCGACAGAGTATGCGGGGAATCTAACAGAAACATATAACTGAAAAAGGGACAGAATTTAAAGCTTTAAGCAAAATAAGATAGACCCTTACAAAAGAAGTGAGATGCTTACACTGATCATGATCGTGCTCAAACATCTGGTTCTATGTCTGCCTCTGTATCTGTACGAGAAGTAAGAGGTGAGTCATCTGGACCGGTAAGCTTTACGGACTATCCCTAAAAGCCTGACACAGGTATTTGAAGAAAGTGTCCATGCATGAACTGAGTTGTAGCTGATAGCAAATGCACTTGATGCTGAATTGAACTGAACTGTGCAGGAATGATTAGCTAAAAGCTTCAACTTACACCCCTGACTCCTGTTTGAACTGCACGAAATGCATATGTAACTATGAGGTTATAACTGGGAGGGTCCCATCTAGAATCTGACCTACCTCGTGATGCCAACCTCATAGTAGAGTAGTACTGTACTTAAGTTGGGACTGCTAGCAACCCTGAATTAGCCGTTATCTGGTTGTGTAACTGGACATGATTAAATGTAAAAATATAATCCACACTTGTATGTGTGGTTTTGGGATGGCGCCACTCACTGTTCGATACAAATATCCTCTCAATCCTTCCGTCGCCTCCCATAATGCGACCACTATCCTCATCCTTAATTCTGAGATACTGTAAACCAATACAGAAATATATGCATATATATGAAGCTGACATATATAACAATGCAACTTAGGCAGCACCTGTATTGCATGAAAGTATTAACTGAAGCTTAATTGATCCTAATTTAACTCGCAAACTATGTAGAAGCCCGTCCTCACATTAGAAATGGCCGCCCAACTCACTATTACAACATTCGTAGAATTTATCAAATAGGGTTTGATGTTATGGAGATTTAACATAGAAGACAATGCCCATTATCAATCAAAAATAAATAAATGTAGAAGACAATGCCTTATGGAGCCATGGAGGAAGGTGATTATCCAAAAAATATGGACAGAAAGGAAAATGGATCACTAAGAAAGTCAATTCTTCCTATGGAACTTGGACATGGAAGGTTATCAGGAAACACTGGGAGGTATATGCTTTAACCATTGGGTTCACAGTAGGCAATGGAAGGAAAATATCCTTTTGGAGTGAAAACTGGTTAGGGCCAGGGCCTGGTCCTTCCAAAGATACACACACTGATTTATTTTGTTCAAATACACCTGAGGCTACTATAGAGGAGTCATGGATTTCTCATAGATTGGATTGTTCTTTCAAAAATGTGTTAAATGACTGGAGGTTGGAAGGTGGCTGAAATGTTGAGGACATTGGAGGTTTGCCAGCGTAGGGGTGGCCGGGTGGGCATTCGGTATTGCCAAAAGTTCCGCTTTAGTAAACGGTATTGAAAGTAGATACCAAATACTGAACTTTCAAAGTTCGATATGGCATGGTAAATCATGATACGGTAATTCGGTAATTACCTATTAAAAGTTCTTTTTGATGAGATATGTTGATAATTTATCGATGACTTCGTCGAAGTAGATGATTAGCAAGATATAAAATGACTTCACCAAATAGTACAAATTAATATAATGCATCTCTTTTACTATAAACAGACCAAATAGCACTAATATATTCTTTGATTCTGCTTCTTTTTAAGGAAGTTAGCATTTCCAAGGCAGTACCTTCATCTGACCTTCTAAGTTCTGATGGTTTAAGTTTATCAAGTCCATCCCTGATACTTGTTTGCTGATGTTCTTCAGTACAAAATTCCTCTTTCTTGGCACTAATTGACGAGATTGAATTGCCACTGGGTGCACTTCCAACACCAGCCACCTATTTGGCAGTGTCATACTTACCAGGTCTTACCCTTGAAACCTCTATGTACAGCTAGTCATCCTTATATGAAAAACATATATGGATAAATTTAGTAGTGTGGTTTAGAGAACAAGAAAATCAAAAAGCCTGTATACTTCGTTATGTGGTTACTGAATACCGACTATTGAAATTCTGAAATTTACTCCCCAATACCCTACTGGTTACCGGATATGGAATAACTAAACTCAAATTGGCTGGGTAATTCGGCTTTCGGTGATTTATGGCCACCCATTTTTCCAGGATACGAGGAATTCTGAGGATTCAACTACTTGGAAGGAGGAGACAACAAAAGGTTCCTAGTTAGATCTGGCTATGCATATTCCCAACTCTATAAACCAACTCAGGTCCCAAAATGGCTTTTGGAAGTTTATCTGGAAAACCATATCTCCCCTCAAGGTGACATATTTCATTTGGCTTGTTAGGGAAGTCTATTTGGATTGCAAAATAATACAGAAAAGGGTGATACAACTGAGCTATGGGTCTTTTTTGTCAAGATAACTGTCTAAGGGGGTGTTTGGCAAGGCTTTTTTTAAGTTACTTAAAAGTCAAAAGTAGGTACTTAAAACTTTTTGAGGCTAAATTATGGTGCTTAAAAGCACTTTTTGTCTTTGCCAAACACCTCTAAAAATTAAAAAGTCCTTAAAAGTCAAAAACACCTGAAAATAAGCCTATCCAAACACCCTATAAGTCCTTAGACTATCTTCTTTAGCCAGCGTATGTATAGTAACAACACAGAGCATACAGGAATGAGTTCCCAACCTTTATTAATATCAAAAATCAACAAAGGAAAGGTTTCACGAATTCACTAAGGCACAAAACACACTCTGGTTGCCTTAGTTGAATTTCTGCCCTATTTAAAAACACTGCACAAAGCAGTTACAATTGCTCATGTGCACTGCACATCGCTAGATTGAAATCCTATTTGAAAATAACTAAGTATAACAGTCATATTCTAACAGCTATATTACAATTCGAATTCCAAATAAAGCAACCCATGTGCCCCGCACATGCCCTTCGTTTGCCTTAGTTGAATTTGACCTTTTCCCACACTTGGAATATTTTTGCCTTCTTCCATACTTTGTTTTATTTCTATTTTTCTTCCAACTCCATGCCCACACTGAAACAACCTTGTCTTTATCCACACTAAAACAACCTTGTCTTGTCAAGCCAATGACACGGCCTTGCCTTGCCAAGTCAATACATTGCCTTGGCGATGCCACTGCCTGCCCAGATGTCCGATAGGTGTCATGTGCCTGTCCTTGGCTTTGTCCATCGGTGCCTTGCCAACACCCAACCATCTTGAGCACTTGCTGCCCACCAACACTTAGTCACCACAGTGGCACAACCACTACATTGTTTCATCACGGACATGCCAAGTCCGACGCACAGAAGTCCTTGCCATGACCTTGCTGATGTCACTTAGATCGAGGGTCTAAGAAACCACCCCATCAGTTGGACTTGATACCCTGATCAAGATTCTTTTGAGGTAGTCTTCGATTTATTCATTAAACTGCCACAAATCTTAAGGCTTTTTCCAAACAACATTTGCCACAACTTTGCGCTTCCAATGAACTAAGAACGTGGTTAAGTTCTTTGGGGTACCAACTGACGTTCTGAGTGATTGAGACATAGGGTTTGTGGGGAGGTTTTGGACAACATTATTTCAATCTGATGGGGACTGAATTGAAGTTTTCTACTGCTAATCACCTACAAATGGATGGTCAAACAGAAAGGATAAAACATTTGCTGGGACAATATTTAAGGCACTACGTGGCGGAGAGTCAAACGAATTGGGTAAACTTGATACAACGCGGTTTTGTTATAATCTGCATAAGTCCTCGACAGAGATAAGTCCATTTGAAATTGTGTTAGGCAGGCAACCTATGACGCCATTGGATTTTGCAAACACAAAAAGCCAAGGAAAGTGTCTACCAACTTATTGGGTAGCAAGAGACGGACACAAGATGGTTTTTGGTATAAGGGCTCTATATGTGGCATTCAAACTTCTTTCAAAGACTTAATAGCTATGGAAGTATTACATTGTCACCATTATATTACCCTTAGTAACATCCCAGATTGTCTCAAAAAAATTCATATTGAAGCCATCAGGGCGAGGTGCCTTATCAGTTGCACACGACTTGATGTTATCCCATACTTCTTCCTCTGCAAAGTTTCTTTGCAACCATTCCCGATCTTCAATGGAAAGAATTGATGTACCTTGGAGGTTGAAATTATGAATGGCACTTTTGATTTCTTCCAGATCAAAGATAGTTTGCTTTGTTAAAATATAGTGTAGCAGATAGGATTGGCAACCTAAGGTCTCAGTTGTCTTCATTAAAAATTAAAATGTCTAAATACGCATCTAGATATTAAGAAATGCATTAAGATTTAGGTGTCTGAGTCTGAATATAATGTAGTAATAAGATTTGAATATGAAATATTTAAGCCTTTCTTTTTCAATATCTAAATACATAAAACTTGTTTTTATTTAAAATAATGAATGTAAAATTTAATTAAACACTTAATTTAATACATTCAACAAATATTTTTAACTAATCATTTGGTGGTAATGATGGCTGGTGGCAGTGGTAGCTAGTGGTGGAGGCCGATAATTATAGTGGATGCTGGTGGTGGTTGGCAATATAGATGGGGATTGATGGTGGTAATTGTTGATAATAATTGGTGGTTTTGTGGTAATGGGAATTGGTGGTGAATCTACGGCTAATAGTGGTGAGAACTGATTGTAGTGATTGGCAGTGGTAGTAGTTGTAGATAAGGATAGTGGTTGTGTGTGGCAACGATGATAGTGAATAATGATGGGGTATTGAGGTACCAATGAATAGATGAAATTGATGTATTTCCATCTTTGTTGAAATCCTTGAATAGACATCTTCATGATATTAAGATTATTGCAGACTTTAATCATTCAAATCTACTCATACCTATTCCTCTTCAAAAAAGATCTACTCATACCTATTTAGTGGTTATAATATATAAAAATGCAATTCATGGTTTAAATACGAATTCCCCCGGATTAGTTGGGGCTCTCAGAGACTCGGACACCCGGTGCAAATAAAAAAAAAGGGTTTAAGTATGATTATTAAGACTCATACCTAAAAAACAGGCAGAATTTAGATGATAAAAAGTAAGGTCTTCATTAAGTGCAAACAAATGACGCACAAGTTGTGTTTCTTTAAAGGAAGATAGAGCTCATTTGTTTGCACTTAATAGACGTCTGAATCTAAATGGTTCAGACGTTAAGTCATTGAGTTTTAAGCACTTAATTGATTTGAATAAGTCTTAACCATCAATATAAAGAATTAAGTGTTAATATCATTAAGAGTCATTCTGTGTGGGATAATATTCACCACCACTCTATCCACAATCACCGACTACCACCACCCTTAAACCATTGTCAACCACCATCTATGACCTCCATAATTATAATGATATCTATCCTCCATAGAGGTCATCCCCTAACTTTTCCCGAATGATCTCATTCCTAATCTTGTCACCCCTGGTATGTCCACACATGCATCTCACCATCCTCATCTCCGCAACCTGCATCTTCTGAACATGTGTGTTTTTGATTGGCAGCACTCCACCTTATAAAGCAAAGACGGTCTAATCACCATTCTGTCCAACTTTGCTTTAAGTTTAAGTGGTATTTTCTTATCACACAATACTTCAGGCAAGCCTCTCTCATCCATGCTGCCCCAATACGATGTGTGACATCATCATCAATATCACCACTAGTCTAGATGATGGACCCAAGATATTTAAAACTTTCTTTCAGAGGAATAGATTGAGTGGAAAGCCTCACTTAAATGTCTGCATCATCCCTTGTAACACTAAATTTGTTCTATAGGCATTTTGTTTTCGTCCTGCTCAATTTGAACACTTCAGATTCTAAAATATGTCTCCAGACTCCTAACCTATCATTAACTATATCCCTCGTCTCGTCAATCACTACTATGTCATCCGCAAATAACATACACTATGGAACCTCCTCCTAGATAAACTGTGTCAGCTCATCCATCATTAAGGCAAAAAGGAAAGGGCTCAGTACAAATCCTTGATGAAGTCCCATCTCAACGAGAAAATACTCTGAGTATCCTCCCACCGTCCTTACTCGAGTCTTGACTCCATTATACATGTCTTTTATCACCCTAATATACACTATTGGAACACCTTTCGCCTCTAGACATCTCCATAGGACATCCTTTGGAACTTTGTTATAGGCCTTCTCAAGATCATTGAATACCATATGAAGGTCCCTCTTTCTTTCCCTATATTTGTCCACTATTCTCTGAACAAAGTGAATTGCTTCAGTAGTCGATCGCTCCTACCGAACAAATTTTCTGAAATAGACACTCCTCTTCTGACCCTCATCTCCACCACTCTCTTAGACCTTAATAGTGTGGCTTAGCAACTTAATACTCCTGTAATTGTTACAATTTTGAATATCACCTTTGTTCTTGTACAATAGGACCATTGTATTTCTCCTCCACTCATCGGGCGTCTTAGCAGTCTTTAGAATAACATTAAACAGCCTAGTGAACTAGGGGTGCGCATCGGTCGGTTTGGTTCGATTTTATACATAATTGGTTCGGTTTATCGGTTTTTTATTTTTAAATATGCTAAACCAATAACAAACCAATAAAATAATATTTATCGGTTTTCGATTTATCAGTTTTAAGTCCTTAACGGTTCGGTTTTCGGTTTACAGTTTACCCGATAAGAATTTTAATGAGAATTTGCATAAATAAAAGCAAATGGAGTATGAAGACTAGGTTTACAAACTTGTAAAATCTATAATTAGTTAATTACAAACTAAAATACTAAAGTGGGTAACTAGTCACTTAAGTGCTGTAAAGATCAAAATGGGTAAAGTACTTCTATAGTGTCTTATTACTATTAAATTGCTAATATTTAATATTTACGAAGGGGTAAAATAGGAAATTATTATAATCTTATTGGGTTATCGGTTTACCCAATAACCCAATAGTGAAAACCGATATCAAACCAATAACCCAATAATTTTTTTTCCAAAATTATTAAGAACCCGATGACCTAATAACCCAATAACAATGAACCAATAGCGTTTTTATCGGTTCGGTTTATCGCGTTTCGATTTTTGCACACCCCTAAGTCAACCACTCTATAACATCCTTATCCGTGCTCTTCCAGAAATTCACCGGAATCACATCGGGTCCGATCGCTCTCCCTCTGTTCGTCTTACAATAGCACGTCTAGCCTCCTCAACCTGGAAACGTCTACCGTAATTAAAATCTTGACGACTATCAGTGTGTGCTAAATCACCCAGCTCGATATCTCTATCCTTTTTTTCATTTAAGAGTTTGTGAAAGTAAACTTGCCATCTTTGCTTTATGGAAGTCTCATCACCTATGAGTCATCAACAACATTACAACAACATTACCCCAATGCCTCAAAGGCTCCCGCTCGTTGCGGGTTAGGGGGGGTCGGATGTACGCAGCCTGACCCCTATGTTTAAAAACATACGCGACTGTTTCCGGATGACCCATGATGAGCGTCGAAAGTTGCATTGACTAACTGCTACTTCACAATTGAAAGAAGCGCAGATAGTTTAAAGAGCCATTTTTGCTTTATTCCATCATACACCAAAGCCAAAAAATAGTGAATCTTTGGCTCCATCCGAGATTGATGGAATTTCATCACCTATGAACAACATAAATAAGAAATTATTTTTGATATAATGAATACAAAATATGAAATTCTTACCAAGTTCAAGTTGCTCAAGATACTCTAAATCTTCTTCAACATTAATTGGTATAGGTTCACTTCTAAGCCAATCTTGAAGACAAATAAGAGATTGCACTAATTTAGGAGTCAATGAGCTCCTAAAGGGATCAAGAATGCGACCTCCTGTGCTAAATGCTCATTCAAATGCGACGCTTGTAATGGGAATAGATAACACATCACGAGCCATCTGCGCATGAATAGGAAATCTTGGCTTATTAGATTTCCACCACTTTAATATATCCAAATCATATGATTCTGGCTCAATATCTTCAGCAAGATATCTGCCCAACTCTGATTTTCTGCCGGAACTTCTTCTAACTTCTTTATGCCTCACAAATTGTTGTTTCGTTCTCATTGATCCTCTGTTTTGAAAATTGCCATCACTACTCACAATAGATGCACTCGATAAGTTCCCACATGAAGTAGGTGAAATTGATAAAAAGACTTTCGATGATCTCTTAACATAATGATCTAATAAAGCTTTCATATATTTATCCACAACAGCAATAAGAGAGTCCCCGGTTTCTTTTCCAAACTTATCCGCAGTTGCAAAAGGAACATAATCAAGCTTGTTATCGGGATCCAACACAGATGATATAAAGATCATCTTGTTCATTTTATCTGGTTCACTTCAATATTTTCTGAACTTCCTACTTCCTGCCCTTTTTTTCAAACAAGGATCTTCATTTTCCATCATCTATTTTAAAATAAAATAAAGCTCAACAATTTCCACAAAGTACACATTATTTGTGACATAATTTGAACCAGAGACCCTCAAAGTATATAAAAAGTTTCAAGGAACTTAACGATTGGCCTCACCTTTTCCCAATCATCACTAGTGAGGACACCTACAATAGTTCCATCTTCACAAAGATGGGTACGTAGATAATCAAGGAATCCAATATCATAAAAATCGTATCTTTTGAATGCAAGTTCAAAGTGTTGTGCTGTGTCAAGCATCAAGTATTGTAGAGTTCCACCGAGTAGGAACATCTAAACATAATGATCTCTTACAAGTTATCAATTGAGATTCACAACATTCTGTAAACTTTTTTAATTCTTGTAGGAGATTGTTTGATATATTTCACAGTTTTTGTCTCACTCGCTTGACTGACTGGCCAATTTCTTTTAATCCATCTTGCACAATAAGATTGAGAATGTGTGTCATACCTTCATATGAAGGTGTTGACCCTCTAATATGTTAGTTCCCCAATTACTCACCTGTTTAGACATTTCTTTCATGGTAACACTATTAGAACTAGCATTATCAACTGTGATAGAGAACACATTATCCAAGCCCCCATCAAGCAAACAACTAGTAATGGAAGCCACCATATCATCACCTCTATGACTGGAAGTAGGACCAAAAATTATAATTCTTTATGCAAAGTTCAATTTCTATCTATAAAATGGACTGTTAGACACGTGTAATTGATTCTATGAATAGATGTCGAAGTATCTATCGTAAGACAAACTTTTGGACGTGCTTCTCTGAAAGTCTTCTTCAAGAGTTGTCTTTGTTCCCTATAAAGTTCATAACAGTCTCTTGTCAAAGTTCTGTGAGAAGGAATCTGAAATTGTGGCACTGTGATTTTCATGAAATTTTTAGAACTTCTCAACAAAACTAAACGGAAACTCGTCAACAATTATTATGTGGGCTAAAGCTCTTCTACTTTGTGCTATTCAAATTTTCAAGTGCTAATCACTCCTTCCTTTGGTCCCATCAAAGATAGTAGAAAATTTGTTAGTGTTTGACCATTATTTGAGATATGGGGAAGCTTAGGACCCTTGTTATTCAAATAGTTATTCATAGATGAAGTACCATCACCTTTTGTACCAGCCACATAAATTTTCCCACAATAATTTCACCACCTTTTGTACCAGCCACATAAATTTTCCCACAATAATTTCACCTTGTTTTAGGAGCTCCTTTTTCATCCATGAACTTCTCAAAATGCTTCCAACAAGAAGCCCTAGGTTCCATGACTTCTCTTTTCTTTGGATTTTCAAGTTCATTTGGAGAAGAAATATTAGGTATGCTTTCATTTGAAGCCCCATCTTCACTTACCCTACTTTCAAATTATGATATCCGTGAAAGCTAAACTGAAAAGTAAAAACAAATTAAAAAAATTAGAAAATTGTAATCTCCAATTCTCCATCCTCAAACCCTTCTGGTTCTTTCATTATCCATACCAAAAAAGTAAAAGATTGTGACAGACGAATGATGATGAAACAACAATAACATACCCAGTGGAATCGCACAAGTGGGGTCTAGGGAGGGTAGAATGTACGCAGACCTTACCACTACCTCCTAGAAGTAGAAAGGCTGTTTCCCGGGAACCCTTATCTCAAAAACCCATAAGAAGAATAAACTAGATATGACAAAAGGAAAGGAAACGGAACAGACGGATTGAAAATGGTTTTATCCAGGTTTATCACCACTCTGTCATTGGAGGTTGAATATCAGACCTATTGTGTATTTTGATTTATTTTTGATAATCAATCCCTCTGCCAACTTATGTGGCTTTTCAAAACTTTCAAATTGATATAAGTAGGTCTACTGTTTCTTCATTGGCTAAGCTTTGCTGTCATTTTGTTGAACGAGTTTTTTTTCTTTGACATGATTGTAGGAGCTTGGCACAGACGTGAACCTATATGCTTTAGTGTTTGGAGAATCTGTTTTAAATGATGCAGTAAGTCGTACTCATTCTTTTATATGAATGTAGGCGTTTCACTATGTTTGAGTACTTGTATTCCTATATATTGGGAGTTTAAGTTGTGTATATGTATTCTTTATAAGAAAAAAGTTGTCTTTTATTTTGTGTATTTATTTCTTTTTTTTTCTTTGTGTGCTGCACACTTGGAAGATGGCAATTTCCTTGTACAGGTTAGTGTATGCGTGCTTAACTGTCGCACTGGTATTGATATTGAAGGAGCATCTGCACATACAAATAGATCCAGATGGATTGACTATCAAGCACTGGATTGTTTTGTAGGACAATGTCACTGGTCAGAAGCCACATGTCAACTAATCAGAATTTCTTCATGATAACCATCCGATTTGTTGAAACTTTTATGGGCTCCTTGTCAGCTGGTTAGTTTCTGGACCATTTAGTTTTTTTCTCATCTTTTTCACTCAGTGAAAGCAAATGTTGGTATAAGAGAAGGTCAAGCAGGTGTCGTTTTACGGGAAACAGAACTTTTTAAACTATTCAAATTATGTCATTTTGTGGAAAATTCTGAGAGGATTCTCCTTTTTCAAGTAGTCTGGATATATTTCAGTTGTAACTTCTGAAGTCCAGAAATTTATCCATGGAAGAGGAAAAGGGAACTGCTGGAATCAGTATCCATATGCTTTTGTTCTATAAGAGCACGATTGTTTCTGAATAGTTTGACTTAGAACTTTTTTTTTTTTTTTGGGTGAAATCAACTAACAACTTACTGATCTGATTCTACAGGTGTTGGAGTTGGATTTGTTTCTGCTTTGATATCCTTCATGTTTTACTTTCTTCCAGCTGTGCATCTTTTCGCAGTTTGTATGCACCATGATTGTGGTGCCTCCATAATCACCAACTTTTCGAGGCACCATGATTCTTATTTAATAAGTATAAAGGTTCTATTATATTTAGTATATTTTATTACCTTTATATTGTCAAACAAGAATAGAGGTTATTCTTCTTCTGATTCTCTCAGCCTTTATTTGGTCTTCATTAATTTTTTGTTTGTTGTTGACTTCCTTTTCTCTTCAAATCATGAAATGTGCATTTGATTCTTTCTAGCTCATAAAGTGTTGTGGTGCCTTGACTTCACACACCTTTTCAAATATGCTGGGTTGGATATTGACAAGTAAGTCAAGTATTTTGTAGTTTTCTGCACCATCTGCTTCTGACTGATGATATTGATGGCATTTCTGCTAATTCTGTTGTCAGTCTTCAGAACTTGGAGAGCTGTTTGTTTGTCCTCTTTCCATATTTCTCGTAAGTAACTACATCAGATTCTCACTTTTTTACACTCTATCTTGGTTTTGCACCTAACATTTATTATCATGAACCATCATCTTTCAGATATATGCTAGCTGAAGGACTTGGTCTCTCTGGCATAGTGTCTATATTGTTCACTGGAGTCGTAAGTGTTCATCGGCATTTTTTCTTCTCTTTAATTTTCTCTTCCTACTATATGTGCTTAGTACTTCTAGATTGTCTTGTAGGTTATGAAGCGCTATACGTACTCGAATTTATCAGAAAGTTCACAGCGATTTGTTTCGGCATTTTTTCATTTGATATCATCATTGGCTGAAACTTTTGTGTAAGTCGGGCATCCAGTTTTTGAGGATTTGTGATATTCGTACTGACAATCTTTGTTGGATAACATCAGTAAGTGCTTGTTCTTGTTTAACGTGCAGATTTATATATATGGGAATTGATATCGCGATGGAGAAACATAGCTGGTCCCATGTGGGATTTATCTTCTTCTCAATTGTATCCTTAACATGTAGTCTTCTTTATATATTGTAATTCATTCCTTATGTTTTTGTGAATCAAACGTTTTTCCTTTAACTTCTTCTTCGCCCCAGCTGTTCATTGTGATTGCTAGGTATGTTTATTAATCTGTTTCTTGTTCTCTTGGATTACACTAGGTTGTGTGATTTTATCCCAAGCTCATTGTACCAGTGCCTATGTTGTTCTATATTTTCCCCATATTTTGCACTAAATTATGGATGCAATGTATCAGGGTTGTAAATCCATAATTACTAATCTTTTTTCCTCTCTTTCATTAAGGGCTGCCAATGTGTTTGGTTGTGCATATTTGGTGAATCTTGTACGACCTCCACACCAGAAGATACCAGCAAAATATCAAAAAGCACTTTGGTACAGTGGTAAGTGGTGAAGACGTTATTTTTCAGCCTATGTTTTGGCTTTTTTCTGTTTTATTTGAGCTCATTATTAATGTGGTGTCAAGGTCTTCGAGGCGCTATGGCCTTTGCCCTTGCTTTGCAGTCAATCCATGATCTTCCTGAAGGACATGGTCAGACAATATTCACTGCTACCACTGCCATTGTTGTATTAACGGTAGGCGAACTTACTCGAGTATTGATATAATTTCTTATTGATGTCCTAATATGCATGAATAAACTTCCTGAATCAAGCAGCAAAGAGAAACTAATCGAAATTAACTGACTCTTCTGTGGGTGAGAAACTGTTGATAGGATGAGTACTTAGATGCAAACATTGAGGTCTGATTAGCAGCTGCAAAAATTTCGTCCTTTGCTAATTGCAAGCATTAGAGTTGCTGGTCAAAAACTTCTATTGTGCCTCTTTTAATAAATGAAATAGGGTGAAATTATTTTTCTAGCATCAAGTTATTGCTAGGCCTATGCATCACTGAATAACAAAACCGCAGTTCTTTTATTGCACATAATGAACTGCGAGATTCTATCACTAGACCTGTAGACCTCCCTATTGCAAAATGCTAGTAAAAAATATACATCTAAAATTAGTCGGAGGTAGGTTGCATTAGTTCATCAAGGTAAGGCTGCGTATGACAGACCCTTGTGATCTGGCCCTTCTCCGGACCTTGCGCATAGCGGGTGCTTAATGCACCGGGCTTGCCCTTTTTTATGCATTAGTTCTTCAAAAAATTCTCTGGTTCCACACTTTCCTTTTCATCCACCAAATGGCTGCAGGGATGATATTTGGTGCTCCATATTTCCTATCCTGCTTCCCTATGCTCTCCTGAAAACCAACACTGCTCTTTGGTAATTCTTGGCATGCATCACTGAAGTTCTATTTGGTTCAGCATCATGTCCCAATAGTTTCTTGTCTGTCTTCAGTGGGTGAATAGATAATTTGTTAGCCATTGATAATGGTTGATGGAAAATCACTCATATCCACATTTGTTACATTTAACAATTCCTCTCCTTGTAAGTGTTCTGTTGGCCATGCTTCAGTGCTACCTGCCATAAGAAAGATTCCCCTCAGAAGGGTTCTCTATTTTTTCCAGATAAGCTTCCGTGGTCAACTAGCATTCGCATTGCCGGAAGAAACCTGTATGCTGAATTGTGAAATGGTGTTTTCTGCTTGACATATCAAATAGTCAGGAATGCTTGTGATAATTCCGTGTAGCTGATGTGCTGGAGTAATTGGCACATGCTCTCTAGTTTACAACCTTTGCAGTGTCTCCTGATTGGGGTATCCTGCCCTTTGTTAGCCATATTCTGCAATTACAGCTGTTGGCCTCCGCCAGACTGAAAATTTCAGGGGGCTGTCCTTTCAGGGACAATGGCCTTCCATGCCTCAAGACAAAAGTGTATTTTCTTGTCATCTCCTACTTTAAACTCTTTGCTATGTAAGCTTCTTCTGAAATTGTCTAATCTGTAAGACATGTTTACTTAGCATCCATTGGCCTCGCGTTTCATATTTTGCTTTAACCACTTCTCTCCAGCGAACTCCTTTTGGTAAATCTCCATAGCCATTTAAACAGAAGAATTTGATTGTGTACTCTTGATGTCTTTAGCCTCCTTACTTTTCTGGCTGCTCTTATTCCCAGCCCCCTTACATTTCTGGCTGCCCTGGTAGTTATCTCTTCCGCCGTTGCCCTGCTATAAAAATTCTCCCTAGTTTGTCAGTTTTCTCTACCTTTTAAGCATCGAGAACATGGACATGGTGTAAGTTGGCAGTTAGAGCTGTCAATACCAGCTGGCCCACCCCATCCAGGTTAGCCCATACAGGCTTGAAATTTGATGGGCTAGTTCGGGCTGGTCCCTTTTTTTTGTGGGTCAGAAAACAGCTAGCCCAGTCTATCAGTACGTGGACTGTGGGCCTTGCCTGGTTAGCCCACATTTCACAAGTGTATTTGTTTTATAGATTTTTAAATTAAATTATAGTTTAAAAATATTAAACAAATAGCAACAGAACAATATTACATGGTATTAGTGTTACTATTACATAGTATAAAAATATAATTTGTATCTAAATTTTAATATTTAAAATTTTTAAAAGAATTTTGAGTTTGAACTCTTATTTTT
This sequence comes from Solanum clarkiae, assembly GCA_011800125.2. NCBI lineage: Eukaryota > Viridiplantae > Streptophyta > Magnoliopsida > Solanales > Solanaceae > Solanum > Solanum clarkiae. The sequence goes on along the minus strand of JAABOM020000084.1, from coordinate 18,107,805 downwards.
TAATACTCTATTTTATTTTTATTTTTAATTCGACTCACAAACCAGCCCAACCTATATTGCAAAAGTCTCAAAAATTAGTAGGATTATTTGGGTCGGGCTAAAAAGCCCATTTTTTAAATGGGCTCCAAAAATCTAAGCTCAACCCTCTCCAAAAATCTTAGCCCAGCTCTACTAAATCAGGGTTAGGCGAGGCTAGCCCAACAGACCTAACCCATATTGATGGCTCTATTGGCAGCACATCCAGTGCAGAATATATGAACAATTTGTCTCGACAAAAATATTTTTATTTCCAGTTCGCCAATTTTGTTTCACATTTCTCCAAGAATTCTTTCTCAAATATTCAGCTTTGAAATTATTGCCCCCTGGCATGCCAAGGTTTCAGATTCTTTGCAGCCTAACAGCGGTGAGTCCCCCCCGTATTGTTTTTTTGAAACTGGAGTCCCTGTATTGTGCTCTACTTTGTTGTCTGGAATAGATGGATTTTGATAAATTTATGTGCAGCTTAGTTGCCCCTTCAACAACAACAACAACAACAACATACCCACTGGAATCCCACAATTGCGGGAGGGTAAAATGTACGTAGACCTTACTACTACCTCGTAGAGATAGAGAGTGCTACAATCCAGCTTCTTCGATAGCCACCTTTGATATCGTTGAAAAGTCCCACATCAGATGGAAAAGGGATGGTGATCTCCTCATATGGACTTGCGCAATCTTCCCCCATGAGCTAGCTTTTGGGGTTGAGTTAAGCCCAAGATCTCTGGGCAGGATCCATACCGATTGTTGTGTACTGATGTTGGGTGTCATAGTAAATTGCCTCGCACCAGAGGTCCAGTCCTGCCCTGGGCATGAGGTGGGATGTTGAGGAGCCCCACATTGGATGAAAAAGGCATGGGTGATCTTCTTTATGGACTTGGGAAATCTTCCCCTCATGAGCTTTTGAGGTTGAGTTAGGCGCAAGATCCATTTGTTTACTAGTATTGTGCTTAAGCCTTCCATAACCAAAATAAATAAAAAGGGAGATAATGGCTCACCTTGTGTCAAACCTCTGCTATAAGAAAGGAAGCCTACCATTTCACCATTCACCAGAACTCTGAAACTTCACCGCCAAAAGTCAGCTCCTACTCTAACTGCTCCAGTCCCCAATCATATACCTTTGATTAAGTTAATACTTAATATCCCAATGGACATGATTATATGTCTTGTCTCTGTCTAGTTTGCAGAATAATCTATCTTGCATACAAGACTACACATTTGTTTGCGATTAGGACTAAATCACAGAATTGTCTTCCCTTGATAGATGTCAACTGTGTGTCTGCCACCTCCTATGTTATTACCCTTTAATTCTTTCCACCAGTAGCTTTGCCAAAATCTTGTAAAAAAAATTCCTACTAGGCAGATTGGTCTGAAGTCTTTAAGATGGCTAGCACCATTTTTCTTTTGCATACACATGTGACTTATGCATTCATGTTTAGAAGACAATTATAATCTTGTTATCATGGGATACAATAAATTCTCAGTAAAGTCTGTACTGATTTATCTCTATCCTGGTTTAGCTATTTGGAGTTGCTATGGTACATAGTTAAAGATTACTACCAAGTTCAGCTTTTATGCTCCTATATATTAAGTTTGGGCATAATTTTTTGTTGGATGTGCTAGAAATTAACCAGAATGAAGTTGAGGTTTTAGTCTTGAGTCTTCTCCTCCATGTAATTGCATAGATTAAGCACCTTGAGTTGATGTCATTCCAAGCTGTATCAGTAAATTCCTTGATAGGCAGCTAATAGTGTAAACTAGGGGTGACAATTTCAACCCATATAAGAGAAAGGAGTCCATTTAACCCATATTTGATTAAATGGATCACTCATCTCTCTCTCTCTCTTTCTCCATATATATATATATATATGGAGAGAGAGAGAGAGAGAGAGAGAGAGAGAGAGAGCGCTTAAGAGTATGAACTCTCTAACTTGAATGTTAAATTACTATAATACCTCAACTAAAAACTTCCATGTTGGAGGTCTCAAGTTCAAAACCCCTTGCGAGCGAAAGCAAGGGATTTTCCTTTTTGGTCGATCTTATTGTACCGGGCTTGCCTAGTGCTGGTTACCTCTTCTGTGTGGTTTGCGAGCTATTGTATAGGTGTGGAGGTTTTACTCTGTGTGCACCCAGAGTGTAGTGATTGCGAATTTCCCTTGTCATAAAAAAAGTATATATGTTTTATAATTAATGATATGAAATACATGTGCAATGCACATGCAGAGAGACTAGTATTTTTTGAGAGAAAGGTATAACTAATTTCATTTCAAAGCATTCATCATCCCAAAAAATGATGAATGAAAACTTACGTCTCACCCCAGGGGGTACATTACAAGTTTCCTATGAAATCTACCAAATCTATACTCTCCCCTATCAAACTACCTTTACACCAAAAAAACAGAAGACTTAAACAATTCATCTTAATTCTCTGTAAGCTTGATTTGTGGCCCTCAAAACATCTTGAGTTCCTTTCTAGTATTTTTAAATGGGTAAATATGAGCTGGCCTATTTTAAAAGCTTATGCAAAAAATATGGACAGAGTGGGTAAAATTAAGGAATCCATATAGATCCATTGATAACCAACTTTTTTATATATATAAAATTTAATTTTTTAAAATATCTCTATTTCTATGAGTTAGTAGTAAGGTCTTCGTACATTTTACCCTCTCCAGACCCCACTTGTTGGATTTCACTGGCTATGTTATTGTTGTTGTAAAATAATATCTTTTTGGGGCTTGTGAGATTTTACTGGATATGTTGTTGTAATGTTTTTTAGGGGGTAGGGGTAGGGGTAGGGTCAGATTTTTAATTCCTTTTTTTTAGTTTTCTTTTTAAAAATTAGGGGTGGGTGGGGTGTGCAAAATTTTTCTATCTTATTTAAAAAATGGGGGTGGTGGAGGTGGGGGAAAACTTGGGGTGGGGTGTGGGGTGGAGGGTAGGGGTATGAGGGTAGAAAAATTTTGTATGAAAAATTAATCTTTTAAAAAATAACAAGTTAGGGGTCGGATGGGGGTGGTAGGGGTTCGGTATTGACAATTTAGCTTTAATTTAATGTTCTTTGACTTAGGAGATTAAAGTGGGTTAGAACCATTTTACCCAAATCATATTTAACCAAATTCATATTTATCCATTTTTTATGTGGATGGATTGTAATCCAATCCATTTTGCCTAATCCAAATTCAATCCAATCTAACCATTTGGCGCCCCTACCTTTTTGTGGCAGGGGCATCTGGTGATCTAGCTCAAAAGAGCTTTTGAAGAATGAAGTGTCATTTGCAAGAACAGCAGCAGTTCAGTCTTAGAGCCAAGCTAGAATTTTCTAGGTGAAACACTTGTGTTTCTTTGCTCCATTTTCACACATATCCTTACACTATCATTATCTTCAACCAACTCTGAGGACTCCTATCACTTGCCATGTGTCTTAATAATGACTAAGCTTAAAATCAAATTAGTCAATAATGGCTAACCTTAATTCGAACTAGTCCATATCGCCGTATTGATATTTTTCTTCTATTAGGCTCAATCCTTTTTTAAGGCCAAATCCTTAATTTGAGGTAACTTATCTCTATTTAATGTTAGGTTTACCACATCATTGATAACACATTCAAACGACAACAATAACAACATATCTAGTGATAACACATTCAATCATCGCGGTGACTAAAATGACCAAACCATGTCACACTATGTCTTTTTAATCGCCCGCACCCCCCACCCCACCCCCACCCCCC
>JAABOM020000084.1:18075394-18085772 GCA_011800125.2 Solanum clarkiae | reverse complement strand
GATGTATCTTTTTTTTTTTGGGGGGGGGGGTGGGGGTGGGGGGGGCAGGGTAGGAACATTTATGATTTGCCCACATTACAACCTAATGACAGCATTAAAGCTGGCAGCTGCTGCAACCAGTGGTCAAGTGATAACTGCACACATGCAAAGTACAAACCGTGGTAGCAAATAAACTTGTTTAGAGACCTAAACACTTAGTTGAGACCTCAAGAGAATGTGGTGAATTTCTTTGGCAATTGTAGTAGTTCAAATGGTCCAGTCCTTCCTCTGAGACACAATAGTGTTGGACTTGCAACATTTTGCAAAAGAACTTGAAGCAAGTTAAAGCTCTCTAAGTCTAGAGTTGTAGTTTCGGCTTCCTCTGTATATTTTTTGTATCCTCTTGGTACTAAAAATGTGATTAGTTCACTCATCCAGAAATAGGAAAAGGAAATTTAAAGTTATTTTGACTACTGGTAGCTGGTGCATATTATAAACTTCAGTCCTTGCATTCATGTTTGGTTAACTGGATTGCCATTTTTGCATTGTTATTCTCGTCATTCACTCTCTTGCTTTTTTTTTTTCTTTTTTATTATACCATCATTTTTTTGACTGTTAAATATCCATATTTTGTCTTGACATCAAATTAGCTCCTTCCATTCTCTTTTTGACTTAAACTATATTTGTTTTTTACTGTAGGCCACATTATAATGTTGTCATGAAGGGAATTGAGGTTAATGGTGAAGCTCTAAACGTCCCTACCACTATCTTTGATGCGGGATCCAACAGAGGAACAATTATTGACAGTGGTACAACCTTAGCATATCTTCCTAGCAAGGTCTATAATGCTCTCATGAACAAGGTAGGTGTAGACATTTGAAAACTGTATGTATGCATGAATACATCAGTTCCTCCTGCTTGATTCTTCATTCTGTCTGTTACTGTAGTTGATGGTTCGGCAACCAGATCTGACAACTCATCTTGTTGAGGGGACCTTCCACTGCTTTTACTTCAGTAAAAAGTAAGGTTCTTTTTACCTTCTCCATATGAATATCGCAATTCTTTCTGTTAGGATTTGGTTTTGTGATATCTTTTCTCCCTCTATGATCATGTACACTATAACATAGTATTCTCTCCAGTATAATTCTTTCTTCAGCTTTGAATCTTAGTGCTGCATAAAGTGTGTACCAACAATAGAATCACCATTCTGCAGGTTTTTTATTTGTTATAAGGGTATTCTGCAGGTTGTTTGAGTAGATGCCATGTATCTCATTTGATCTTCTCTTAAAATTCTGGCTTCTTGTGATTAGCCACTTCACTATTGTATTCCAACTCCATTTTTATGATGGATGCATGGATTTTTTAATGTCTTTAATTCAATGGTGGTTAGATCATTAGTTAGTTAATAATAATAATAATGCTCCGTACCTAGGAAACAACCTCTCTACCTCTATGAGGTAGTGGTACGGTCTGCTTACATTCTACCCTCCCCAGACCCCAATTGTGGGATTCCACTGGGTATGTTGTTGTAATGATCTGTAACCCATTTTTATTTTAATCCATCTTTCCAGATATTAATCAGTGTAATTCAGATAGTTGCCAATCTTCATTTCTTTCAACTACTCTTTTCCTTTGGTGGCACAGGATTGATGATGGTTTCCCAGTTGTAACCTTTCAGTTTGCTAACTCTCTGTCATTGAAAGTTTATCCGCACGATTATCTTTTCCCGTTTGATGTAAGTAATCTGGCTTTGCTGAATTTCTCGTACTCTTTCTTTATTTAATCAGATTAGATTTTTCTAGTTTACCAAGAAACCCTTCCATTCCCCTGTTAACGTATATTGTATTCTTTGACTGCTGTGGCAGTTGGTTTCTGAAGTCATAATCTGGTTGGAATTCACTAGCAGTACAGACATTATCTTTATTGGAATTCACAAATTTCTCCAATAAGTGATTGATCTTCAATGTCTTCTTATCTTAGATTTGTTCCTAGCATTCGTGAGCTGTTTGATTTACCTGGTGATTTTATACAATGTTGGCATTGGAAATGTTGGCATGATTTTGTCTAAATTCCATGACATTTAACCATCATATTCGTTCAGTTGTTATCAATTATGTATAGTCCAATGCAAACAACAGGGTACTAAAAGCTGCATCGATTTGATATGCATGGCAGAGGCCTTTGTTGTAAGGTGCATGGGAGGGGAAAGCAACTGGATGCACTTACTTTGTAGTTTGGATAACATGACTCACAAATGCCTTTGCTTCATAATTTGCAGGAGAACGAGTGGTGTATTGGTTGGCAGGACAGTGGAATGCAGACAAAGGATGGAAAGGAAATAACTCTGTTAGGAGGTATTGTTTGACCAGTAACTGCATATGAAAGTAAATCAGCTTACTTTAAAAAAATAAAAATAAAAATAAATAAATCAGTAGATGGTGAACTACATTTCAGAATTATCACTAATTTTATGAATTACATCTTGTCCAACTAGTGTCAATTTTCAATTTAGTGTTATTTACGCAAGTCTGAGTACAAGACACTGTAGTGGCATTTGATCTATTGTTAGTTAAGCATACAGTGTGCATTTGATCTATTGTTAGTTAAGCTAGCTGCCATCCTAAGATACTAGAGATGACATAAATGGCTGCATAATCTTGAGACAGTTGACAGACTTTGATTGAGATAGAGTTGATTGATTAGTTTATTGATATTTTGATGCAGATCTTGTGTTATCAAACAAGCTTGTTCTTTATGATCTTGAAAACCAGAGTATTGGCTGGACTGAATATAACTGTGAGTATAGCCTTACCATTTAATTTAAGGATTTGATAGTTAACTTATTTCTTCGGTCAGTTGTATATAAATTGTTCTCCATATTGAAATAGTACCAATTGTTCTCTTATTTGTACTTGGGATAATCATATCTATGCATATGATGACTTTTACATTTGACCTTGAGTTAGCTCTGGGTTGTTTATGATCCTTATTAGGGGAACTTTTGAGTGACACATACAAAATTCTTCTTGCATTTAACCCCTAAATCCAACCTCTCGCACCTCCTAATAAGAGCATCGACACTCCTCCTTCGCACATGCCCAAACTATCTCAGTCTCGCTGCTCTCATCTTGTCTGCCACATATGGCACCCCTAACTCCTCTCAAATATTTTCATTCCTAATCTTATCATACCTAGTATGTCTACATATCCATCTCAACATCCTCATCTTCGCAACCTACATCTTCTAAACACGTGAGTTTTTGACTGGCCAGCATTCCACCCCATATAGCAAAGACGATCTTAATCACCATTTTGTAAAACTTACCTTTAAGTTTAGGTGGTATTTTCTTATCACATAATACTCCAGAGGCAAACCTTCATTTTATCCATGCTACCTCAATATAATGTGTGAGATCTTCATTGATATCACCACTACTCTGGATGATGGACCCAAGATATTTACAACTTTTGCTCTTGGGAATAGATTGAGTGGCAAGCCTCACTTCAATGTTCGCTTCATCCCTTGCACTACTGAATTTGCACTCCAAGTATTCTGTTTTAGTTCTGCTCAATTTGAATCCTTTGAACTCTAAAGTATGTCTCCAAACCTCCAACCTATCATTAATTTTATCTTGGGTCTTATCAATCAGTACTATGTCATCCACAAATAGCATACACCATGGAACCTCCTCGTGAATAGACCATGTCAGCTCTTCCATCACCAAGGCAAAAAGAAAAGGGCCCAGCACCGATCGTTGATGAAGTCTCATCTCAACAAGAAAATACTGTGAGTCTCCTTCCGCCGTCTTTACCCGAGTTTTGGCTCCGTCATACGTGTCCTTTGTCACCCTATTGGAACACCTTTCGCCTTTGAACACCTCCATAGAACATCCCTCGGATCTTTATCATAGGCCTTCTCAAGATCATTGAATACCATGTGAAGGTGCCTCTTCCTTTACCTATGTTTCTCCATAGGATGGATTGAGTGCGATTTTGTTAAAAGGAAAAACTGATAATGGGTTCTGCCTGATACCATGTTAAACTTACGTGACTATCTCATCTAAAAACTTGCATTGTTGGAGAGAGCATGCCTTTTTTATATAGATATGATATATCTCAATAAGCCCCCTCATGTGTGGGCTGTCTTTAGCAACAACAACAACATTACCCCAATGCCTCAAAGGCTCCCGCCCATTGCGGGGTAGGGGGGGTCGGATGTACGCAGCTTGACCTCTATGTTTAAAAACATAGCGCGACTGTTTCCGAATGACCCATGATAATATGATAAAATCTTCTGTCTCCAGCATGTTGTCGATACTTTATTGGAAGAGCTTACATTGAGGATGGGACTTTTTCTTAAAATTACTTTTTTTGGTGGGTTTTATTTCAGGTTCTTCAAGCATCAAAGTAAGAGATGGACCTTCTGGGAAGGTGTATACTGTAGCTTCTCACAATATTTCATCAGCTTCTACCTTGAATTCAAAAATGATTTTTACATTCTTCATATCAGTAATCTACCTCCTGTGCAATTTTTTGAAGTGAGATACCAGAAAAGAACTGTACAGGGAGGCATTGTTGTACCATAACATTCCGCGATTTGATGATTCTTTGGAATTAGAAGTCCTCTTCATACACCCTCAACGTGATTCTTGACATTTACACAAATACGACCAACACTGGTTTGATGAAACTGAAGTTGTGCAGTTTCCATGCCGGTACTGAAGAGATACAAGCAAATGCTCGATAGGATAGTTCCTTGGTTTTCTTTCTTTTTATGTTATTCGTGAGTTTATTTCAGTGTTAATGTAAATCAATTCCTTTTTGTGAAAATGTCATGTTAGTGTATTTCCTAGTTTATGAGTGCCTTCGATAGCTAAGAAGTGTTGTTTCAGCCTCTGGCGGAATTTGCAAGTAGAGTGAACATTGTGTATGAGTGTTATATATCCCTCTGTTTCATTTTGCAGAGTCTATCCATTTGAGTCATAGCAGTTAAGAGTGATGCTAATATGTTTACAACATGTTCTTATGTTTGAGTTGATAAGATAAGAGTGGTCTCGTGGTGGGGGAAGACGAGACTGAGATGGCGAGGAGATTGCAGAAGAAGTGACTCAACTCCACAATGAATATTTGTGCAAATTATGAACTATTATTAGGCATCTTCCCAAAACATAGTAGAGAGATTTGTAGAACATAAGAAAGATTGAAGAAAAAGAAACCTCAAATTTGTATCGTCCAAATCTTGATCAAATACAGCTTTCCTTGAAAATTTGTTTCTATGTCCTCTTTCAAGGGACATAGCCTAGCCAAAATGCTATCCATTTGTGTTGAAACCCCAATTTGTCCCTAGTCCTTTTCAATCTTACTAGATAAAATTGTGATAATTCTCTATTTTCATTACTTGATATACAAGTATTGTAGTTATTAGCAAAATCCTTATTTTTAGTCATATTCATGCTTGTTGAGAACTACAATTGCTAAGTTATTTGAGTAATTAGATTATTTGAAGATAATCTCATCTTGTGGTTCTACCCTGAGTTCATAAGTTGAGTATTGTTTTATATATGATCGTCTATGCCTAGAAATATGAGACATAGTTTAAGAAGGTTTGTAGGTAATCGACCGTTATCTAGTTTCTTTTATTACTCTCTTATTTTCTTATTCTTCAATTTTATTAGTTCATGTAGTTTCCTTTCTCTTAGTTATTGTATTATTTGGTTGTTACTACTAGTCTACTACTATATTTTGCATTATTTTTAGCATAAGTTGCTTTACGATTGTATTTTCTTTCTATACTTGATTTTGATATATTTTACTTGAGTCAATGGTCTAGCGGAAGCAGCTTCTCAACCTTCACAAGATAGGGGTGGCATTGGGTATACATACCTGTAGCATCCCTTGGGATTGAGGTTATCTATTTGTTTCATGTCGGAGGTTTGACTCTAATTCTGAGAGTTTTTCATCATCTGTTTAGGCGATAACGAATTAGGCGTTATCTATTAGCCTTTATTAATTATCTGCACAATTAAATAATATCTTTCAGTTAATCAACTCTCTCCCTCTCTCATCAACCTCCATTTCCACTACCATATTCTCCCTTCCTTCCTCCCTTCTCTCTATGACGATTTCCACCATTAAACGTTTAAAATTAAAATCTAAAATAACAACACAATAATTTTGAGATTTGTGTCTATTTAATCATTATTTAAAATCATATATTTATGATAGATTTTAAATTATTTCTTCTTTTAATTTTTAAAAGTTAATGTAAAACTCCGTTAATTTAGAGTTCTTGTGATTTTTAAAAGTTAATGTAAAACTCCACTAATTTAGCGTGTTCTTAGTTCTCTTTCATGACTAGTGATTTTTCAAATTAGAAAAATGTTTATATATTGTTGCTTGAAAAAACAATATAAAAATTATCACTACGATTCTCGGTAATTTTAACTATTCAAATGTGACAATTTAAATGCAATAACTTTGACAAATAAAAGAGAAATATAGTATGCAATTTACTGCAAATGGAAGTAGGGCTTATGAATTAATTTTAAAAAACCTTTAACGAAAAAAGAAGATGAGAAAGTGACTTTTTGGATCGGATTGGAATTATTGATGTATCTAACATATTATTGAGTTAAAAATATATGTATCTAATTTTTATCAGTGTATGTGATTAAAAGTGTGTGTGTGTGTGTTTTAGAATGAATATACACATGTATTGGAGACTTATGCAATATTAGAGATTTACACATATATCTGACACATAATAATGTATCTGTTAAATTATTGATGTATTTGACATATTTTATTAAGTTAAGATTATATGTATATATTTTTTATTAGTGAATTTGATTAAATGTAATGTATCTAATAAAATATACACAGAAGGCATGTATCTAAGCAATAGTTTATGAATTTGAGTTAAAAAGTCTAAATTTTGCTGTATCACTAAAAAAAGAGAAGGATTTTGAATTTTTTAAGGAGTTGTGATATGTCATATTTCTTAAAATTGTGAGAACTATGATTTTCTCCTTAATTAATGACTTTCAATTATAATTTTTAAATAGACACTGTAGACATCAAAAATTTGTAGGACTCTACAAGATGAGTCCCATTTCAGTTAGGATTTTTTGGAGGCTACTCAACTCTAAACCCTGATTCATGCCTATATAAAGGGTACTATATTTCCTTAAAAAAGTAACTCAAAATATCCATAGGGAGATCAAAATATGATGACGTAAGGAGGTCAAAATCATCCTACGTTTGAGAAATGCGGTCCTCGAATCGTGGAGAAATCTTATGAGAGAAGAATCAAGGGAGTAACAAATTTGTACCCACATTATTTATAAATAAAATTCTGTTTCTTCGTATTTTGTTTGTGATTGTAATTTTCTTTTCATCACATTAAAATTTGTTGCAAACAAACTGACACGCCAAGTGAGACCAAATCTGCATTTTATCTCTTTTCTCATAAATCAATTCCGCAAAATCTAAGGCAAGCAACGATGGAAAAAAGAGTATTTCAAGTGCTGTCTTTGAATTTTATCAAGTCTACACTTCGACAAGCCTTGAAGCAGGGGATATTTGTATACATCAAAATTTTGTAGGACTCTACAAAATGAGTCCCGTTTCAATCAAGGTTTCTTGGAGGGCTACTCAACCCTAAACCATAATTCATGCCTATATAAAGGTACTATATTTCCTTGAAAATACATCTCAAAATATCCATAGGGAAATCAAAATATGATGATGTAAGAAGGTCAAAATCATCCTACGTTCGAAAAATATGCCACTAACGGCCCTCGACTCGTGGAGAAATTTTAAGAGAGAAAAATCAAAGTAGTAACAGATTTGTACCCACATTATTTATCAATAAAATTCTATTTTTTCGTATTTTATTTATGATTGTAATTTTCTTTTCATCACATTAAAATTTGTTGCAAACAAACTTTTAATATAATTTGAATCATATTATAAAATATATATTTTAATAAATTTTATATGATTACAAATGCCCCCTTTACTTCAAGTCTTGTCGAGATATTTTATCTTTTTAAAAACTAGACTTGAAGTAAATATTTCTTTTTTAAAAACCAAAAAATAAAAAAATCTTACTTGGTCCAAAATGGGGCAATTGAGTCACGTGGCCAACATACTAGCCAACACTTACCCCTTCTATGACTTAGTATAAGTCTAAAAGATTTTCTTTTTGTGGGGCCCTCAAGTGGTATTTGGATTCTTGTTACTTCTCTTTACAATCCTAGTATGACTAAAAGATTGTGTAGCCGCTCAATGACGCCTATTTAGGAGTCAAATTTCAGAGACCCAATTTGCATCAGAGACTAACTACACAAGTCTCTTTATAAATATAGGCATACGACTCGGTATTTTTTTTGAGCAAAATTGATTCAAAGCTTTGGGTGTTGCATTACTCTTGTCGTCAGCCAACAAATCGTCTTCATACGTAGGTAATTTCTTCGCCTTATTTTTTTTTGTATTCTTTTGTTGCTCTCTTTTTAATCACATGAGTATTTTGCATTTCATATGAAAGTGACTAAAAAAAGAATATACATGAATTTAATTTATCAAGAAATAACTTTTTTAGTTGATGAATCATCCTTTTTTTTAATCACATATATGTTTTGTGTTTCATATGAAAGTGACTAAAAAAAAATGTACGTATGTTTAATTCGTCAAGAATTAGCTTCTTTGGTTGATGAATCCTCCCTCCTCCCCCCCTCCCCTTTTAAATCACGTATGTATTTTGTATCTCATATGAAAGTGACTAAAAAAAATGTACATATATTTAATTCATCAAGAAATAACTTCTTTAGTTGATGAATCATATTTTCATTCTTTTTTTTAATCACATGCTCCCAAATAATCTTATTTTTATCCCTTTTGTGAAAAGAATAAAATAAAATACTAAAAAAAATTGATGACTTTTTTTTGTAGTAAAGAGCCCATATTGTATTTCCTTGTCAACTAGGTCCCCAATTTTCATTTGTTGTAAGGCCATAATTCAAGATTCTTTGTATTACAAGAACTCAGTCTTGGGGTGTGAAGGGGATGGATCAGTATCCCACCGTAAAAGGTTTTTTGAAGAAATCCTTACGATGTGAAGGGGATTGATTAACATCCCCACCTTAAAAGGTAATTTGAAGAAATCCTTACGGTGTGAAGGGGATATCTCAGCGTCCCCCACCTTAAAAGGCGATTTGGAGAAATTTGTATGGTGTGAAGGAATGAATACACATTCCTACCCTAAGAAGGACAAAGAGCTTTTTCTTGACAAGATCATATTTATGTATTTTTCTTGTCGTTTTATGCCTAAGTTTGTCACCTAATGACTTCTTTTATTTCTTACACTCTTAGAAAGATGGTGATTTTCAGAAAATACATCTCTCCTTCCACTAAACTTCAGTATCTCATAGTGGAAACTAAGGAAAGGGTGGAGCAAACCCGATTCTTGACCCAAACTCCACTAGCTGAGCGATATGCGAGCCCGTGGCCTCTTTTCAAAAATCCATTTTGTATAACGAATTGGACTTCGGTGCCAACCGATAGTTCCAATAAGCTACTCAAATTGTGGTCCCTTCAAGCACCAGATCATCATCATGCTAATATTGCAACTCTCCTACCAAGCTTAGGTCGCGTATAATTCAAGGTGTGATATTCGTTGGGGAGACACCATGATAGTTAAGGGGGAGTACAGTCATATCCCAGGATATTGAGAGTGGATCGAAGATATTCTTGGTAGGAGTCAAGAAATCTTAGGTACGACACAAATCTACGACGCTTTTATGCATTCTTTTATACTTATGACCGTAGTTCAGATATTTTACAAGCATTCTGCGAAGCTTGGTGTCCCAAAACACACACACTTCTCACATCTATTGGAGAGTTATCTATTTCTCTATGGGATTTATACATTCTTGGAGGCTTGCCGATTTTAAGTTCTCTTTATGAAGAAATTGTGCCTGAGGCTAAAGAGCTTATGGGGTTCAATGAAAAGAAGATCAAGTACACTCCCCGAACTTGTGAACATTTATTTGCAGCTTTTCATTATCTTTGAGATATCGACTAAAAGGTCTCTTTCAGCAAGTGGATACAATTCTGGTCTATGAAACCTTCAAGGTGTTGCCCTGCTCTACCGAGGCAGGAAAGAAAATCTGCTCGTCTTGAGTTAACCCATAATCCTAGTGGAGTCTTGCCTGGTGTAAAAAAGTGGTCTCATGAGACCTGATAAAAGAGATGATACATATTTGGCGACTTTCTTATCTTGCTGGTTGTGCGCTTTTGTTCTTCCTAATAAAGTGTCACGACCAACCCAGGGGTCGCGACTAGTGCCGATTGAGCACCCAGACAAACGTTAAATCGGACTTCCAGTCATGACAGTTAA
>JAABOM020000084.1:18036116-18075294 GCA_011800125.2 Solanum clarkiae | reverse complement strand
AACTTAAAAACCATAGAGAAATCACCAAAATAAAAGGAAAAAGTGCAGCAACTTTCTGCACAGAATCTGTCCAACAACTTCAGCAAGCATAACTAGTGTCTATCTTTGGTTTTTTATGATGAAACTATACTAAATACACAACTTTAATTACTTACCTTTGTATTCAAGGTTTAGAGGTTCCTTAAAAACCCTAAAGGAGTCGTTTGGCTGCTTCACAAAGTTGAGAAAAGTTGAGAGGAACTTTAGAGAACAAAACTATTTTTTTTTTTGAACTCAAGTGAACCTTACTTGTGGAGCTGCTTTGGAGCCCTTTATAAAGGGTTTTTTGGCCGACCTTCTCTTGAAAATTTGACCATCTTATACCACACAATATCAAGCTGCTTACCGACCAGCTTAGCCCTCAAATTTGGGCCTTTTTGGAGCACCAACTTGATGGACTTGCGCTGCCTATTTTCAGCTTTCACTTACTTAATTTTGGGCCAAATTTGCTAAGTGTATTGTGATGTATTTAGGCCCCTTTTTATTATACTTCTTGGGCTGAAAATGTAGCCTATTTATGATTCTAAAACATGAGCCAAAGTTACACCCTTAACATAGACTTTATTCATAATCGAACTTGGACAATTTCGACATCGAGCCTCATCTCCGTTTAGCTAGCAATTTTAAGCTAAGCAATTAGCTAACTCACCTACTTGCTTCCTAAGTCCTACAAGCACCTCAATTCTCTCACTTCATTTTAAGGCTGTAATCTCCTCACTTCGACTCAAAACAGGTATCCACTCGACCCTCTTAAGCGCTAGACGCACATATAGTCCATTAACGCGAGATTCAAGCACTTTTGAAAATTTGCGCTAGTTTGCCCAAACCATGTCATATTTCATTTGCATTGTGCCAATATTGTAAGGTGTGGTGTATTACAGTGGCTTTCCTTTAGAGCCAAGAGTCGTATTTTCTTGAGACTGTGCACCCTGTGCCCTAAAGCTTGGTTAACCTTGGGACTCTGGTAGTTAGGAGTTGGTGCACCAGCTGAAGATGGTGCATAGAAGAAGACCTCTTCTGAGAATAGGACTTATCTCCCTTATTCTTCTTACTCTGACTGAACTCAGGCCCTGCTGATCTGGCCTTCTTACTCAGATGCTCCTCTCTGTCTTTCTTCTTATCCTCCTCAATCTCTTGGGTATAGACCATCATCCTGGAAATGCCCATCCCCGGGATCAACAAAGCTGCCTTACACTCTCTCTTCACGTGTTTACTCAACCCAGATGCAAATTTTCTCATCTTCGCCCTAATATACAGAATCACCTTTTGTGCATACCTGGATAACTAGATGAATTTTAGGATATAATCTTTGACTGTCGTCCCCTCTTATTTCAAATTCACAAAATCCTCGACCTTCGCCTCCCTCAACTCTTGAGGAGAGAAGTGATCAAGAAAGGCACTCTCGAACTCATCCCAAGTAGTAAACTCAACATACTCACCTCGACTTTTCTCCCACTAGTTATACCAAACATTGGTCACGTCTTTGAGTTGGTAGGCAGCAAACTCAACTCTTTTAGTCTCAGTGGCATGCATAGTTTTCAGTACCTTCCACATCTCATCAGTGAAATCCTGCGAATCCTCCTTAACCTCAGATCCAGTATAGATCGGTGGGTTAATCCTCAGGAAAACTCTCAATTTAGAAGCAATTGTGGGCTCCTGAGAACTAGAGCAGGGGCTGGTGGACCTTGATTTCCACTTTGAGCAGCTATTAACTGGGTAAGCATAGTTATGGCTCCTCGAGATTAGGCCTCTGAGGTAGGAGCAGGTGGAGCAGTAGGCGTCACAGGAAAACCAGTGATCCTAGGTGATAGACCTCGGCCCCGCGTTTCTGTTGGTGAGGCATGTCTAAAGCTGGGTTCTCAGCAGTGCTAGCTGAGGCATTCCTCTAGGCTACTGCATGTCTTGTAGGCATGATCTGCAATCGCGTAACGCACGAGTCAGAAAGGAAGTTTATAGAGTGTTCAACTCTATCGCACGAATTCAGATCACAAGGGCAATAGTTCCAAATGTCCTATAGCTTCTTGTTTATGAAGTGTGGTGCATAACACACACATAAACAAGACTCTACTAGACACGACTTCATAGACTCCCTAGGACTCTTGAACTCTGTGCTTTGATACCAAGTTTGTCACACCCCGGGAGGGTACCCTTGGTGTGGTCGGCACTCGGAGACCATCGCTAACCCCCGAGAGAACCACTTGGCCTCATCACCACATCAAACTAAACAGTGGAAGAATAACTCAATAAATAAGCATCAAAGATGAGCATATGTACATATAGAAATAACTCTACTATATCATAGTATTAGTGGAAATAGTTTAGATACAGAGACTTATCCAAAACCTCCACTCAAATGTCTACGAAGCTTCTACTTATCAGTCTAGAGATGTTCCATGATAGGCCATGGGAACCTTAATTAAAGAAAAAAAGTACTTGAAATAATGAAATATAAAAGGGCTCCTCCCGGATACTAGGAGGGATCACCAAACTCGAGGGATGTACTGATCCGGACCTCAACAATGTGCATGCTGAAGCCCTCTATTTGCTGTATCTGCATCATAAAACGATGCAGGCGCAAAATAGACATCAGTACATATAGTGGTATGTAAAACGGCTCAAGAAAATAAGGCTCAACTTATTCATCTCAACTCAACGACTCATGCTCAACTCAATATATGCACATTTGAAGTAAATCATGCTTTAAAAATATATATATGATAGACAGACTCATTTTGAAATATCATGCTCAATCAAGGTTGCTTAAGAGTTTCTCTTAACCGACATCCTCATCCCACCACTTTAAGTTAGGTAATGCATAATGAATCAGCATCATTGCCACATCCGCCCTTAACTTGTCACGGAAAAGGGCGATCAACTCTCTCTTGGATCCATAGTAAATGTCCACTTGCGGGACAGGAGCCATCAGACTAGCTATAACGACTATCATATACTAGGAACGTAGTTCTGTGGGTTAAAGTAGAAGTATACTCATTTCTTGCTCGGTGCTTGATACTTCTCACAAGACTAAATCATGCTCAACTCATCAATTTAAGTCACCATTGACTATTCATCATCATAACTCAACTCATCATCATCTCATCATTATCTTATCATCAACTCATAACTCAACTCAATAATTCAATCAATCAACGCAAATGATTAACTCGGCTTAGACTCAAACGGTCATTTAGACTCATTCAATCAACTTGCCATGCAATACAATCAAAACATCATATATCATAATGTATGTGACTCAATAGAACATATTCCTCATACTCATATATACTCAAGTTACTCAACTCAATGTGCATCAAACCACTCAATTCAATATGCTCAATTTACCCAACTCAATATGCTCAATTTATACATAAAATTCCATGGAAACATGTAAAGTAGGGTCCATACTATCAAAAATGAAAATACATGTATACATCCCTCATCCATGCTGGTGAAAACATAGGACTTATATCATGTAATATAATGTAAAATAAGACCTCATAATGAATAAAAAGATACAGTGTTAAAATAGAAGAAATTTCTCAAAAACTTCAACTCTCCTCAAATCTTGACTCAAGATAATGGAAAAGGGCATGTGAAGAAAGAAATTCACACTTTGGTAAGCCTTACATACCTAGGAATTGAAAGAACAATCAAACTTTGTGGTAGAACCAAGAACCTTGCTCCTCTTTCTCTTTTCTTGCTCTCTTCCTGCTCCTCAAGAAAAACCCTAAGTGAATAATGGGGGAAAGTATGCTTAATGGTCGTTTTTAGGACTTAAATTGAGTCCAAAACGACTGTGGATTGAAGGAAATTAGATGGGAATTAACAAAATTACCCCTCTAAAGAACTGTCGGCAGGGTCAATGAGACCCCGACTACGACTCGTAGTCCTCACTATGAGTCGTAGTTGCCTCTCGTAGCCTGAAAATCTCAAAATCCTGAATCACTGAAAACCCCTATGAGGCCCCCTCTTACGAGTCTTAACAGACCCCTCGTAGTTGCATGGGTCTTGAAACATACAACACTGGATCCTGCTACGAAACCATCTGGTACGAATTGTAGTCCTTACTACGAGTCATAACTGACCTCGTATCTAGGAGGGTCTTCGAGTCTAAAATACTAGAATTCTATACGGGAGCCCCTCTACGAGTCGTAGAGCCTACTATTAGTCGTAGTGGCTCTCATAGACTCTCTGTTATAATTTTTCTCAAATTCTTCTCATTATCACCTCAACCTCATCTACATATTCATTCACAATCGGATTGAAAGATTTAGGGGGCGTTACAAAATATTTGTTTTAGACCTCATGCATTTTAATGAAAAGTCTTGCATAAATATCATAATAAGAAAGGCATGATTTTATTCATTTTACATGAGTTATAAAAATACAAATTAATACATAAAAATAGAAGTGAAACAATTAAAGAAAATTATTTTAAGTATTATCAAGCTTATTAATGTCCATATTTCCATCAATATTTTAAAATTTCTTCGAGTAAATTTAAGTAGTCTGCTATATCCAGATGCATACTCCCTCCGTCTCAAATTAATTAAATTTTTGAGACTTTTTTCAATGTTCAAAATAGTTGAATTGTTCAAACTTCAAAAAAAATATTTGAAACGTTTTTTGTATTTACCCTTTCATTTATTGAAGTTTTATATTTTCTAGGAGATAAGTTATACTACATATTTATGATTTTACAAAGGGCAATAGTGAAAAATATGGTGTAAATTTGTCTTTGAATGCTTTTCTTAATATGTGTGTATTATCTCACAAATTCAATTAATAGGAGATAGAGGGAGTATTATTTTTAGACAAAAAGTTTGTCTTTGAATTTTTGGCTCTATTTAATGATGTCTGATATAGCTGAACAAGGTGTTTTGATAACCGATATGTCTTTGAGCAGTGCCATTCACCTCCACATCTGTGACATATACTTTTTGAATTTTTCTTTGGAAAAGCTTCTGGCTTTTCTTTCCTTTTTTTTGAATTGCTGATCGTGTCTCGGTGCGAGATAACTATCATGATATTTCATTAACAATTCATTGTGTCTTTCAGTAATAAGAAGGTGAGAAAGCAATTCAGAATATTTAGTAAATCTCATACCGCGATATTTTTGCGGGGGGAAATGTGGAGTTTTTTCTTTTTTTAAGCTTATCTTGTTCACTGATTTTTTTCTCTGCATAAATTCAGTTGTGATATAATTCTGAACATTGCTAAATTTTATTCCGTTATAGTATTTTGAAATCTAATAATCTTAGATTTAACCAATCATGACGTGCTTGTGGAAGGACGACCAACTTCAAGTGGACGAATCTTTCTTTTAGATTCTTCCACAATTTTAATGTATTTGTGGAAGGACGACCAACTTCATGTGGCCGTATAATTCTCTAAGATTCTTCCACAATTTTAGGGGATCTTTTATTGTAAGATATTATAATTTTAACTCCCGGTGATGGAAAAATATCAAAACTTTGGCACGGTTTGACTGGATGTTTTATCGTCATCTTTAATTTGTTTGTCAGATCCATCAATTTTAAATATAGTTCAGCATCTAGTGTCCATAATAAATAATTTGTTTCAAAAAATATTAAGAACAATAAATTCAACTTTTGAAATATTAGATATTTAATAAAATGAAAGTCTTACCTCCTTTATTAGCTTTTTAAATAGCTTGAAATGGGCTGAGTTTCGTGTTGATAACGTGTTATAAAATATAAATCTAGAATTGACTAGAATAAATTTAAAAAGCAAAAATAAAAACTAAGGAAATTATCAAAGAAAAGAAGAAAGGAAACAATGATCCGTGTATTTTCTCTATGTATGTCTTGCACCTCACAAGGTGCCATATTTATAGGGAAAAAATCAAGAAATGTGTGGCCATCTTCTTTGGCCGTACAAATGGAAGACATTATGATTACGTGGGTAAGATCCAGTAACTACCCATCCTAATAATTCACACTTTTCTTTACAACATAATTTCAATTTACAACAGAATTAACATAATATAATTTAATTTTAAAAGTTAGTCAAATTTTCTCTCGAAGAGTGCTACATGGCAGTTAAAGAAAAAACAAACAGAGTATTGGATAGTAATTAGCTAGTCTCTTATTAGATAGTTCAGCATTGTACATATAGTATGATAAGATGAACAAATTCATTTTCAGTTCCTTAATTTCTCTCTCTAAAAATCATTGTTATATTCATATCATCTTGGTTTGAGCTTTAATCTAGTTCTAAGGGAGATAATCAACAAAGTTTGTTGTAGATGTAGAGAAATACAGCAAAAGAAAAGTATCATCAGAAAACCTTCAGCTAGACCAAGATTGTTAACTAAGATCGGAAGATTCAACTCAAGAGGGAAGCTAAAGGAGAAGAAATATTTTGGAAAGTAGAACTTTGATCTGGGTTTTGATTTGGGGTTGATTACAAATGCCTAACGGTCATCTCTATTTATATTTGTGTAGGGATGCTTGTAGATATTCAAAAATGAGCAAAACAAGGGACTTTATTGCCCCATAACCCCTAACAAAGCTGTGAAAACAGAAACGTGCCCAAACGGTTAGAACAAACTTCTTTTATTTTGATTGTATCATACAATCATTAAGCTGCATTAATAAAATTTGATCATGATATATATTCCTCAAGTATGTGTATATGTATCAATATAGAAACGTGGACTATTAATTACAATTATACAAAGCTTATACCAACTTATAAAGTAGTCTTCAAGAATTGTACAACAAAGTATATAACTGCCAGCAGCAATGCAATTTGGTAAAAGTCTCTCTGGAAGCTGTCATCCCTTTGAAAGAACTGGATTCTCATACAAGTATACAATTTTCGTCAGATCAAATTATGCCAAATTTTATTCACATATGAACATAATAATCTCCAAAATTACACGACGTATGTAACTTTTTAGATTTATTTTTTCTTTCATTCCGATTTATGTGATGGAATTAATATGTTTTCTTTAAGAAGGTATAAAGAAGAAGTACCTTTGCTGGATCACCATAAGGATCAGGATAGACATCCATGTTTTTATTCTCTTTAGCAGATTTAGAAGTCAAGTCCTTCACAAAATCAGCAACATCTTTTCCAGCTTCAACAGTGGCGAAGAGTCGTCGCGATGCCCAAAAATAGGCTTGAGCAATGATGGATGATTCTGATAAATCCCATTGCTCTTCATGCTCAACAACTTGTCCACTGATTTGGTTCAGAGTGAATTTTGAGTTCACTTTGATGATCAAATCCCCTCCTATGCTAGCAAGCAAAGACTTTGGTTTTCCTTTTATTGTCCACTTAATATTTAGCACACTTGTTGATAACATCACCATTTCTTGCACACTCTGCACAACAAGACAATGGCAAATGTTGATTTGTCTACGATACAATACGTAAATATGTCTTTTAACTAACTGGCCTCAGTTGACATTTATGTCTTATAATTTTGTGTATGCACAAGTAGACACACGTGTCCTACATGGCATAATACATATAGTACATCACAGAGGATTTGTGTATGAAGTAAATTGTCATGTAGAACACATGTATCTACTTATTCAACTGTATACAAGCTTAAGTGTTTATTTGTGCACGTCCAATATTAAATAAGGCCAAGTTAAGTTACAATAGAGATCAAAGAGATGTTAATATGCTACCGGTTTAGGATTTTGTAGTGCATCAGTTATCCACAATGGTCTCTTGTACTTGTCTCGTCCTGTAAAACTTCTCACTGGATCCTGCATTATGGTCCATAAGAGGCAGATCTAAAATTTGAAAATTACGAATATCATATCGTGATATTAATTAAATAGTTAATCTATTTTTTCCCTTGTTAGTAGCAACTTGGAAGGACTTCGATTCGATTATTCATCCTTACAATTTATAAAGACAAATGGATGAAACAAAAAAATTACAATAATTTGGTGCAAAGAAAAAATTTCATATATATATATATATGGCATAATTATTTCTCTCTTTAACACTTCATGCTCTATATGTAACAAACTAAATATCAATTAAGAAACCAAAGAATTTTATATATATAATTTCAGTAACAGAGTCCAACTGAAAATCTAAAAAGGCCAAAAAGATCTAATGAGATTTTCGTATGGTTTTCATGTCGTCCTCTATTGCAACATATATTCTATTTTGTAAATTAAAATTATTTACAAAATTTTCATTTATTTTCATATGCATCCAAATGATTTAATTAGATGATAAAACATATAGTAAGGAAACTCACCTTAGAGTTTATGAAATTAATTTGAGGAAAAGAGAGGAGCTAGAAAAATGAGTTGGAAGAAGAAAATCATTACTACCTTTGTCCCAATTACATCATATGAAATTTATCTTCCTCCGTCTTAATTCTTCTTGAAATAGACTTAAAATGTATCATGTAAATTCAATTGAGGATCACAGTATTTAAAAGGCGGAGGAATAAGATGAGGTGTCTTGCTTAGCACGGAGCGAAGTGCAAGCCGCTAGGCATGGGGCTTACGCCCTATGGATCTTTAAATTTTTAATTTATGATATAGCAAAGTAATATAATAATACAAAACCATATACAATAAAGACAATGATTAAAAAAACTCATAGAAAATAAAGTTACTAACATGGTTTTACAAGCACAAATAATATAATGATATAAAAATTGTTATGTGATGCAATTTAACTTTGATATTTGAACTTTCAAACAATAAAAGAAATATTATTTTTAAAAATATATTACTATCTTCCTCCCTAAACACAAAACTATATTATATATATTACTAATAAAGTTTACAGTAATGTACACAAAGATGATATGTTACACATGGCCTTGCTAGATTTAAGCAGGAGGTTATTAAAAAATAATCTCTCAATGTGGTCAGATTTGGATTATAGGTTGTTGTTAAGCAAACTTGGACCAGTAAATAAAGCAAGCATATTGAAGTTAGATAAATTCGACAATTTCACACAAGTAATGGCTCATTAAATTAGATACGAAACAAGTCAAGGCATGTGAACATATTCTGATACCTTGTAGTTGACAGAGACAGCAAAGGTCCCGAGGGCACGATTGCCTTCACGAAGTTGGAGAATATCTCGAACAAGCTGCCTTGCAGTAGCTTCCACAGAAGGGCTGCTGATGCATTCAAATTCATTGCACAGTTCCCCAAAATCCATTCCATCTACCAGCTTATCGCTCTCTGATTTTTCAGTAGATACCTCTGTTCTGTTGGAGTCATTGATAACTGCCATTCAACAACACATTAGATATTACGTGGGTTCAATAATTTAATTTTAAAGTTGTTATTGTTACCTGGTAAGGAGAATCTACGGGGTTGATGGACGGAAATAGAGTTGCGATTGGTATTGTGGAATGAGCCAAGAGTCGGAGGAGGAGATGAAGGAAGAAGAAGAGAAGAAGAAATGCTCATTTCGTTTGTTCTCCATGATTACCTGTCCGATCACATGGGATTTTCCCCTTCACTCCCAATCGGATAAGGTGTGATTTTCTCTGTGTGGTGCCTTTTTCCGGGTATCTCCAACTCATCATTTTTTATATATACTAAAAGGTTAATCCAAAAAAAGTAACTCATATTTTATTTGTATACACTATTATACAATGTATATGACTTATACATGAGTTATACACTAAATATACATTAACTATACATGCCTATACAATGAGGGTTATTTTTCTTTTTTGCAATTATTTTAAATGACGTGTC
This sequence comes from Solanum clarkiae, assembly GCA_011800125.2. Taxonomy (NCBI): domain Eukaryota; kingdom Viridiplantae; phylum Streptophyta; class Magnoliopsida; order Solanales; family Solanaceae; genus Solanum; species Solanum clarkiae. The sequence continues at coordinate 18,065,533 of JAABOM020000084.1, read as the reverse complement.
TCTCAGTGTAATTGACCCTTTTTTAAATTTATAAGTTGTTTACCATTGCAATTTATACTATATTTTATGTTATTTTTAAATAATATATATTGCTTATTTTGTTTGGATTTATGTTGCATATTATAAATTTGATGAGTCAATCAAAATTTTATTTAGTTTTGAGATATTTTAAATTATTGATTTGTTGCAATTTATAATACATTTTATATAAATTTTAAATAATGTATGTTATTTTTGTGGGCACTGATAAAATTCAAGAACCATTTAAATTTTTTAATAGATTTTTTAAATTAATAATTATTGTGACTTATAATACATTTTCACATAATTTCAAGTATTATACATTAACTTTTTTTTGTTTATTTATATTATTATTTTTTAAAAATACTTTTTTTATACCAATATAATCATCAAAAGATATTAAAATAGTTATTCAATTTATTTATCCAGTTCAAAAAGAAAAACTTGATTTATCATTTTGTATTTGATTCAGCATTTTTCTAATATTTGTATCACTTAAAATAATTTGATTAGGGTGATATAGTAAAATCATAGTTAAAGCAGATGAGAAAATGATTTATTAGGGGTAATATTATAAAATCACAGCTAAAGCAACCGAGAAAATAATTAATAAAAGTGATAAAATAAAATTAAGTAGTTGAAGTAAGAAAATCTCATGAAGAGGAGGTTCCATATAAGCCCGAGGTGTTTCTTATGTGAATAAGAGGCTGAGACAGTTTCACTTATACCTACATTGCAAGATTACCAACTTAATATGAAAAATTTTCACAAATATGATGTCACGATCCGGACCTAGGGTCTAGAAGTGACATGGTAAATGAAAAGTTGAGAGTCCCCAAACAAGCCTCATAGTATTCATATTCACATCATCGGTTCAGAAACATATAAGGAAATAGTAAACACACAGATCTGAGGGCCAGGAAAGTATGACTCACGTTATGGGATATCATAGAGATAGGGATTTACATAGATTCACATAACACATAGCACATAAGGACTAAGGAGCGGATAAGTATGACTTACTCTATGGGGTAAAATGGGACTTAGAATCTTGCACATTTTCACATCATATCATAATTGAATCATAATAACCATATCCAATAAATAGCCATAACCATAATCTCTAAATAACAACACATAACATATAACCATACAAGAGTCTACAACATGTCCAACAATACCTCTAGTCATAAGATAGGACGGGAGCCAAGACATGTCTCAGCAGGCTCACCCTCAAAATAAATAGCATAATCGGAAACAACATAAGGTAGATGGATGGTGGCCTATCCTTGGAAGATAGGACTCGCCACAACAACTTTCTCAAATCTGACTAGCCGTCAAATGGTAGATGAATGTAGTCTCTAGTCCCTACATAGTTAGATCATGTAGGCAAAAGTATGTGTTAGTATATTTGAATGTACTAAGTATACGATCATGCAATGTATATGAACTTATTAAACCTACATTCGATATTAGATGACAAGGGCACATATATAGAAAGAAGTATGTAACACCCCTTAAAATTACAGAAACTCCCCTAAAACGTAATCGTGCGCATAATGCATCTTTCAAAGCTTCGATGGAAAATCCGAGATCGAATTTGCGATCAGTGAGAAAAATCAAATGGGAGAATGGTCTCGATCCAATTTAAGAGCAACCGGGTCGAAAAATAATTTTCGCTAATTTAAGCCAAAATAGTATCGACCCTACCCCTAGCGCGACGCTAAGGGGGCACGGACTAACACTTTATTTTTTAAAAAAAAAAATCAACCAAAATTTGAAATTCCAAAAATTCGCGGACCAGTGTGCGAGTTTTAAAATTTTTTCTTTTAAATTTGGGAAAGGTATTTTGGGTATTTCCAATCCATTTTTAAGTCCTAAAACGTGTTTTTTAAGTATTTATTTCTCACGAAGGGTTGAAAAACCCATTATTTTTCTAAGTCTACAAATGGAGTTCTGAGAGAAGAAGAACAAAGAGTTGAGGGTTTCAAAGTTTGGGTCCAAATGCAGGAAAGTTGATAATTCTTCATTCCAGATATGTAAAGGCTATCCAGAACATGAAATTATTCTCCCATGTGCCCCTATGATTGAGTTAGGTTGATTAGTTGAAAGTAATGAATCTTAACTGTGATATCTTGAATGAAATCTTGAAAACTATCTTTAATTTTTACATACTTTCTTAAATTGATGATCATCATACTTTGAATTAACTGTTTACATGTTTTATTGTATGATTGTGTAACAACTATTCACGAATACCTTGTCAAAGACTTCAAGAATGAACTTAAGGTTAATGTCTAGAGACTTGACTGTTTAGGTATATTGATTGTTGTGTTCTGAGTCCTGAGATGAGTACAATGATGGCTGAAGTTGATGAAATTAGTATCTTAGAGTTTAAACAAGAGTGAGATAGAATTTGAAAGGAAGATTCCATTCCGTGAGATGATAATAAGTCAAATGAGATGAGGTCCCCGTCTGAGGGATGTTGGTTGTATAACCATCCTGATGTTGACAAACTTATAAGCATGTTGAGTCCTGGAAGAAGTATTAGCACCGAAATGGATAAGAGTGAGTCTCACTTGCACTCATTAACTACGTGGCCAGCTAGGAGAGGATTGGACCGTGAAAGCGGATGTTTCCTTTGTCCTGCAGAGCACTAGATAGGCTTCTTTGGGATCCCTGATAGACTCGTCCTTTACCCCGGCAAGGTACTGGGTGGATGTGGCAACGACATCGCTTCGTTGTATCATCACCGGCTCATAGGTGATGATTGTCGATTATAAAAACTCCCAGATAGGCTTCATGTTGATAGTACTCCGAGGTTGATGTGATTATATGATGTCTTGATGGATGGTGATGTGATAGAGTCCTATCCTTACTATGAGTTGAGGTTGAGTGACTGATGAGCTAATGTCATTTTATATTGTATAGCCCAGATTGTTTACTTTAGCCCATTTTATATACAGTACATTCGACGTACTAGCGTGCCCTTTGGCACTGCATTGTTGCATGATGCAGATTCTATAGAGAAAGGACTTCAGCAGGCTAATCATTTAGGTTCAGAGCTTCTTGATTTCAGATCATGGTGAGTCCTCCCCTGTATTCGGAGGATAGTTATTTCTTTAGTTTTGTTGAGTTATTTATTAGACTGTGGTAGACATGGCCTATCATGGTACCTTCTTAGACAGTAGTTATAGAGGCTTCATAACATAGACTTATGATGGTTGATATTGGGTTTTCTTTTCCCCCTTTTCTCCTTATTTATATGGAGATCATCCTTTTATTCTTATTTCATATGATAGACATAGTAATAGCCTTATTGCCCACTGATACTTCACTTGATCTATTGAATGCTTTTCGCTAATTTACTGATTGAACAAGTGTAATAGGACTAGGTGGTTCGCTTGGGGACTAGCAATAGTTTTCTAGTGCAAATTACGCCTAGGGTACCCTCCCAGGGCGTGACAAACTTGGTATCAAAGCATAGAGTTCGAGTGTCCTAGGGAGTCTATGAAATCGTGTCTAGTAGAGCCTTGTTTATGGGTGTGTTGTGCATCACACTTCGTAAGTAGGAAGCTATAGGACATTAGGAAGTGTTACCCTTCTTCTATGATCTGAATTCATGCAATAGAGTTTAACTCTATGCAAAAAAATCTCATTCTAATTCGTACCTTATACGTTTACAGAATATGCCGCCTAAGAGAACAATTGCTCAGAGAGATGCCTTAGCCCCTGCTGCTGAGAATGCCCAGCTAGAGGTCCCAGTTCAGACAGAGGTAAGGAGACAAGGACAGCCTTCTAGGACTGCTGAAGTCCCACAGGCGCCCCCTGCACAGCCCCAGCCAACTCCCACTACCGAGGTAGAGTTTAGGGGAGCCATCACTATGCTAACTCAGTTGGTGGCCTCCTAGGGTAACAGCTCAGGCCCCTAGCTCTAGCTTACAAGAGTCCTCAGCTGCAACTCGACTCAGAGATTTCTTGAAGATGAACTTACCAGTGTATACATGGTCGAAGGTTGAGGAGGACTCGCAGAACTTTATTGATGAAATGTATAAGGTCCTGAAAGCTATGCATGCTACTGAGAGTGAGGGAGTTGAGATTGCTTCCTACCAGTTGAAGGATGTTGCTAATGTTTGGTATGACCAATGGGAGGATAGTAGGGGTAAGGATGCAGAGACTACAGAATGGTAAGAGTTTAAAGCTGCTTTCCTTGACCATTTCTTTCCTCAAGAGTTGAGGGAGGCGAAGGTGGATGAGTTCCTGAACTTGAACAAGGAGGGATGACAGTTACGGAGTACAGCCTTAAGTTTATTAAGTTGTCTAGGTATGCTCTGGAGATGGTGCAAGACATAAGGTCAAGGATAAGGAAGTTTGTGTTCGGCTTGGGCAGACATGTGCAGAAAGAGTGTAAAAAAGCCTTGTTGATTCCCAGCATGCACATCTCCAGAATTATGGTATATGCCCAACAGACAGAGAAGGACAAGAAAAGAGATAGAGAAGAGCATATGAACTGGAGCGTGAAATCAGCAGGACATGAGCTAGCCAGCAGAGGCAAAACAATGGTGACAAGTCCTACTTTCAGAAGAGATCATCTCATCATGCACCTTCTATAGCAAATGCACCCCTTCAGCCAAACAGGTATGATCAGAAGTCTCAAGGTTATCAGAATTTCAGGGCTTAGGGTGCACAATCTCAAGCTAGTGTGACCAAAGGTGCGAGGGGAAAGCCACCATGTGAAGAGTGTGGTAAGCTTTATTTGGGTGAATGTCGTATGGGTAAGGATGAGTACTATTCATATGGGCTGACTGTTCACTTCTAGTTTGAGTGCCCAAAGAGGAGACGAGGTGAAGGGAGCAGCAGACCACAATCCTCCGTAGTATGCCTAGCTGGTAATCATCAGAGAGGTACTACTATAGTTATAGGAGGCGAGACGAACCACCTTTAAGCTATGGGTAATCGACAGGATGAGGAGGCTGAACTAGATGTTGTTACAGGTGTGCTCCGAGTCTTTACCTTTAATTGTTATGCATTTCTTGATCTGGGTGCCACCTTGTCTTTTGTGACTCCTTATATGGCTAGTAAGTTTGGGATTCTCCCAGAATGTTTTCTTGAACATTTGCTGTTTCCACTCCTACTGGTGAGTCTATATTAGCTAAGAGGGTTTACAAGGATTGTATAGTGTCCATTTATCATAGAGATACCTCAGCTAACTTGGTAGAATTAGAGATGGTTGACTTTGACTTAATACTTGGCGTGGATTGGCTTCAAGCCTGTTATGCTTCTGTTGACTGTAGAACTCGAATTGTTAAGTTTCGATTTCCTAATGAGCCTATTCCAGAGTGGAAAGGGAGTTCTATTGCACCTAAGGGTAATTTATCTCTTATCTTTGAGCCAGAGAGTTGATCTCCAAGGGTTGTATTTACTACCTCGTGCGAGTTAAGTCTGATGATGTTGAATCTTCTACTCTTGAGTCAGTCTCGATCGTGAATGAGTTCCCTGAGGTGTTTCCTAATGATCTACCTGGAGGGGACCTGATAGGGAGATTGACTTTGGAATCGATGTTCTTCCTGAGACCTAATCCATTTCAATTCCACCTTATAGAATGGCTCTCACAGAGTTGAAAGAATTGAATGAACAATTGTAAGACTTGTTAGAGAAAGGTTACATAAGGCCTAGTGTCTCTCCTTTATATGGGTCTCTCAGAATGTGTATAGACTACCGACAACTGAATAAGGTCATGAGATAGAATAAGTATCCTCTCCCCAAGATAGATAATCTATTTGACTAACTTCAGGGTGCTACACGATTCTCCAAGATAGACCTCAGAATGAGTTACCATCAAATTGAAGGTGAGGGAAAATGATATTCTAAAGACAACCTTTAGGACACGGCCATTTTGAGTTCTCGGTCATGTCCTTTGGGTTGACAAATGCACTAACAACTTTCGTGGATTTGATGATCAGAGTATTCAGAAGGTATCATGATATGTTCGTGATCGTGTTTATTGATGATATTCTGGTGTATTCCAAAGATGAGAGGAGCATGCTAATCACCTTAGTGTGATTTTGGAAACACTCAAAGACCATGAGTTATATGCGAACTCAAAGTGTGAGTTTTGGCTCAAGTCGGTCGCTTTCTTAGGCCATGTTGTTTTGGGAGATGGTATTCGGGTGGATACTCAGAAGATTAAAGTGGTTAAGAACTGGCCTAGACCAACTTCTTCGACGAAAATAAGAAGTTTCTTGGGTTAGGCAGGCTACTACCGTAGGTTTGTTGAAGGCTTCTCTTCTTTGTCAGCACCATTGACTAAGCTAACCCGGAAGAAGGCCAAGTTTTAGTGGTCTGTGGAATATGAAAAGAGTTTCCAAGAGCTGAAGGCTAGATTGACTACAACACTAGTTTTGACCTTGCCAGACGGGACGGGAGACTTCATGATGTACTATGATGCATCCAACGTTGGATTAGGCTGTGTGCTTATGCAGAGGGGGAAGGTGATAGCTTATGCTTCTAGACAACTTAAGATCTATGAGAAGAATTATCCGACTCATGATCTTGAGTTGGCAGTAGTGGTATTCGCACTTAAGATCTGGCATCACTACTTTTATGGAGTGCGTGTGGACCAGGAGTTTGCAATACGTGTTCAGTTAGAAGGAGTTCAACCTGCGGTAGAGTAGATGGTTAGAGTTGCTCAAGGATTATGATATGAGCATCCTCTACCACCTAGGTAAGGCTAACATCATTGTTGATGCTCTTAGCAGGTTGTCTATGGGTAGCACTGCCCATGTGGAGGAAGGGAAGAGAAAACTGGCTAAGGAAGTTCATAGATTGGCTCGACTAGGAGTGCAACTTGAAAAGAACAATGAACGCGGGGTCAATGTTCAAAATAGGTCTTCTTCATCCTTAGTGTCATAAGTGAAGGAAAAGCAAGACCAAGATCCTGTTTTGTTCAAATTAAAAGAAGCGGTTCACAAGCAAAAGATGATGGTTTTCTCCAAAGGGGAGATGGGGTGTTGAGATACCAGGATAGAATGTGTGTGTCTGATGTTGATGGTGTTCGAGAGAGGATCATGGATGAAGCTCATAGTCCATATACTCTATCCATCCTGGTTCCACCAATATGTACCACGACTTGAGAGAAGTCTATTGCAGAATGAAATGAAGAGGGACATTGCAGAATTTGTCTCTAATTGTCCTAATTGTCAATAGGTTAAGGTTGAACATCAAAGACTGTATGTATTGGCTCAGAACTTTGAAATTCCTGAGTGGAAGTGGAAGATGATCAACATGGATTTCATCACTAGCTTACCGAGATCCCAAAAGCAGCGTGATTCGATATGGGTAATGGTGGATAGAATGACTAAATCATTCCACTTCATGGAAGTCAAGACAACTAATACGGCAGAGGAGTATGCGCAACTATACATTCGTGAGATTGTGAGGTTGCATGGGGTTCCTTTGTCCATCTTCTCGAATAGAGGAGCTCAATTCACCTCTCAGTTTTAGAGATCTTTTCAGAAAGGATTGGGTATGAAAGTGAATCTGAGCACTGCCTTCCAGCCCCAAACAGATAGATAAGCAGAGTGCACCATACAAACTTTGGAGGATATGTTGAGAGCGTGTGTCATTGACTTCAAGGATAATTAGGATGATCATCTACCATTGATTGAGTTTGTGTACAACAATAGCTACCATGTCAGCATTCAGATGGCCCCTTACGAGGCATTATATGGGAGGAGATGTAGATCACCGATTAGCTGGTTTGAGGTTGGTAAAGCTAAATTAATTGGGCCTAACCTTGTCCACCAGTCCATGGAGAAGGTGAAGGTTATCAGAGAAAGCTTGAAGATAAAGCAGAGTCGCCAAAAGTCTTATATGAATGTGAGGAGAAGAGACTTAGAGTTTGAGGTGGATGATTAGGTGTATTTGAAGGTGTCACCCATGAAGGGTGTCGTGAGGTTTGGTAAGAAGCGGAAGTTGAGTCCACGTTATATCAGACTGTACTAGATTGTGAGGAGGATTGGAAAGGTTGTTTATGAGCTAGACTTGCCTTCCGAGCTAGATAGAGTTCATCCGGTATTTCATATTTCAATGCTGAAGAAGTGTTTGGGAGATCCTGCCTTGGCAATTTTGAGAGAGTACGGGAGTGAAGTATAGCTTATCCTACGAATAAATTCCAGTCTAAATCCTTGATCGACAAGTTCGTAAGCTGACGAACAAGGAGTTAGCCTTCGTCAAAGTTCTATGGAGAAACCAATTCATTGAGGAAGTTACATGGGAAGCTGAGGAAGCAATGAAACTCAAATACTGGTTATCCCTATCCTTAACATTATTGAATGTTTCCATTATTGAATTTATGTATTAATTTTATGCCCTAGTCTAAGATAGAGATAGATAAATAATGGATAGTTGAGAGTTTGAGAGTTTCCGAGTGAGAAGTGAAATGAGTTTTGAGTTACTCGTGCCTTTATTCTACCTTTACTCATCATTTGAGGATGAATGATCCCAAGGGGGAGATGATTTAGCACCCTTTAAAATTACTGAATCACTCATAAAATGTAATCATACGCATAAGCATCTTCCAAAGCTCCGATAGAAATTCGAGATCGGATTTGCAATCAGCGCAAAAAATCAAGTGAAAAAATGATTTTGGCCCGATTTAAGAGCAACTGGGTCAAAAAATAATTTTCGCTAATTTAAGAGAAAACAATGTCGATCTGTGCCCCTGGCACGACGCGGAAGGGGCGTGGACTAACACTTTGTTTTTTTTTCTAAATTTTTCGACGAGAATTTGAAATTCCAAAAATTCATGAAAATATACTGGTTTGCGCCCCTGGTGCGTCGCGGACCAAAGTGCGAGTTTTAAAAAATTTTCTTTTAAATTTGGGGAAGGGTATTTTGGGTATATTCAATCCATTTTTAAGTCTTAAAAACATGTTTTTTAAGTGTTTATTTCTCACGAAGGGTTGAAAAACCCATTATTTTTCTAAGTCTACAAACGGAGTTCTGAGAGAAGAAGAAGAAAGAGTTGAGAGTTTCAAAGTTTGGGTCCAAATGCAGGAAAGTTGATAATTTTTCATTCCAGGTATGTAAAGGCTACCCAGAACATGAAATTGTTCTCCCATGTGCCCCTATGATTGAGTTAGGTTGATTAGTTGAAAGTAATGAATCTTAACTGTGATATCTTGAATGAAATCTTGAAAACTATCTTTAATTTTTACATACTTTCTTAAATTGATGATCATCATACTTTGAATTAACTGTTTACATGTTTTATTGTATGATTGTGTAACAACTATTCACGAATACCTTGTCAAAAACTTCAAGAATGAACTTAAGGTTAATGTCTAGAGCCTTGACTGTTTGAGTGTATTAATTGTTGTGGTCTGAGTCCTGAGATGAGTACAATGATGGTTGAAGTTGATGAAATTAGTATCCATGGAGTTTAAACAAGAGTGAGTGAGAATTTGAAAGGAAGATTCCATTCCTTGAGATGATAGAAAGTCAGAAGAGATGAGGTCCCCGTCTGAGGGAGATTGGTTGTATAACCATCTTGATGTTGACAGACATATGAGCATATCGAGTCCTGGGAGGAGTATTAACATCAAAATATGTAAGAGTGAGTCTTACTCACACTTATTAACTATGTGGCCTGTGTATGAGAGGATTGGACCATGAAAGCTGATGTTTTCTTTGTCTCGAAAAGGACTTGATAGACTTCTTTGGGATCCCCGATTGACTCGTCCTTTACCTCGATAAGTTACTGGGATAATGTGGCAACGATATCTCTTCATTGTATCACACCGGCTCATACGTGATGATTGTCGGTTATAGAAACTCCCAGATAGGTTTCCTGTTGATAGTACTTTGAGGTTGATGTGATTATATGATGTCTTGAAGGATGGTGATGTGATAGAGTCCTGTCCTTACTCTGAGTTGAGGTTGAGTGACTGATGAGCTGATGTCATTTTACATTGTATAGCCTATATTATTTACTTTAGCCCATTTTACATACAGTACATTCCATGTGCTAACGCCTCTTTGCCGCTGCATCGTTTTATGATGCAGATTCTGTGGACAAAGGACTTCAGCAGGCTAATCGTTGAGGTTCAAAGCTTCTTGATTTCAGATCGTGGTGAGTCCTCCCCTGCATTTGGAGGATGGTTATTTCTTTAGTTTTATTGAGTTGTTTATTGGACTGTGGTAGTCATGGTCTGTCATGGTACCTTTTTAGATAGTAGTTATAGAGGCTTCATAGATGTAGACTGATTATGGCTGATATTGGAGTTCCTTTTGCCCTTTTTTTCCCTTCTTTATACTGAGAATGTCCTTTTATTCTTATTTCATATGATAGACATAGTGATAGCCTTATTGCTCACTGATAGTTCACTTGATCTATTGAATGTCTTCTGCTAATTTATTCATTGAATGAGTGTGATAGGACTAGGTGGTTTACTTGGGGACTAGCAATAGTTTTCGAGTGCCAGTTACTCCTAGGTTACCCTCTTGGGTCGAGACAAAGTATATAAGAAAGAAGGATAATATATCAATATGCCATGAAATGCATGATGCATGAATGTCAAAATACTTTGCATATAAGGGGATGGGATCTTAACCGACATAAGACCAAGTGACCTATAACTTGGAACTCCGTCATCTTCTCCACAATGGATAAAGAGGTGACCTACTTGCCAAAGATAGATCCATTAACATTCAATATCCATAAAGGGGCATAAACATAACTTATATTAGGCACATAATTCAAGAGAAAAGTATAAAGACCCTTGGGGATAACCCTTTCTGCCTCCAATCCTATCGGTGCTAAGCCATCATCCCATGGGAATATATATACGTATACGTGCTTGTAAAAGAGGCATAAGTCTTTCAACTCATTTACATGCATACTTAAGCCTAAAAGCCAAATCATATTCCATAATCATGCATATTTAGGCTTAAAAGTCAAACATACTTCATGATCATGCATACTTGGGCTAAAAAGCCAAATCATACTTCATGTCATACTTTTATGCATAGGAATAGTTTATGCATAGGAATAGCTCCGTTAAGTACATAAATTATGAGAAAGGAGTAAGGATCCTTAGGGATAACTCTCCATGCCTCCAATCCCATCGGTGCTCCTTTATCATAGTGATGTAAGCACCCATAATTGCTCAAAGAGACATATCATAGACATTATGTGATCACATTCTTGTCATTTGCATACTTTACTTGAAAACACAATCATTATCATAATTGAGACTTAGCCCACATCATAAACTTCATGAAAAGCATAGCTCATGTATGTATATGTCATGAATGATAAGAGAATAGCATGGACAATAAAGATTCAATCTTAAATCAACAATACAATATGAAATTCAAGTAAATCCATAAGTAAATTCACCTTTAAAATCACCATTTACATTACTCATTCTTAAATCACACTTTAAAGGGGACATGTATATTTAAATCTTCATAAATTCAATGCAATTCACCATGTTAGGGCTTAAATAACTTTAAAATCAATAATAAAGCATAGTCCATATCTCAATTAAATCAAATAAATAATAATATTAAAAACTCATATTTAAAGTAAGCTCAATTTCGTAAAATCAAGTGTAAAAGAGTTTGGGTCTTCATGGTTGAAAGGTACCATGAATCAATCCCACATACCTTAGTTACCCAAGAAGAAACAAGAAGAATTTGATGAAAAAGAGAGCCTTTCCTTAATCTTCAAGACAATCCTCCAAGGTTCACTTTAGGGGAGTTCTTAAGAGAGAGCTTGAATAATTCTAAGTGTAAAATGAATTTGAATGAGAGAAGAAGAGTATAGGTCATTTGAATGTTTTAGGATAGCATAGAAAGTCATAAAAGACCCTTAGAGTAGCCATAATTACGAAAATGTCATTAATGAAATAGAAGAAAAAAATGTTGCCAAGGGTCTCGTATGGAGGGCATACGGACTGTACCAACGCACACAGACCGTGTGCCCTTCCGTGGTGCAATACTTAGGCAAAATCTTCATTGACGAAGTTTCGAAATAGTGATTCCATACTTAGAAAATTTTCACACCAAAGCCCATACGGAGGGTCATACGGACTGAGAAGGGTTATACGGACCATATGAGGTTCATGTGTGAAGTGCCTTGGCTAAAATGTGATTTTCAAGGCCAAGGCTACATCACACAAGCCACCACACGACCCATAAAGAGCCACACGGACCGTGTGGGGTCTATGTGGTGCAAGCCTTGGTCTTGAACTCCAAAGTTAAGGCCAACACTCTACACACAAGATCAAAGGCCACCTCAAGGCTCCTCCACACGGCCCGTGGTGAGACACACGGCCCATGGAAGTGTCCATAAAGTGTCACCTTGGTCAAAAATTTTCTGAAATCAAATGCTAAGCACCATTAAGGTCATACAAAGTACGGGTCCTTACATATGAAGGGCTTGAACTAGGTGATGCTAAGAAAAATAGCTCTGGCCTAAAGATCTAAATCCACTACACCAATGTTTATGATCATAAGGACAGATGGAAAATGATACCAGCCTATGTCTGAGGGTCTATTTGGAGAGAAAGGAACATCAGATGCTTCCAGAATAAGAACAACAACATCCAGAAGATGAAGATGAATTATTTGGTGTTGTTTCATTTTTTGTGTAAACAGGTGTATAGAATAGATCTAGAATCAGTTATAGATATTGTAAGATCTTTGTTAAAGAGTTGAAGATCCTCCTGATAGTCCAATGTTTTGGACAGCGAAAGGCGACAAGGGTCTACCTCGCCAAAAGGTGAGGCAAGTGGCAAGGCGCTCACCTTTTTGAAGTACGACGTCAATTAATACAAAAATTTAAAATATTTAACTGTATATATAAATAATCAAAATCTCAATCTCAATAACATATTAGGAAATATTTCAATTGAAAAACTAAAAATATGTAGTAGATACTAAAAGTTTAGAATTTGAATGAGGAAAAAAAACAAAACAAAAGTCAAAACAATAAGAAAAATAACAGAGGTAGAAGTAAATCTGTAGTCTGAGAAGAAGAAATCAAGAAGAAGAAGAAAGAGCGCATTTCTAATGCCTAATGACATGTCGAGGTTGATGTCGTACCCAACGACGAGGATGCGCCAAGAGGTGTAGATGGCCGATGACGGTAGCGTCCAGGCGACTCGAAAGTGCCCTGCGAGCATTGGTCAGTCGGGCCCAGATCATCAAAGTAATTCTGAATCAGATGCTTGTTTTTATTTTTATTTATTTATTTTGCTAGAAAAGAATATCAGTTGCTTGTGATTCTCACATAGAGTAGTTCATTATATTTAACATCAGAAGATTGCTGAGCTCTTTGATAAGTCTCCATTTCCTGATCACTAACAAATTAAATCTCTATATAAAAAATTAGCTCATCCATAGAAACAACCAAAATAAATATATGAATAGAACAACCAATGGGAAAAATATTGTGTAGAAAATGCATATAAACAATAGAGAGTTCAGGGATGACTATTACTAAAGTAATTTTCCATCCTCATCAATGTGGAATTATGATGATGTATGAAATTACTGCATATTAAAATAGGACTGTCACAATGAGGCAATGAAACGTAATTTAATATGATAGGGTTGTTACGGTGAGAGAAGAGAAGAGAATTGAATAGCTTGAGTGTTGGAGAATTAATAAGTGAAGAAAATAATATTTTATTTTATTAGGTTAAAGAATAATACTATAATATTCATGTATAAGAAATTTCAACAATCTTATTGATTATTGCAAAGGATCATGATTTCAATACCTTTTCACTTTTAAAAATTAAATTTTAAACCCTTACTTTTTTATTTTCTCATACTTATAGTTTCTCCTTCATTTGATTCGTTTTTCAATGCATTGCCACATTTAATTATATTTATTCAAATTTTACTGGGTATCTTATCATTATTGTTATTGTCATTTTTATCTTTTCTCAAATTTGATGGCATCATAATGGCAAGACAAAATATAAGTATAATTATATGTGATAAGATCAATAATTCATTCTATTTGTTTGGCAAGAATCTCCTATTTCTTTACAACAAATTTTTTTGTGTTGTACAATATCACTTTGTGAACTTTTAAAATTTATTAATTATGCAGAAGATGTAAATAGATTGTTATTTTGGGATAAACTTGCAAGACACGTTTCTAGAGACTAATATATTTATAAGCATTAGGAAACGAACAACTTCTTCTTCTTCTTTTTTAATTATGACCTTAAATTAGAGAATTGTGTAACATATGAAGATGTTAACCCAAAATGGAGATGGAGAGGTGGTTTATAAAGTAAGTTAGGGGCTTCCATGTTTTATTTAAATTAAAATAATTCCTCTTTTTTAAATGTATAGTGTGAATAGTAATCAAAATCAGAGCTGTAAAGAAAGATTCAGTGGGCGAATTTTCAAATGTCAACGTGTTTCTGAGGGTGTGATATCATAATAGTTGACTCTCTTTCATTTACCAAATATAATATGAGATTCATTCTTGAGTTTTGGTTCGTGCTATGCTGCAAAGCCGGATCTAGGACAGGTTAAACTGAATTCATTTTTCTATGGTCGAACTATATATATATCTACAATACATAAATGTTTTTTTTAATGGAAAAATAACACAATTAGATAAATATATCATATGTATTTACATTATACAACTATAATTTGGAAAAATTACAATTTATAACTATAGTTAGGGTTTTGTTGCTATTTTCTCTCTCGTCTCTTCCTCTCTCTCGCCTCTTCTCTCTCTTTGCAATTTCTTGCAGATATACAATCACAAATATATACCATCTGCATATATATAATTATTTTGACAGATATATATAGTCAATTCGACTGATATACATATACAATTCGCGTCTCTCCTCCCTCTCCCGATCTCGCTCACCTCTCTCCTCCCTCTTCCAATCTCGCTTGCTAGATATACAAATATATATGTATATTAATTACACATATACAAAAATTTAGCAGATATAACATATAATTTGACAAATATACATATACATTTCGCCTCTCTCCTCCCTCTCTCAATCTCCCTCGCCTCTCTCCACCCCTCCACGTCACATAGCCGAGGTTATATTGTGTAATTGTGTAAAATATAGTTGTTTGATCATATTAAGTTTCAAGTTCAGGCTATTTATGAAAATTCTCCTCAATAGAAAAATTTGGTTGCAGCTAACAACTCCCTCCAAATTTTGCGTGCATAAGTAGACACTTAAACACGTATAAAGTTGAACAAGTAAACACACATGTCCTTCATGGCATAATACACGTAGGACACCACCTAGCCACGTAGGAGACATATCTCTATTTGTTTAACTTTATATAAGTTTAAGTGTCCACTTGTGCACATCCAAAACTACAAGAGGAAGGCATGGAAATTTGACTTTGATGGCACGACTAATCAAAATGGGCACGGAGTAGGGGCATGGCTGATTGCACCTGATTGAATCACACACCCCCATTGCCGTTAAGCGGAACTTATATTATGCCTTTTTTTTTTTTGTTAAAAAAGGATATTTTTATGTAACATGTAACAAGATCATACTTATTTAGAACGTCTTGCTGAATCAGAATGTGTCAATAGTTGACTTGAGCACAAAGAGGAACATTGAATACATTGGTATACATATTGTCCTTGTTTGCATATTGTCCCTCAATGGATGCATTGGCTGAAACAGGAGCTGCTGCTTCTTCTTTGTGGCCATGCACTTATGATGTTTTCTTAAGTTTCAGAGGAGAGGATGTTCGCAAGAATTTCGTCGATCATCTATATACAGCTTTGCACCAAAGAGGACTTCATACTTTCAAAGATGATGAGAAACTTGAAAGAGGGAAATCTATTTCACCTTCACTTTTCAAAGCAATCGAAGAGTCGATGATTTCCATCATCATATTCTCCTTAAACTATGCTTCTTCTTCATGGTGTCTCGATGAGCTTGTTAACTTCACTGAATGCATGAAACTCAGGAGACAGATTGTTTTCCCTGTCTTTTATGACGTGGATCCATTTGTCGTAAGAAAACAAAAAGCAAAGGTTGGTGAATTCTTCGCTAAGCACGAGTTAAATTTCAAAGATGATAAAGAAAGGGTGAACAGATGGAGAATAGCTATGACGGAAGCAGCAAATCAATCTGGTTGGCAGTTGCCAAATATTGCTAATGGGTAAATTTATATTTACTTTTGTCTTCCAATTGTGCCTTGTTCCATCAGAAACCTAAGTTGCTCATACTCTCCGAGCATGATACTATACCTGTGTCAGATCCTCCAAAAATGCACTACTTTTTAAGGACCGGACATACACCTAATGACATTTTTGAAGAGTCTGAGCAACTATTCAGATGGAAACTCTATTGCATACATAGTTTAGTTCATGAATTTCTACTCTCTTTTTCTTAATGAGATAGACTTGGGTTTTTGAGACGAGAGTTCCCAGGAAACAATATCTCTACCTCTATGAGGTAGTGGTAAGGTCTGTTTACATTCAACCCTCCCCAGACCTCACTTGTGGGGATTCCACTGGGTATGTTGTTGTTGTTGTTAGATGGACTTGCATAGTAGTGGTAAGGTAATTCAGTTCTTTCTGATATCAGGCACGAATCGAATGTATCCAGGAAATTGTAGAATGTGTAATTGAGAAATTAGGTCATACTGCTTGTGATGCTACTGAAAATCTTGTTGGAATACGATCCAGAATGGGGACGGTGTACTCCATGTTGAATCTGGAGTCTGATAAAGTTCAATTCGTTGGAATATGGGGAATGAGCGGAATTGGAAAAACAACTATTGCAAGAGCCATCTACGACAAGATTTTCCGTTACTTCCAAGGTGCTAATTTCCTTCATGAAGTTGCAGAAACTTCAGCCAAACATGGTATCCAACATTTGCAGCAGATACTTCTTTCTGAACTACTTCTGTTAAAAGATCCAAGAATAAACAACATATTTGAAGGAACCAATTTGGTAAGAAGACGACTAAATGGGAAACGAGTCCTAATTGTTCTTGATGATGTCAATCATCGAAACCAATTAGATGCTCTAGCTAAAAGCCATGATTGGTTTGGTGCAGGCATATCATCATCATAACAACAAAGGATAAGCACTTTCTTCGTCAATATAACGTGGATAAGATGCATAAAGTCGGTTTGTTAAACACTGATGAAAGTATTGAACTCCTTCGTTTGTATGCATTTCAGAAAAGCCATCCCAAAAGTGAATATGGAGAGATCATAGCTGAAGTTGTTAGGTATGCTGGTGGTCTTCCATTAGCTCTTAAAGTTTTGGGTTCCTCTCTGTATGGTGGAGGTATGGTTGAGTGGAGAGAAACAGTAGATAGACTAAAACAAATACCAGAAGGCGAAATTGTAAAAAAACTCAAAAGTTTGTTTTAACGGACTAAGTGAGATTGACCAAAAGATATTCTTAGATATCGCATGTTTCTTTAAAGGGAAGAAGAAAGATTCAGTAATTAGAATTCTTTCTGGTTTCAGTTTTACACCTGTTATTGGCATAAGAAATCTCATCGAAAAATCTCTTATAACTGTTTCAAAAGATCGGATTATGATGCATCAGTTGATCCAAGAGATGGGTTGGCATATAGTTCGCAAAGAAGCTTCAAACAATCTTGGCAAGTATACTAGGCTCTGGTCTCCCGAAGATATTCATGTACTATCTGTGAGTAGCGTAAGTATATGCTGCAACATGCAGCAGTTCATGGGCTTTTCATTATTAGTCGTTCTTTCTGTTTCCTTTTTATTTTCCTTTCCCTTTTCTTCATACCTTGTGAAATAGTGGTAAGGTCTGCGTACATTTTACCCTTCTCAGACTCCACTTGTGAGATTCCAGTGGGTATGTTGTTGTTGTTGTTGTAAACTTCAATAAAAGTTAAATGCTTATTTCCCTAATGTTACACTTCATTCCCTTTTATAGGCCACAGAAGCTGTGGAAGGCGTATGGTTGCACTTGCCTATTCTAAAAGACATGTGTTAGTGCAGAAGCCTTCAAATATACAGACAACCAGCGGCTGCTCAAGATACAAAATGCATGCGTCTCCGTAGCTCCTGATTGTCTTCCAAATAAATTGGTATGGCTTCATTGGCATGGCTACCCAATGAAGTCACTTCCAACAAGTTTTCGAGCAGAAAGACTTGTTTGTCTGAAAATGCAGCATAGCCGCCTCGTACACTTGTGGAAGAGAATAAAGGCAATATCATCATTAGTTAGAAATTAGATGTAACTTAATTTCTTGCTATGTTTGAGTAAATCTGAAGTGATTACTTTTCCTTCTCTGTTAACAAACAGGTCCTACACAAATTGAAGTTTCTCAACCTTAGTCACTCCCAAAAGCTAGTAAGCTGTCCAGATTTTACAGGGGTCCCCCATCTCGAGAAGTTGATTCTTGAAGATTGTTCGAGTATAATTGAGGTCCATCCTTCTGTGGGATTTCTCAAAAACCTTGTTCTACTAAACCTTGAGGCATTGGGGTAATGTTGTTGTTGTTGTCTTGTTCTACTAAACCTGAAGAACTGCAGGAATCTTAAGAGCCTTCCAAACAGTATTCAAATGGATAATCTTGAGACTTTAGTTCTTTCTGGCTGCGTAAACCTCACGAATTTCCCAGAAAGCATGACCGACATGAATTGCGTATCTGAAGTCTATTTGGAAGCTACAGCTGTAAAAGAGTTGCCTTCATCAATCGAACACCTCACTGGCCTTCGATTGATGATAAGCTACTGCAAGAATCTTACAAGTTTACCAAAAACCATAGGCAGATTAAAATCTCTTAGGATTCTTATCCTCTCTGGATGTTCAAAGCTAGAAAAGTTGCTAGAGGAACTAGGACATATAGAAGTCTTGGAGGAACTCTACTGCGATGAAACTGCCATTCAAAGCCCACCATCCTCCATTACGCTGTTGAAGAACCTAAAGACCTTATCTTTTCATGGAGTTCACTTTTCTTTGCATGGCTTCGTCCAAGAAAATATAATCACAAGCTAACAAGTCTGATGTTTTCTTCCTTTTCCGGTTTATATTCTGAGGAAATTGGATCTTAGTGATTGTTGTATGCTGGATGAAGGAATTCCTAGTGATCTTGGATGCTTGTCTTCTTTGGTTGAGCTGAATCTTAGTGGGAATAATTTTGTGGATATCTCTCAAGCAAGTCTCAACATGCTTCCGTGGCTCAGAATCCTTGAGCTCGTGGGTTGTGAGAGGCTTGAAAGTTTGCCAGAACTTCCAACAACAATAGAGGAAGTTTTCGCAGATAATTGTGCATCCCTAATGAGTGAAAATATGGGAATATTGACCAACTACAAGATGTTGCAGCGAATATCATTCACTAATTGTGTTGGACTACTTCAGAATCAGCAGAAGCGTGACATGGCTACCTTATTGTGGCTTCACCTATTCAAGGTCTTTTTACGCCTTTATCCTTACCTATTGCTAAAGGGCAAGCCCAGTGCACTAAAGCTCCCGCTATGCGCAAGGTCCGGGGAAGGGCCCTACCACAAGGTTCTATTGTACGCAATCTTACCTTGCATTTCTGCTAGAGGTTGTTTCCAAGGCTTGAACCCTTGACCTCCTAGTCACATGGCAGCAACTTTACCAATTACTCCAAGGCTCCCCAGGAAACAGCCTCTCTATCTCTATGAGGTAGTGGTAAGGTCTGCGTACTTTCTACCTTCCTCAGACCCCACTTGTGGGATTCCACTGGGTACGTTGTTGTTGTTGTTACCCTTACCTATTGCTATTACTTTCGAGATCAGACAATTTATCTCTGTGAGTTTAATCACTGGATACAACAGATAGAATCTCTTAACTAACATGAATGTTGTGATTTTATACTGCAGAAGTGCATTGTTAAAAGTGGTCACTTAAGCATTTACCTACCTGGAGAAAAGTTCCAGAGTGGTTTGGCTACGAACTCA
The DNA here is from genome assembly GCA_011800125.2 of Solanum clarkiae. NCBI lineage: Eukaryota > Viridiplantae > Streptophyta > Magnoliopsida > Solanales > Solanaceae > Solanum > Solanum clarkiae. Next base: position 18,045,564 of record JAABOM020000084.1, on the reverse strand, counting down.
ATGGAACTTCAGTTTCAATGCAGCTGCCAAACAATTGGTACAATGATAAATTCATGGGATTTGCTATCTGTGTTGTGTCCGACCTTGAAACAACATGGTTATCAGTTAATGAAGGTTACCTACAGGAAATGCCACGCATTTCGATTGAGTTTACAATCAAAAGCCACCACAGGAGGAGCACGAGCTGCCTAAGAACATTGGTTTTGTAGGGACAAACAAGTATGTTGCTTCAGATCACACGTCTTGCCTATGTGCCATTTGAAGAATATTGGTCAATCTACAAAAACCACTTAGACAGCCCAAACAATTGGTATCAGATCGATTTTTCTGCAAACTCATTGAGGATACATATTTTCCTGAAAAGTTGGGGAATTCGTATTTTGTACACTGATGACTTGCAGGATTTCACATCTCGAGTGCGCTACTTCAGATGAGGTTTGCTCTCTCTGTTTTATATTCGCGGCTGACTTTTGTAAGTATTTTCAAAAGAATAAAGAAAATGCTATACTTGAACCAAAAGAAAGGACTGCACATTACTACACATTATTAATCAACAACAACGAGGGGAAAACACACAATCTTGATAACTCTTTGTGATAAGGTACACACAATCTTGGTATATATGCGAAAGAAACGAAAGCTAGTAACCAAGACAGGAGAGTTAGTTTTAACAAAATTCCACATTTACCAACACTAGGAAGAGAATGGATGATTCCCAGACACTCTAATATAGCTGGGGCCACCTCTCCAGTCTACAACAAATATCAAATGCCCCTATTTTTTTTTCCTCCCACTAGATAGATATGTGAGACCTTAAAATGGATGGAACTAAATAAAATTGATGAATAACCAAAAGAAATAAATCCGAACTTTGAAATCTCACCCTCTATTGCATCTTTGAGTTCGGTTCCAGACTGTTTACTTGTCGTCCTTGTCAGGCACAAACCTTGGCAGCGTCAATAATGTGTTCAGCCGGGAAACACCTTCTAGTGCAGACCATTCCGTCCCCACCTCTGAGAGCAGTTCCTCATGTTCTGATGCTTCCTCTATCCCTTCTTCTGAAACATCATCGCCTTCTCCTGAAACTTCATGAACTTCTAGAACGGTTCCAGAACGAGGCAATGCAGTTGGACCAGAGGCATCATCTGTCTTGGCACCAACTTCATTTGCTTCCATTGAGACAGTCTTGTCACTGTCTTTTGTATTGGAAGCAGTGGACAAGTTATTTGAGTTTGAATCAAGGAAAAGGCAAACAACTGCACAATCATCAACTTTAGAAGTAGGGTATTTTGTCCTCCAGGCTCGAACAGCTGATTCAACAAGTGATCGAGCTGCAGACGAACGGGATGAAGATGCGATAATCTTTACAACTTCATCATTTGAAAGTACATCCCATATCTGTCATAAGAATTAATTTTTGACAATTATAAATTAGATGTAATAAACACTGAGCAAGAAATACCAAGAAACCATGTGTATATTTGTTTTTGATTGTTTAACCCATGTATACTTTTAAAAAAAAAAATTAAAAAGGATAATACAAAGTACTAAAAACTCAAGTTTATACCCCATCAGTTGCCAGAACAATGAATTCATCTTTTCCCGTTAAACGCCTATATGATATTTCAGGCACGGAGATGAGACCGAAATCCTTGAGGCAAAAATCTCCAAAAGCACGTGCCATGGCAAGTCCAGGAGAGTCGCTATTTGGCAACCATACTCTTGCAACCTCCGGTTCATCGCGAAGAGAAAAAACACGCCCTCTACATTTACGAATTCTCTCAGCCTCCGCTGTACATTTAAGAAGAAGAGGAAATTAGGAGAAGATTAAATTGAAATAAGCACCAATGGCATTAATCAGTAACCTATCCCAAAAAGATTTCAAAAAAATAATGCTTCAAGGGTGCCATCTATAGGTTGAAACTTGAACACTATGTAGAATGACGACCATTACAGTGTTCATTTTTGCACCAAGCTTTTGTCCACATAATGCACACCAGAAAAAAGTCCAAAAGTTCAGCTTCCAAGAACTTGCAAAGGAAGCATCTCAACAACATATCCAGTGAAATCCCACAAAATGGAGTCTGGAAAGGGTAGAGTATTCACAAGCCTTACCTCTACTTCTCTGAGGCAGAGAGGCTATTTCTAAAAGACCTTCAGCTCAAGCAAATCAAAGCAGTAATCAAGAGAAAAATAATAGTGAAGAGACATGAAAACTGGAGCGAATATGCAAAGAACCATAACAACAACAATAACAAGGTGAGGTCACTTAAAAACAATAAACACAGATGATATCAGACATCAAAATACACCGACTACATAAAAGGCTGATACTATGACCAACTTGATACTCTATACAACCACCAAACAAAATACATGAATAGGCTAGTAATACAACAAGTCTCAACTACCTATTAACCTTCTACCCTTTTTCACGATTCCATACCCTCGTAACCAAGGTCATTCTTGGTAAGCTAACATTGGCTCATGTTTTGTCTAATCAGCTCTCTTCAATACATCATTTACCTACCTTTGCCTCTCCTCGACCCCAAAACATCCAACCTCTCACACCTCCTTATTGGAGCATCTTGCACATCTCCTTTTGACAAACCATCTCAGTCTTCCCTCCCTCAATTTGTCCACCATGAAGGACATTCTCACTTTGTCCGGGATATTCTCATTCCTAATTTTATCTCTCCTAGTATTGTCCACACATCCATCTCAATATCTTCATTTCTGTCACATACATTTTCTAAACCAAGGAGTTCTTGACTAGCCAACACGTTGCCCCATACAACAAAGTTGGTCTAGCCACCACTCAATAAAACTTACTTTTGAGTTTTGTTGGTACCTTCTTTGTACCAATGTCACACAAAACTCTGGATGCAATCCTCCACTTCATCCATGTCACACCAATACGAAGTATGACATCATCGTTGATCTTCCCATTTCCTCGGAGCAAAGGCCCCAGGTGCTTAAATCTTTTTCTTTTGGGGACAACTTGTGTATCACGTCTCACATCTATTCCTGCCTCATGCGATACATCACTTGATTTATTCTCCAAATACTCCGTCTTGGGCTTGCTCAACCTGAACCTATCTCCACACCTGCAACCTATCATTAACTCCACCACAAATCTCCTCGATCAAAACATCATTTGCAAATAACATACACCATGGCACCTCACACTGAACATGCCCATGTCAATTCATCTAGCACTAATGCAAATGCAAATGGGCTAAGTGAAGAACTCTAGTGCAACCCCATCTTAACTAAAAAGTGCTCCGAGTTTTCTCTCATGTTCTTCTTCGAGTCTTTGCTCCATCATATATGTCCATGTCCTTTATTGCCCTAATGTAAGCCATCAATACACCTTTAGACTCCAAGCATGACCACGAGATTTCTCTTAAGACTTTGTTCTAACCCTTTTCAAGGTCAATGAACACCATATGTAAAATCCTTTCCTCTCCCTACATTTCTCCATAAGTCTCCTCACAAGGTAAATGGCTTCAATAGTTGAACACATCCATCCTCACAGCCTCATCTCCACCACCTTCACCCAAACTTTCCTGGTGTGACTCAAACTTAATACCACTGTAGTTGTTGTAGTTTTAGTTATCACCCTTGTTCTTATACAATATATTTATAGTACTCTACCTTCATTCATCGGGCATTTTAACAGTCTTAAAAATGACAAAACAAGCCAGTCAACCACTCAAAACGTGCCTTGTTTGTGCTCTTCTAGAACTCTATCGGAATTTCATTAGGTCCAATCACTCTTACCTGACTCATCTTACGCACAACACCCTTAGCCTCCTCAACCTTAAAACACATATGATATCCAAAATCCCATTGACTCTTTGAGTTCTCTAAATCACCCAACACGATGTCCCTATCCCCTACTTCTTTCACGAGACAGATTTTTCTATCCTATTTTGTTCCTAATATACATCATGTTTTCTTCAAAATCAAGGTAATTACATTCCATTTCATTTTACTTCAGTTTGATAACACAGGTAATGTTTGTTGATAACTGGTCATGGATGTAAAAAGCGTCAATTGCACATCACTTCTCCAATTATAGAAAGTTCAAAAAGCTGTCTTGAGAACATGACGCTTCTAAGGATGCAAAGAAGACCTTTAGCCATAGAAGCAAGATGGACAGAATTGGCAGTACATAAATTTAAACTACAAGATTTCAACAGAAGAGAAATTTTAAAGAACTGCACTTTGTCGAGAAGGGCAAACTTCTGCTTCTGTTTTTAATTTATCATGGTGGATGTGTTTGCATTGACAGTTCAACTGCCACTTATACTAGGTAGTTTCTACACTGAAGGACCACCTTAAGTACATGATTTTACCAGCACGATCTCCTTAACCAGTCCCTAATACTGCACCTACACAGATGAGATCCTAATCCTTTTAGTTTATGCAACACTTCAGTCCACAAAATAAGAAAATTTTCAGGTTTTGACTATTATCAAATTTATTGTCACAATATACAAGCAATTAATTCATCACACTCTGCCAATGTTTTACTATTCATCCACTACATAGTTCTGCAGGATGTCGTGCACCCACTGTGATGTTATATTAGGGAAAAATACATAAATTAGTTTGAAAAAGAAATTGTTACAACACAAATTAGTAAATTACCCCCTAAACTTGTCCTAAAAGGTGTGTTACAAACAAACTTTATGGGTGTCCCCTCACCCCCTTATTACTGAATCTACATCAAGAAACTGCTGGGGAACTATTTTTTAACCCTCATAAATATGTAATAAAACCAAACAAATCCTCTAGTGCTGCAAGGAGGCCTAATGCCTTCCTTTTCTCGTCTATCAATGTGAAAATTGATCTTATTAAGATAATGACTCTTTATTTTCAAGATAATTCTCATAAAAACAAATAGAGCAACATAAAAGAATGCCTAGAAACAAGGAGATAATAAAATGATTAGAAAAAGAAAAGAAGTAGAAAATGACAAGTGAGATTGTTCCAGTAGCAAGAGCACTCCACTTCCAGCAAAGAGGTTGGAGTTCGGGTGGAACCAAGGCAGGAAAAGAGGGGCACCGAAACATTGGAAGTCAGTTTGTAAAAAAGAACATGGTAACTGCTATGCTGATTAAATGAGCAGCATAGAGAAGCTTTCAGTTCTTTCCTCTTCCAAGTCCTCTAACTTTAACCTCTTTTTTTCCTCATTGGAAAGATTACTTCTATAATTGCAACAAGAACATAACAAATAATATATGGAGAAGCTTGTTTTTCATTTGAATCCAAGACAAATGAAAATGTCATAATGGTTCATAATTGAGTTGAACAGAAGCAGCCGATTGCAGCAATTTTGAAGCTTATACATTTAGGAGAGGGAAAAATAGGGAGGAGAGATGAAGGTAAATGATAGAAAATTTTAGCAACAAATGAATGATGGTTAGGTATGATGAAGTTTTTTCACAAAACTAAATGGCATCATAATTCATATCCAAGTTGATGGCTACATAAATATAAGAATTGGACAATTTGTACAGCAGTCAAAACCCTAACAAAGGAATTAAGGACTAGAAAGTAATAAGTTCATCAAATCAACACATGTCGGTAGTCTTGTAAGATGATCTATGCAAAAGCAAGAATCTGGAAAAGTGATCCATCATCAGTTCAATTGGCACTACACAAAAAAATGAAACCAACCTGGTAGATTAGGCTTCAGATCCACTGTCAATTGTACAGCAGTTAGAGAACCATCTTTGTCTCTGGTGCCCAGAATTGCTCGAGAATCGCCTACGTTTCCTATAACAAGGTCCTGGCCCTGCAAGAAAAAGAATTTATGGGGTTCACTCTTCCAAGGAACACAACATAATAACTAGCTAGATTCAAATTTCCAGATCTGTCAAGTACCTGCTTAACAAGGGTTACAGCTGTTGTCCCACTACAGAAGCAGTCAATGTTGGTGTAGCTTTTTAGTTCTCTGTCCATTACCTTATAAGCCTTCAAAAATGATTCCTTCAAAGTCTGAAAGATCTCTGGGTGCTTTTCAGTCTCTTCAACCTCTATTGAGACCCTAGACTCATCAGCAGCAGATATAAGGTTAGCATCCTCATGACATAGGCTAACCCCAGCATTTAGACTGATCTCCTTTAGAACATCCTCGCTTTTCAGATTAACTTCCCAATGTGCACTTAGCTTCAAAGGAAGGGAATCTCTGACTCGCTTGGCAACCATATGCCCATGAGGACCATGGCCATCAAAAACACCACAGAATACTGTATCTGTTCTGGAACCAAAGTTCTGAAATTTAATCATAAAAGATGAATTAGGAGTTGCTCTCCATAGAGGTATAATGAGACTAGCAGAATTAAAGGATAACTAGGCAAAAACAGCGCAAAAATGAAAAGATGTGAACAAATCCTCTGCCCAACAACAATACACGGATCTGCAAAGAAAAGAAAGAAATGGTGGAATCTAAAGAAATACTTCCCTTAGCTTGATCAAAAATGAAATACTTCCTTGCTAGGCATGTCCAAGAAACTATAGCATATCAATCTAGGAAGAATGTTATCAGTAGCTAGCTAATCACAGTATCTCATAATTATTGTGTTATTAAACCTTTCTCCCACATGCATCCTCTAAGTTTTTGTTATTCTGAAGAATCAATTGCCTAATCACAGGATTGTTCATGCTTTTATCTTTAATTATCCATGCCAGTGTTGTGAAAGGCGATCGATCGCCTTGTCGCCAATGGTGAGAGGTGAGGCGACCCTTCATCACCTTTTAGCTTTATGCCGAGGCAATATTCAAAAGGCAATGCCAAAGCGACAATGGCGAGAGGCAAGAAAGGCGAGAAAGGAATCGCCGTTTGTATTTACTTTTAAAAAAAAAAAAGGCAACCAATTTAGGGTTTTAAAAGTTAAAAGATAATTTTAGGGTTTTCTTTCCAATTTGCACAATTGCACTCCTACACTTAGACTTTGACTCCAACCAAATGACCCAATTAGACTTCTCCAACGACCAGCCAAACCATTCTGGAGACTCCAAAGTCCAACCAATATGTATTTCTTTTTTTTTTCTTCTTCTTTTCTTCTTCCTGTGTTTTTTACTTCTTCTATTTCTTCAGACTACAGAGTTACTTCCACCTCTATTATTATTCTCACTTTTTGACTTTTGTTTTTTTTTCCCTCATTCAACTTCTAGCCTTGTTGTATGTACTATCTAGTTTTAGTTTTTACTACAACAACATACCCAGTGAAATCCTACAAGTGTAGCCTGGGTTGATGAAATATTTGCTAATATGTTATTGAGATTGAGATCTTGGTTATTTATATATGCAATTAAATATTTTAATTTTTGGTATTAATTGATGCCGTACTTCAAAAAGGGGAGTGCCTCGCTGCTCCCTTCTCACCTTTCGTCGCCTTTCCCTTTCCAAAACATTGATCCATGCCCCTCTTAAAAGTGAATGAACATGGAGAACAAGTCTGCTAAGTTCCACAGCAATAATTAAACTGACTATGCCTCAAATCTGAAACTAGTAGGGTCAACAATGTGAAGTCTCCATAAACAAAAAACTTGAAACCCAAAACAAAAGAAATTTGTTTTAGAGATTTTTGCGTTTATCCATCCTGAAAGATGACTTGCTAGGGAAACTTGAAGAATACAATGATTTGGTACAAGTGAAGCACAACTAGGAGGAAAATTATTTTTGATAAAAAAAACTAGAAGGTTTTCAACACCTTCAAATATACTACAACACCAGACAAAGAAAAAGACGAAGAAAGAAGGTTTCAAGGAGGGAACACATCATAGGCAGCAGTGGAGCCACCTTGTCCCTTCACTGAAAAATGACGCTATGCAAATAGGTAAAGGAAAATCCTTTTTGTATAGATATTATTATTAGTTGAATACCCTTGACTTCTTCATATGTTAATTTTGAACACGGTTAATATGGTTGATTATAGGAGGCTTGATTGGCTGACGAAGATCAACAAGTTTGGCAGTACTCACAAATCAGAGGGTCAACTTAATACTCAGGAGAACAATCTGAGATCAAACACACCCACCAACTCCCTAAGATTGAAGTATAAGCACTACACAGGCTGAAGCAAATACAACTATGATAAAGCAAATACAACTATGATTAGGCTCCAAAAGTATATTCCAAGATAACTATTTGCAACTACAGTAAGATGAATTTGAAGGACTAACCTCCCAAACAATCATGGCATCTTGATTAGTTCCTTTCTTGCCTTGCTGAGTGAAGAGTGAAGCTGCCTCACTGGAGCCATTCAAGAACAAACGTCCAGGAGTCTTACGCAGCTGTTCTTCCTTGCATTTGTTGAAGGATGAATTTCTAGAAACCCGCCTGCTCTTCTTCTTCTTAATTCCAACATTAGATGTAGGAGAACCCGGAACAGGGGTCCTGCTTTCATAAGTTAAGCAGGACCCCGTCCGGAGAGCCCGGACTATATTCAATAAACAATCCAGAGCAGCAACACAACCAACCCTACTATTTTCCCTATTCGGATCCGTCACAGCCGTTTCTAATAACAAAATCCTACACAAATTCTTTCAAAATTCAAGTACCCACTTCTCCCCTCAATCCAACAAATCCACCATTTTCATCCAAAAGATGAAAATCACAACCCCTCTTCAACTGCAAACACCCAGAATCTATTGCCCCCAAAAAATCTTTCAGCCTCAAAAAGTGCTGAACCTTTATAAAAGAAAATCTACACAAGAATTCCAGGAATTTAATACTAATAACAATAACCCTTTTCACTACAAAAGTAAGTGCAAAGATGGAGCATCCAAAAGGGGTTGCAGATCTATATAAACTAATCCCACTTCCAATACCTTTATTCCTCTGGTTACAGACCTCAAAGAAAGCAAAGCATAATAAATATCAAGAAAAATAGACAGATCGAATCTAAAAATGAAAGACAGAAAAAAGGGTGACCCAGAAAGGGAATGAATGGGAAGAAGCAAGATTGAGAGGAGGAGAATAAGAATCGCAACAAACTAGACACCAACAGAGGATAGAGATCACAGAAAAACACAAATGTTTTTCCTTGAGTAAATTTTAGACATACAGATTTGCTATTTTTGTTATATATGTGTGTGTATAAATTGTTTTTGTATATTTACACAGTGAAGAGAGAGAATAGGGGTAGGTTGGACATTGTGGGGTAGAGATTCCAGCTATGGGCCTATGGCTGCCATGCATTTCTGTCGCTTGTTGTTTTGGAAAGGAAAAAAAAAGTTAGTACTGTTTTATTCATCATTGTATGATACTTGATCACTTATTATACAACAACAACATACCCAGTTGAATCCCACAAGTGGAGTCTGGGGAGGGTGTGATGTACGCAGACCTTACTGCTACCTCGTAGAAGTAGAGAGGCTGTTTCCCATAAACCCTCATCTCAAACCCAAAAGCAGAGAAGAAACTAGATAT
>JAABOM020000084.1:18022379-18036016 GCA_011800125.2 Solanum clarkiae | reverse complement strand
TATTTTTTTAATACAATATATAATAACATTCACAACCTTCAGTCATTATTTTTTATGATATTTCTTCATATTTTTCTATTAAAAAAATTACACTATATAATATAATTTTTATTAGCTAATTCTTATTTTTTTAATATTTTTATTTTTTACAAAAAAATTTAATTTAACAAACTTAAAGACTAGAAATTCTATTTTTAAATTAAATAAGAAGAAAGTTTTATTTTTAAATGCATACCATGCACACATAAAAATATTTAAACTATATAAGATGAGAGATTTATTTTAAAAATGAATATTAAATAACTAAAGCTAACAAAGAAAATGCATAAAAAATTACTAATAAAGTGAAGGATATTTTTGTAAACAAACAACATATTCTTAAAATTTATCCAACAAACCAAACACTCAATGAGAAATAACCTCAACATAATTTATTCCATCATTACTAATCTTCAACATAATTTATCACATCACAACTTCTATTTCAATCAAACGACCCGTTGAGTGACATGAATTGACCTTATAATAACCAGCAATGACATTGGAAAAAGAAGAAACAACAAATAAAAATAGCAACATTAATCATTATATATATGGCCCTATCAATTCGATTATCAACTTGTTCCCACATGTTATACGTGTTTGGACAATATATTATATTTATGTGAAAAGGAAATGAGCTCTCTGATTATAATAATGTTTATGCTGCTTTTACAACATTAATTATAACTTTCTGACCATGCAATTGTCAAACTGGATTTTGAAATATTGCATAAAATATATATTTACTAATCACATTTGATTGTTCACCAATCAATGAGTTGTTTCTTCCACTTAAAATTAAAATTATGCATGTGCTTGGGAATAATTCAAGTAAAATGTATTGTTGGGATATATGAGCATTTTAATAATATAATCATACATGCCACTCATTTGTTGCATCACCTTTTGTGCCTCATTACTCACATGAGTTAATGCAAAAAAGTGGCTATAATTTTTTTAAAAATTACTACAACAGTTTACACATTATTTATCTCCTTATGTGTTATAATATATGTAATCTTTAGGTTATTCATTTATTATTTTATATTTTTTTATTTATTACAAAAAAGAATTTTATTTATTTTTACTTATCATCGTTTGATTTGACACACTCATTAAGAAAATAATTGCTAATATAAGTATTTTATCACATTATCTCTATTAATTAATGTTTAGTGTTAGACTTGGGAAAATAATTTGGAGAATAGTACTTAATGGAAAGGATAAAACATGAAAAAAAAATTATCTTTTTTTTTTATATGTCAAAAGTGACAAGTAACATAAAAATCTATTTTAAGAATAAATGATAAATAAAGTTGAACCAATGGAGTAATACATTTTCCAAAGTATTCAATTTAATATATTCAACGGTATATAATAATATTATCCTTATTATTTTTTATTTTTTGAAGTGTTTATCAAATCAATAGTGGACAACTATTATTAGACAAAAAACGTATATTCGCTTAGTTCATGTTAAACTCAGATCCCCAACTACTTTTCAATGTACAAAGAAATTGAAATAACTTTTGTCAATATCATTGTGAAGGAACAATTCGATAATTACATCCCCACAAAGAAAAAATTAAAATGATTTCGTATCTTTGCAAAAATATTAGTAACTCCTTATAAGCTTTACAATTGTTTTTATACATATTTGATGAATACTTATCATTAATTTTAATTTTCAGAAAATTCATATGTTAATTTACATTGATAAAATTTGTTGAAAAAAGATAGACCATGAGATGAGGGACAATAATTGTAAATGAAAAATAGCACATAGTCAGCTTCTTAACTTTTCAAAAATTTTCAATTAGACACTTGGTGCGTATTTTTATTTTTCAGTTGGACTATTAAGTTAATCACATAAAATATGTTATCTCCTTTTATTATATGCATCAATGTTTAGTAGAAAATGTCTGAAATTTTATAGCTTATTGAGGCGAATGCGTACAGTAAAAGAGAAGGATATGTTTTATAGTGCTGACTTGACTATTTGGAACACTTTTTTTTAGAAGTTAAGATGTTCAACTTAGTTTGAATTTCTAAAATGAAATATCGAAACAATTTTAAGGAGATATTTACAGGCATGCTCATAATTTATGCAATTGTAATTTTGAAATATACATGTGATCAAACAACTACTTTAGGTGAAGAATGAAAAATTATAAGACAGTCCTTTTTGTGATGAATCTCAATTTACAAGGTATTACGTCAACCGAGCAACCCAAGCACCCAGAATATAAGTTTTATAAAATATTAATTGAGATATGATTAGGGGTGGCAAAATTAAACTTAATCCATCCAGTCCATGAAAGTTTAGGTGAGTTATATTAGCTCAACACATCTCAACCCAATCCATTTAAAATTGGGTTGTATAAAACCTAAATTGACTCGAGAGAGATCTTTTCGAAATATTTTTAAAATTTGATATATTTTATATAGCAAGAATAAGAAAAAGATAATTTAATGAAGTACTAAATACTAAAAAAAATGAATAAAATAGGTAAAAGTTGAATTTAGTTGACTCTTAACCTGCTCTATAACTCATTACTCAACACATTTTGACCCAACGCATTTTGACCTAAGAAAATTTAAGTTGGATTAAATCTTGACTCATTTGTTATCTTTAATATATTATAATCCGCTCAAATTTGACCCAACCTGCATGATGATCAATTACATGTTTATACCTCGTAATAATAAACAATATATTTGCCTAGTTAAACTTGACTTTTTTCAATTTTTTTTAGGTTCAAACAATGTCCAATCACCAAGATGACAACAAACAAGTTACCATATTATGATTTATGTTGATCATTCACAGGAACAGGTTCCACTTTTTTAAAACAACATGGATATTATAAATATGTATCATAAAACTCGATATACAATTACAATGCACGTTGGAGAGGTTTAGATTACAACATTCGCCTAACAACAGGAATATTACTACTATTTATTCTCAGATGTTTGAGGATGCAAAGATTTTTGACTTGTTGAAGAGTCACCTAAGAGCTCAGATCTCAACTTCATCAGCAATCGTCCAAGATAGTTAAGGCCTTCTCCGTCTCGACCTCCTCCCCAGAATAGGTCATGTGGTGAACCCTCCACAAGAACAGACCCCGCAGTTGACAGCAACAGAGAGTTCAAATAGGGGTATGTCGTGAACTTGCATTTTAAGGCGTTGTACATGACATCAATCTTGATAGATTCCCAGTCCGGTCTTACCTGGAACACACAGGAATAAGAAAGGAATGAACACAAGTTAGACCCCTAACTGCATTATACACAATGGACCATTAGTACAGAGATAAAAGGTCCCTTCGCGAGCAAGCAAAAAGGAGTGCAGTGCAGAACGAATAGCCTAAATTGTAAAGATCAATTATTTCTTGCTTGCATCAGAGAGTTAGATTAAGACTCGGATCATCCATGTCCAAATTTGTTAAAATTGCTGGAATTAACAAACGAGGTTAGAAACAAAACTCATTAAGCACTTCCGAGCATGGTTTCCTAAGTTAATGTTTGCTACTAAACTACAACTCTTTATTGCACACTGGCAATACTTCCAAAGTCTCCTCCGCTAAATACTGCCCCCAACATTTCAAATTAACTACTTCTTTGAAGCATCCTTTCTGGAATCTGGCTTACCTCACCCTAGACCCTGGGATTGTGCATAGACTCTCAATTCAATATGACATCCAGACCAAACAATATTTTCAGTAACAAACAAATCAAAATACAAACTTTTCCCTGTATATATTCCAAGTTTGAGGTTGCACAATAAATTCATAAAAAGACTCTTTTTATAGCCATGGTGTCCGGGTCAGCTTGCGCGTACCTCAACTAATTCCACTGGATACATGTCACCTCCCACAAACAACGAGTATCTGGTAACTCTATCCACCAAGGCTCAATATTCTTTTTATCAACATATCTTTGTTCTCAATATCTTTGATTAGTCTGGTGTTTACTTTTATGAACCAACGAAATACCTAATGTTGATACATAATAAATTGTTGATTATTTTATGGACAACCGAATAGGTTCAATAATCAATAACACTTCAGTTTTACGGGGGATCTGCAGGCTGCTAGCAATCATTTCAAAACTCCTTTTTCATTCGTTAAGTAGTGTTTGCTTAAATAAACTAGTTTTACGGGGGATCTGCAGGCTGCTAGCAATCATTTCAAAACTCCTTTTTCATTCGTTAAATAGTGTTTGCTTAAATAAACTAGTTTTACGGGGGATCTGCAGGCTGCTAGCAATCATTTTAAAACTCCTTTTTCATTCGTTAAATAGTGTTTGCTTAAATAAACTAGTTTTACTTCAAAAATTTTTTAGAAAAAAAAAATGCCTGTTGGGTTTTAAATTATTTGTTTTGGCTTAGCAAGCTACGGGAGGCGGACAGGTTCATGTGAACCCATTAGCTTTTATCCGGACCTTATATATGTATTGAGAAATCTACAAAAATATCTATAAAATTTGACTGTGAACCAGTTACAATTGTATATTAATGTGAGATTGTTATACGAACTCATAAACTTCAAATCCTGAATCTGCATTTGCTAGGCCACTTTAGAGATACCATTTAATACAGAATAGATAGCTTCTGACCTCACCCATTTATCATCAAGCATTTACATTACAATTGATCATATTCTGCTGTCTAGTTAAGTGGCATACTTATGCTTTCTGGACACAAGAATAAAGCAGCCTCGCAAAGAAGGGACCACTTGAAAAATGATGGTACATGGAAAAGCAATGGGATAATATTTGTAAATAGAATGTAAAGAATTACCAGATTAGGTTGTTGCCTCTGTATTCTCCTTCCAATCCGTGCTGCTTCCTCGGGGCTCTTTGCACATTTTAATTCTTCAATACACCTTTTAGCTACAGGATCAGATACCCCGACAAACTTTTGTGCCTTTAATCAAAGAATTATTTGTCAAATGTCTGAAAGACGCTGCGAATAATGAAGTTTTATCTTTTAAGTTTTTCAACCTGGTAATAATGCTCTACACTGGGCCAGGTGACAAGTTCATTTTCATCAGGCATTTGAATTGGATGGAGGGAGAAGTTAGAGAAGGCACCATATGGATCCCATGTTTTGTAAAAGAATATGATGCTTGATTCATAAGGAGAAATGGAAGGATCAATGGCTGAAGTTTCTAGTACTGATGGAATAGTAGGCGTCAGGTCAGGAACTGGTTGCAGAAACCCACTAACAAGTATGTCAGGTCCAATCTGCATATTCATATGACTTCAGAGTTTAAAATTAACTCACAGAAAAACTATTCATGGTTAAAAGGTAAGTCACAAGAGGGGGAAACTGTCCAAAGGGATAACGAGGTTTCAATTTATCTTGTTTCATTTGAAGGTGGTTAATAGCTATCCCCTACCTGCCGCTTCATCAAAGAAATGATATCACAGGATGACATTGAGAATCCTTCATAATAGAGCAATTGAAAGGCAATACAACTTTTAGCAGTTATTGCATACTTTACAGTTCTACCAAGTAAAAGAAACACAAAGATCAACAAAAAATAGTCATGTGTTGTTGTAGCATCTTATAGCTATAAGGTGAAAAATTATTTCAGCATTTAGGTACATCAGTAATTAGATGTTAATGGCATGGAGGCCTTTGTTTTTTACCAGCCTTGATAGATTATCATAGTGATACAGGATGTTGAACATTGTTTGAAACTACAATGCACTTGGTTGAGGCTAGCCCAAGGAAGTAATATCTGCTTTTCAGACCCAGTACCAACAACGTGCAAATGTGGGACCCTAATAGAGAATGAAAGATAGTGTAATTGAAATGCAAGCATTGGCACATGGATATTGAATGAGGAATCTAACTGAGTTCTAACTTGAGCAATTTTTTATCTTTTATTTTTTGAAAGAACAGAAGTAACACGGGAATAAGTGATTTCCTATGCAATCCTACTTATCCTTTTAATGAATGCTGAAATTTTGACTACTTTTTCTTTACCTTATCCCATTTTGACAGCTAAAGTTCACTCCAAGGTAAAATATCGACTAAATAATCTTCTACGCTTCAATCACAAATTAGTTAAGGTTGGCTACATGAATTCTTTGAGTACATTGTGCCTATTCAGTTCAAATGATTCATTAAACTTTAGCCTATGTCACGCCAGCCGTTAACTACTGCAGCCTTCTACTTTATAGTTTGGTATTGGTTGTGCTTCGTGAAGCTCCCACATGCAGACTCTTCTACTTACGTGAAAACTTTTACAAATGTCTTTGTATGCTAGAATTAAGAAAACCTTAAAAGTCTGTAGGAGTGACACATTCTTAGGAAAGGTGAAAGACCACTTTTTGTGTTAAGCTTCTACTTACAAGTCTGGGTGGCGTTTGTTATTACTGACTGCACTGTCATGGAGCTACTTTAAATTTAAATTTCAATACAAATATATATGTGTTACCAACCTCCAAAAAAGCTTATGAATACAGCTTGTCAAGGAGGTTATTATGCATATCCGGAAGGCCTTTTTTATTCCATCCGTTGTAAATAAGCTACTTACAACCCAGCAATGGGGTTTTACCGTCTGTTTGGATGATGATTTCCCATGGTTTCTTAATGTACGGTACTGTATGGTATGGTATTATACAGTACAATGCAATATTTGGATAGATTGTATGGTTTGCTATTGTTTAATGATAATTTTGTTGTTTGGGTTGACTGTATGGTACTATATCGTATCTGATATATTTACGAAAATGCCTTTAATTATTATATATATTAAATTTATCAATATTTTTAAAAAAAATAATAAAAGATAATTAAAAATGGTAGCCAATTACATAAATCTATAGCCCAAAACTGAAGTAACTTAATTTATGTGAAATAAGAGAAATAAAAAAAACTATACTGCATATTTAAAGAACTTTTAAAAAATAAACCTCAAAAGATAGATTGAAATGTGGAAGAGAAGACTTGAGAGGAAGAGAAGCTTCAAAAGTTGATACAGAAGAGAATGAGTAATACGATTGTGGAAGCAGTAAATATATGAGGGGTAAAGTTTTAATAAAAAATAAAGGATAAATTAAAATTATCTAAAATTAAGTGTATAATTGGAAAAAACAAAAAGGAAACGATAGGATACCACCGAATTGGTGGTTTCAAAAAGTGAGGGTTTTCATGGTTATAAAGCCATGAAACCAAACCATACCATACAACGTAATTAAAGAAACAATCAAAACAAACATGGTTCTCTTACAGCTATACCATACCACACCACGTTAAACCACCATCCAAACAAGTTGTTAAGGAAGAGAAAGTATGGAAAACTACTACAGCATGTTGCTTAGACATGGTGTAAATAGTTAGCAAGATATTTAATAAAACTCAACAAGTGTAATTAGCATAATCTAATCGAGCATTGAAAAAACCCAAGGTTTGTTTACTTCAGTGGATCTATCAGAAAGGATACCAGGACATAAGACAAGGAACTAGACCCAAACAAGAAAACACGCAATTTGTTTAAGGACAAAAAGAGAAAAATGCACAGGTTGTAACTTGTGCACATGACACATAATTAAGGATTAAGCCAGACCAGACAGCAGTACATGTATTTCTCTTTCCCTCTTTTGGAAGGGGAGTGAAGGATAAGTACAGCAAGAGATGCATCTACTATGCACATAATCAGAAAATATATAAGAGAAGCATATCAAACCTGCTCATACGAAACATCAATTAATTCCAGGGCCTGGGTCATCTCTACCATCCCAAGCTCCCCAACTGGAGATGGTGCATTTTTCCCACCTATAATTTTGGGAGCAACAAATGCATGTACCTGCAGTAAGGTTTGTGACATATATAACTGCAATACTAAAACAAAAATTTCTCTCCACATGCAAACTATATGTAATTTCCTTCAGTAGAGCAGACAGAGATCTGTTCAATTACTCAGTCAACTAGAAGAGCTACCAAAAAACAGGACTGCTGAATAGTCAATATGATGACGAAAACACCATAAAAAGTGATATTGTAAACAAAGGAAGGAGGAAACATGAACCCCTGGGTGTTTGATATACTATTCTTTGAGCATTGATGAATTTTTGACAGTACCAGATATAACTGCATGAATCAAAACAAGTACGTGCACTAGACACGTCAGACTGATGCCCTAATTTAGTTAAAAACACTGTAGAATTAGACAAGTATCTATCCTTCCATTTCGATTGTTCAGTGAAGCAAAAAGCCACTGAATCAGGCAGCTAGCTGCTATTCACTTGTGTATCCCATTTCAGAAATTTAACAGAACAAAAGATATCTTCCTGACAAGTAATAACAGCTCAGCAGGAGATCCAAGAATGATAGCAAGAAAAGATTATGAGAGTATACCTTGTGTATGACTCCAGAAGAAATAGCTGATGCAGCCAGTGTCCCTCCACACTCCCACAAAATGGAGAGGTAACCACGATCATATAAGTACTCCATAACATCTCTGGGATCCAAAATATCAAATTCCACCACTTCAACACCTTTGGACGCAAGCAATTTCTGAAAACTTCTCCTTGCACCTCTTTGTGTAGCAACTAAAGTGGGGACCTCAGAGACATCCCAAAGATTGGCTTCTTCTGGAAGATCAAGAGTTTGAGATAATACAATACGCCGGGGCAGATGGTCGCCTCCATGTCTAACCGTCAAACGTGGATCTAAAACCCAAAATCAAAAGTAAAGCAGCAGTAAATATCTGGGACATCTAATCAAAGTTAAGCAGCATAAAGCCATTTTGAGCATCTCTAATAATGTTGACGGGATATTCAAAGCATTCAGGACATTCATAGAGGAATGAGAAGAGTCATACTGTCTCTGCGCACAGTATTTCCTCCAACAATAACAGCATCACTTCTACCCCGCATTTCAAAAACTCGAGTTCTTGACTTTTTGCTACTGATCCATGACGCATGACCACTACTAGCAGAAATTTTCCCTGTGTACACAAAATATGACCCCAGGTGATTCTCCAATTTGTTAATGAAGCTTGTGGTTTGTTACATCATAGGTTATGCGCTCACCATCAAGTGTCATTGCATACTTGAGAACAGAGAATGGGACTTGACAGGCAGCTCTATATAGTAAAGGAGCATTGACAAAAAGGCAGGATTTGATAGCATCCTGAAAATTACAGAATGTAAGTGTTAGCTTAGAAATTGTAGAACATAAGAATTAACTCTACAATGAGAAAAATTTTCCCATGAAAAGCTTGATTGATCGAAGCAACAGTCAACACATCAACAGTACTTCAACGGAAAGGGGGGGAATTGCAGTTTCACTAGGATTAACTGGGCTTAGCTTAGATAAATGCTCTTTAAACTCATTCAATATCTTTCCCGCCTTATCCTGCTAACCTGCTTAGCATGTGCTTTCTTGGGTGCTACGTAAAATAGTACCTGCTAGCGCGGCTACATAATGGAAGGGAAGGAGCCTAAATTGACTCCCTTCTTGTTTTCTTTGCTACTTAAATACCATAATTTTCTTTGCAATTTTAATGGTTAAAATTCTTGGTATCCAGCAAGGAGTCTGAATCATACAAGTGGAATTTAGCATATAATTTGTGGTGATTTAATATAAATGCAAATAATCAGATGTAAACGTGCATGAATGGTACAATTCCTTTTGAAGATGATAACATGCAACTTTTATAGAATATTTTAAATTACAGGGAACCATAAAAGCTATTTAGCTAATAATAACTTCAAAAAGTAGCAAGAGTAGATAGATATTCACCATAACTACAAGGTAAAAACAAGGACATGGGTGAAAGAAAAAGTGTGCAGTTAGCGCTACTTTTTTTTCCATGTAGAATGTTTTTATTGCTCCAGAACTAACTATTGAGTGCGTACAAGAAGTTAATTTGCAAAACAGAAGCTCATCAAGTGCATTATTCAGGATGTACTACATATTAGATTACCTCAATAGTCTTATTCTGTATATCTTCCCCAAGCACATCAACTTGAAGACCTTCACTCCTCAATGCGTGAATGGCATTGCCACGAAGGTGTTTCAGTGGATGACGTATCCCAACAACAACTCTAGTAATCCCTGCCTGACAAAGATGCATCAATTGCATTTCTGCTAAACTTTAACACAAAAGCATACATATTATCAACTTTTGCAATCAGTTTTCCTGTCTAATGATGATGAAACAGATGAATCCTTGAAATGTTATGTGAACTTGAATCCTTGAAATGTTATGTGAACTTCTCCTCCCAACAATAATGTATTACAGTACCATGCTCCTTAACACCATAACATGTGAATCTGGAAGCATTCAAATTAAAGCACAAATAGTGAAAAACAGAATTCAAAATCTGAATAAAGTTCATTACTTAAAGTGATTCTTTCAATCATTCATCCATTGGATCCTTTATTCATACTTATTCAATTGGAAGCTAAGTTGCTCGGACCATCCAAAAATGTTGCCGCACCCGAATTGGATCTTTCAAAAATACACTATTTTTGGAGGATCCGACACATACCCATCGATATTTTTGAAGAGACCGGGCAACATAGATTGGAAGTACAGATCTAGTTCAAAAATTATATTCGCATATGCAAAGCCAAGCCGACACAATAGGCATTGTGATTCTAATCCCAGGTAACCCACTATCATATCACAATTACGCTTTTCATTCTTCTTTTTTTTGAATTACAAAACTAATAAACTGAAAAAAGATGGATTATTTTGTGAAAGAATTTTTGGTCCGATAGAAAGCAGAATATCATTTGAAAAATAAATATATTCATTCTGTAGTAGATCTTTTACAAGATCAATTGGATCGGCTCTGGTTCATTAAGCAAATGTGTCAATTCGGTTGCGCAGATAAGCATTCACTTCCATGGAAGCCAAGAATTGGAATATTATCTATGCTTCGAACATCACAGTTAAGAAGCAGAAGGATTAGAATCCGGAAAGAAGTCCAAATGCATGTATTAATTCTTCTCGTGAAACATATATGGTTCTTTATGCCTGTGAATTATTTAAAGAAATTTCATTTTGTATACTTGTAGTGTATGCTGATATTCCTTGAGTGCCCTTTTTTCAATTCTCACAAAAAAAAAAGGATCTCTAACTTAACCAATCCAATTTTACATGGTGTCTGCATAAAGGACTGCTGAATAGACAAATTTGTTTAGTTGAAATAGAATGAAGTGTTCAAATCGAATAAATATACCTTGATTAAGGCGGAAACGGCACTGCTATCACAGTGACAGTCTCCAGGTTCCATATTAAGATAAGCAGTGGCACCTATACACTGCTCGCCGGCGGCTTCAACAGCTTGCACCTCCGCCGGAACTGTCCCTTCGGCGTACAAGTAACCTTCTCCGAGCACAGTACCTCCACCATTTGGAACGGCAATAACGCAGCCGAAGTTCGGATGTGGAGCGGTAAATCCAGCCGATTTGTCAGCTAACTCGGCAGCACGTTTAATGTAGAGAGAATCAAAAGCTGAAGCGGTTGTGTAATTGTGGTTGGAAGAAGAAGAAGAAGCATTAATGGGTTTGCAGAGAAATGGTGTAGCTAATCCTCCAAGCAAATGCGCCATGGTTTTTGTGGTCTGAAGATAATTGCAGAAGGAATATGTTTAATAGCTTCGATGAAGAAGCATCATGCCTATTTGTTATTTGAGCCGTAAATAATCGAGTCTCCAAGCTTCATGCACTTCACTCAATCAATACTAAGGGTCTGTTTGGACATTCACCTGCTAAATCAATATTAGTATAATTATTAGATGGTAATTAACTAAAGAATGAACGGAAGTCGACAAAATGCTATTGTCGAATAAAGTGACAGTCGACTTCAACATACTTTATCTTTTCATGAAAAACAAACCTTTTAGCGATATGGATGAAAGCTCGACTATTAGAATGCAGAGGCACCAATAAAGATATTAGAATGGTAAAAACTTCAAATAAACGAACCAATCAGGTTAGTTCAACAATCACCCTTCACATCAACTTATACTCCATTTCAATTGAACTAAGCAACGATTTTCACAAAATAGGAGAAGATGCAAGAAAAATATAAAAGTCATTGAATAATGTTATTTGAATCCAAGCTAGTAACCCCATTTAGAATCACAAAAAAACAAGCAAGTTGAAAGATGGTGAATTAGACATGAAATGACCAAGACCAAAATCCTTTTATAAATAATGAAGAACACGCAAAGCGGCAGTGAAATGCAGGACTTGCAGATCTTGCATATACTAACTAAGATGCTGGACTGTGAAAAAAATTTTGGTCCAATAGAAAGCAGAACTTATCATTTGAAAAATAAATGAATTCATTCCATAGCAGATGTTCTACAAGATCAATTTGGATCGGCTCTGGTTCATCTATAAAATGTGTTAATTCAGTTGCCCCAGATAACCATTCACTTTCATAGAAGCCAAGAATTGGACTATTATTTATGCTTCTAACATCACAGTCAAGAAGCAAAAGGATTAGAATCCGGAAAGTAGTCCAAATGCAAGTATTGGTTCTTTATGTCTGTGAATTATTTACAGAAATTTCATTTTGTATACTTGTAGTGTATGCTGATATTCTTTGAGTGCCTTTTTCGCAATTCTCACCCAAAAAAAAAAAAAAAAAAAAATCTCTAACTTAGCCAACCCAATTTTACATGGTGTCTGCATCAACACTAAAGCTGTGACTTTGGGCCCCAAAATATAAGTGCTTCAAAATTACAAGTCCTCAACCGCCAAAATACACATACATCCGAAGACGAAATGAAGTAATAAGTTGGAGTAAGAGGAAAGACTAAATGAAAAAACAAAAGCATTGAGCAGAAGAGTGAAGATGAAGGAGATATACATACATAAAAGGAGACCACCGGATCTGATGTAAAATGGGAATTGTGAGACGGGATAGCACACTTGGAGATAACAAATATCCCCTTAATTAAATAGAGTAGAAAAATACATTTCAACTATTAAAAATAGAGCAAAAATATTTATTTATTAGATTTTGATTCAAAAATATCTTTCTCTTAAAATTTTACAAAAAAATAAAATAAAAATACTCCTCTCTAACGGAATGACCTCATGCATGTTATATACACAAAAAACACCATACCATCATTCCATGTAAAACCCCATTGAGGGACTTAAGAGGTTTTCTCCTTGAATATTGAGTCTAAGACTTAGTCTTTTCAGGTCAAAAAGAAAATATTATTATTTCACTTGCAAATGTCTCAAAGCAAACTTTCGGCTTCTAGTCTTATACCTACTATTTGAGGAGAAAAATTAAAATAATAAAAATAAAAAGAATAAAAACGAATAAAAAAACTAAATATTATCAAAATTAAAGAATTCAACTTTACTTAAAAAGTAGAATACAAATAAAATCATGTTAATGCAAAAAATAAATAAAAAAAGATAACATGAGAAATTACAGAAATTACAGAAATCATATGAAGTAAATATTGAGAATGAGAAGGGAAAAAAATTAAATATAATTAAATAAAATATAATTTTAAGAAATATTAAAATAATAAATATAAAAAGAATTTTAAATAATAAAATAAAAAAATAGATATAGAAATAAAAGAATGAACTT
>JAABOM020000084.1:17994373-18022279 GCA_011800125.2 Solanum clarkiae | reverse complement strand
AAAATAGATATAGAAATAAAAGAATGAACTTAAAAAGTAACCAGCTTGTAATTATATCATATAATTACTAGTAATTTACCGTTATTCCCTATAAATTGGAGAGTATAATTACAACATGTTAATTACACTCAATTACCTATTGATCAAGTAATTATTTGTCCAACCAAACAGGTTAGACGGTGTAAATTACACTAATTCAATTACTAGAGTGGCTTTCCAAACTGGTCCTAAATCATCAAAATCATGCAACTGACAAAAATCATGTGTAAACAGAAATAATCATCACTACAAGAAAAAAAGGCTTATTAAAGATCAATATTTACGGACAATTAGAAAATCTGATCCCTGTATGTGCATATATAAGGAAGAGTTTTTTTTTTTTTTTGTTCGTTGATACATGTTTCTCATTCTAAATATTTTATATTTGGTCCCTAAAATAATAATATGGGGATTTGGGGAGTGAAGCGCTAAGGAAAATAAATATACGTACTAAAAGTGTATTTCAATATAACCTCTCTCACTCTTAATTCTCTACAAATAAAATTAGAACTCCTCCATCTCTCTAAAATCCAATACAGACCTTATCTTCTTCTATCTCCATTCTCCCTCTCCTGCAGGATGTTTTCTCAAATCATTGTTGCCTATGATTCTCCTATCTCTTTTTCACAATCATTCAGAGCACTTCGACATCAATGCCGAAAAAATTTTCTCCTGAAGCTTCTGTATGCGATGAAGAATCTAGTGCCTACATTGATCTGACCTCCCAACTTCAAACAAATTTTGACCGAGTATTTTCTCTTTTTATCTCTTACTGCTATGAGTTGCTTAGGTAATGATGTAGATTTACGGTTTCATTGTTGATTTTTTTACTTTGTTATGTTGTTGCATGTGTTCTTAGATTACTTTTCTCCTTCTAATTTTATGTATCTACTGCTTTAATTTTGGTTGAATTTGTTGATTGAAAAATTATGTGCAGTAGAATTCTTATAATTGTTTATTACTATATCTTCCTACAGAAATTCGAGATTTATTATTTGCCAGAAAGAGATGTTGAACTATTTTTATGGAATTTCATGTGATTTTGGTTGTGCCTTACTTATCTGCATTTTGCATTATCGTGGTCGTTCTTTTCCTGTATTTCTTTCTTCAATTGTTTAGTAGCACACAGATGGAATCCTTTAATTCCTTTAAGAAAATTGCAAATATTGTGACGAAAAGATCCTAAGAACTGATTGATTCTTAGTTTTGCGAGAAGTTTAGTTGGATTCAACAACCTAGGAAGCTAGTCAAAAAAAAATCCCACTACTATATCTTGATTTATAATATTCTTTTGTGAGTTTTAATTTTTCTGATATATGATAAAAGATTATGAGCTTAATAATAACTAAAAATATTGTTCAGTTATTTGCTTTGTTAATCTTTTTTTTTATGTGATAGTTTTCTCTCTATAAATATTCACATAGACACTCACCTAAGTTGTGTGGACTCTTTACTTTCAATGCCGTATCTGTATCGGATTCTCCAAAATGACTACTTTTGTTGAATCCGACACAAGACCACTGACATTTTTGAAGATTCAGAGTAACATAAATATTCACTTTCCTCTTGTTTTTGTTTAATATCTTTTGTAGCTTAGATAGTGGAGTCAAAATTTTTTGTACATCACACATAGATGTAGTATATATCTTCAATTTTGGGAAAGCAATAATATGTTGAATACTCTATTAGTTATATGTTTTAAAATTTAGTTGCAGAGAGATATGGTCATGTTAATCTAGTTTAGTGAAAAATATTTAAATTGGTTGACATTGACATAATTTTATGTATTTATATATTGTTATGTGCTTTTCATTTTTAGTCGCCCTTTTTATTCTCTTTCTTTCCTTGTTGTCATATCTAGTTTATTCTACTTATGGGTTTTTGAGACGAGGATTTCCAGGAAACAATCTCTCTACTTCTATGAGTTAGTGGTAAGGTGTGCGTACATTCTACCCTCCCCAGATCTCAGTTATTGAATTTCACTAGGTATGTTACATTATTGTTATTGTTGACATTGACATAATGTAAATGTTGATGCACATTATATAAAATAACTTATGATTTAATAGAAAATTTCACTACTATTTAAAAGTAGTGTTGGTTCAAATTATCTCATATAAGGCATCGATTGAAATAAACTATTACTTGATTGACCATTGAAAACTAGATCATTGGCATAATATATTTACTAAAAATTTTTGCTATGTTGAAAAATATTTATGTATATGATGATGAACTAGGAGAGAGTCACAATAAGATGTTTATAATTCTTAGTTCCTTTACAACTCTCCCTAGTTTGATTTATATTCAGACTACTATTTTGAAGATAATAGGGGTTTAGAAAAGGATGACAACTAGGGGAATGACTCAACTAGATTAACATGACCATATCTCTCTGCAACTAAACTCTAAAACATATAACTTATAGAGTATTCAACATATTATTGCTTTCCCCAAATTGAAGATATATACTTTATCTATGTGTGATCTACAAAAAATTTCGACTCCACTATCTAAGCTACAAAAGATATTGAACAAAAACAAGAAGAAGCGAGTATCTATATTACTCCGAATCTTCAAAAATGTCAGTGAGCGCGTGTCGAATTCAAAAAAATGGTATCTTTTTGGAGAATCCGAATATGGATACAATATTGAAAGTGAAGAGTCCGCACAACTTAGGTGAGTATCTATGTGAATATTTATAGAGAGGAAACTATCACATAAAAAAAGGAGTAACAAAGTAAATAACTGAATGATCTTTTTAGTTATTATTAATCTCATGATCTTTTACCGTATATTAAAAAAAATTAAAACTCACAAAAGTATATTACAAATCAAGATATCATAGTGGAATTTTGTTTGACTAGCTTCCCAGCTTGTTGAATCCAACTGAACTTCTCACAAAACTAAGAATCAATCAGTTCTTGGTTTCTTTTTGTCACAATATCCACAATTTTCTTAAAGGAATTAAAGGATTTCATCTGCGTGCTACCAAATAATTGAAGAAAGAAATAAAGGAAAAGAATGACCTCAATAATGCAAATGCAGAGAAGTAAGGCACAACTAAAACCACATGAAATTTCATAAAAATAGTTTAACATCTATTTCTGGCAAATAATAGATCTAGAATTTCTGTAGGAAGATATAATAATAAATAATTATAAGAACTCTACTGCACACAATTTTTCAATCAACAACTTCAACCCAAATTAGAGCAGTATATACATAAAATTAGAAGGAAAAAAGCAATCTAAGAACACCTGCAACAACAAAACAGAGTAAAGAAATCAACAATGAAATCCTAAATCTACATCAGTACCTAAGCAACACATAGTAGAAAGAGATAAAAAGATAAACTACTCGGCCAAATTTTTTTGAAGTTGGGAGCTCAGATCTATGTAGGCACCAGATTCTTCATCATATACAGAAGCTTTGAGAAAAGATCTTTTTGACTTGATGCCTAAGTATTCTGAATCATTGTGAAAAGGAGAGAGGAGAATCATAGGCACCAACGATTTGAGAAAATGTCCTGTAGAAAAGGGAGAATGAGATAGAAGAAGATAGAGTTTGTATTGGATTTTAGAGATATAGAGGAGTTCTAATTTTATTTGTAGAGAATTAAGAGTGAGAGAGGTTATATTGAAATACACTTTTAGTATGTATATTTATTTTCCCTAGTGTCTCACTCCCCAAGTCCCCATATTATTATTTTAGAGAACAGTTATAAAATATTTAGAATGAAAAACTCGTATCAACGATTAAAAAATAAACTCATTCTTATAATGCACATATAGGGACCAGATTTTCTAGTTGTCCCTATATGTTGGTCTTTAATAAGCCTTTTTCTTGTAGTGCATAATATAAGTCATAATCCATACAATTGAATGAAAATCATGAAAATTCATAAACTTTTATACTTGGAATTGATTGAAAATTCTTGGGCTCTATAGGTGAAAGGGATCCATTGATGAATATGATGTGTTGCCAAAATATAACAATTTTGATACTTAAAATTTGAAATTTTGTGTGTTCTCAATGCGATGTTAGTTGGTTTTATGTGTTTTGTGTTTATATTTGCAGGATTACTGGTTAGCCTTGCTTTTGGGGAAAATTGCACATGTTACTGATTTTTATTGTTATACAAGACCCTTTCAGGGCTGTAGATCATTTTATGGGTTGTAGAGTGGTTTCGTGAACAATTCCAATGAGGAGTTGTTTTCTGAGGGTTATTCTACAAAATATTGATGAACCGTAGAAGGTTTAACGAGTCGTAGAAGAGTATTCATGTCTTAAGGATCAGAGACTAGGACTTTCTGAAGTTCATCAGACAAAACTTCCTTTACGGGTCGTAGAGGGGTGTCGTAGAGTTGAAGTCCAAATTCTAGCAGCTGAGTACGAGATCCTGATTACGGGCTGTGGAATACAATACGACCCGTAAACCGCTTTCGTCTAGCGTGCTAACCAGCTCTCCTATTTTGTTCAAGACTTATAGTTTAATTATTATAAATAGGGATTTTAGGTTATTTTTCATAAGTTTTTGTCTAGTACTCAGAGAACTTAGAAATTAGAGAGAGAAAATTATGAGAACATCTTGGAGAGTCTTTGAGAACACTTGTATTTGAATTTCATCTTTAAGCTTGATATTCTTATTGAAGTTGAATTTGCTTGTTCTTAATTTTATTGTGTAAGTGTTCAATTATATTTTTCAATCAATAATTATTGCATTTACATAAAGCATGAGTAGATACATCCACAAGTAGGATTGTGGGAACCATAAAGATCAACTAACAAAGTAAAATTGGATAATTCATAATTCTTGGAAGGTGTATATGCACATATTAATTAACTCTCTTCATTTTGCATGTTTTTATAGTGGTGGCCAATATTAGAATTCACCTAGTGTTACTGACTAGACCAAGATAGTAATGAATAGGAAAAGAGATTAATTAATAAGATTCGATTGTTGTGTTCTCATCTAATCAACCAAATTGGGCCAAGGAGAGGTTGTACTGGGACTAATAGGTAAGGGTTAGTAATGCACACTATGGAGATGGGCCAAGTCGCATAGTGGAATTCACCTTTCACCTTTGACCGAAGGACTTAGTGAACATAACTTACCATCCTGCATGCTATACACTAGAAAAGAATTAGGTTATCTGATGATACTGAGTTAGGAAATCATGGGGAACACAATACCCTAGTTTCTCTCTGTATTGACTTCTCTCTTGTGATAGTTAGTTTAGTTATATTTCTTATTAATTATTGCAAACCCCCCGGTCCCTTTGGGGAAGTAAGTTAGTTAACTATTTGAATTGCAATTAGTGAATATTCTTGAGTCTACATATTCTCTGTAGGTTCGACCTTAACCTTTGTTAGGTTCTATTTCTTGATAACAATTGTTTTATCCTCTAAAAAGAGATATAACTTGGGCGACATCAAGATTTTGGTGCCATTGTCGGGGAATACAGCTAAACTTAGTGAATTCATAAGTAATTTGAGTGTTAATCCTTAGTTCCCTTATTTTATTTTTGTTTGTTATTTTTGTTCTTTTTCAGGATGTAAGTGTAGTGTATGCTTAACACTCAGAGTCAAGGCAATTCTTTAATTCCATTTGACCCAGAGATCCACAAAACATTGAGAAGAATGGCCTAAGATAACGTCAATACCGCGGCCAATGCAGCTCTGAACATGAATAACAATGAGGATGAAGAATAAGAATAACACTTGGGAGGATATTGCTCCACAGCCTCAGGATTTCAATGCGAATGCTTACCAGTGAAATCAATATAGGCTGAATCCTATGGCTATGGAGGTGACTGGAGCTATTGTGTTGCCATCACTACCTGTAGACACAATGTTCATAGTCTCGAGTGGGTTACTTCAGATATTATAGAATCATAGGCTATTTGTGGGTTTACTATCGGAGGATCCTCATAGCCATCTATATAATATAATATTCGTCTGCAAGAGTGTGATGGGAACATAAAATTTATCTATGGATGTTGTAGGACTTCGTGTCTTCTCATTGTCTCTCATGGGCAATGCAACGTTA
This sequence comes from Solanum clarkiae, assembly GCA_011800125.2. NCBI lineage: Eukaryota > Viridiplantae > Streptophyta > Magnoliopsida > Solanales > Solanaceae > Solanum > Solanum clarkiae. Next base: position 18,016,188 of record JAABOM020000084.1, on the reverse strand, counting down.
TGACTATTTGAGTTCCAGTAGAGTTTGATCACCAGTTAGGCAGACTTGTAAAAGGCCTTTTTGGAGAGGTACTTCCCTCGATAGAAGAAGCTCAAGTTGAAGGACCAGATCAACAACTTTGAGAAACTTCTTAGTGATTTAATCAATACTACTTGGGAGCAGTTCACCAAATGTCTGAGGAGCGTCCCTGGCTACAAGATAGTTGATGATGCTTTGGTGGAGATTTTCTACCATGCCCTTGATAAGAATAGTCAGGCTTATGCGGACACTATCATGGAGGGCATTTTCTTGGATTAACCATTTGCAAGGATCGGGCAGAGCGAATGGTTAAGACTAATTGTGCATAGGGACAGAGAGACAGAGTATCTACCAAAAGTTCATGCGCTGTCAGTGTTGGCCCGGAGCAAGCCAAGATCAATGAAAAAATCATGCCGCAGCTTACCTAGATTTGCACAAGTATGGCGGTAATGATAAAGAAGAACCAAGCGAGTGAATGCAGTGGTTCATCAACTTCCACATGCGCACATGTATGATGAGCCATATTATGATGAGGACACATGTTTTGTTATGGATCAGATCGGGGGTTTCTAAACCAACGCCAAAGGGTCCAATCAGGACTATTGGCTCCAAGTTCAAGGAAACTAAGGTCAGAACTTTAATAGAGACGTAGCTTATAGGGACAACCGTGGAGGTTAGTATGATAGAAACAAGGGTCCAGAGAGAGATGCAAATTGGAGTCACAGAGAAGGTTTCAGAAATGGTCCTTATGTGCCACCATATAATTGTGACGCAGGTGCAAGTAGTTTCAGAATCGAGGAGATGTTTGATCACCTGTTAAAGAAAGCTGATACACAGGATGAGACTCTGAGGGGTATGAAATCAAAGATTTCAAGTATAAATCAGAAAATAGAGTCTCACTCTATGGCTATCAAACAGTTGGAACAATAGTTTAGTCAAGTGTCTACTCAACTTAATCAGCACTAGAGAGGTACACCGCCTAGCAAAGTTCAGAATCCTAAAAATGAAGAACAGTGTATCACAATTATTAGCAGGGGTGGCAAGAGCACTATTGACCCTCCCATACCAGTTGATAAGGAAGATGTTTGAGAGGAGATGGATGCGGTTAAGGATGTGGAAACAGGAGAAGATCATAGCAAGGTTAGGGTAAGTGAAGTTGTTGATGCACCAAAGACGTTGAAGCTCATTCCTAGGCCTTCTCCTCCCTTCCTTCAAGGAATCAAAAAGAGGGAGGAGGAAGACAAATTCAAGCATTTTCTCTCCATGCTGAAACAACTCTCCGTCAACATCCCTCTCATTGAGGCATTGGAGAAGATGTTAGGGTAATGCTAAATACATGAAGGATTTGGTCATTAGGTAACGCACTATAAGTCAGGAGCTATCCCAAGAGCTTCAGCATTACAATGTTATTGCTACGAGGTCCTTGGTTCAGAAGTAAGAAGATTTCAGTGCTTTCACCATACCCTGCACCATTAGAGATGTGGAGTTTGCAAGGGCGTTATGTGATCTATATGCCAACATTAATCTGATGCCCCTTACGGTCTACAAGAAGCTTGAATTAGGAGCCCCTAACCCGACGTGCATACGATTGTTGATAGTGGATTGTACGGTGAATAAGCCTGAGGGTATACTGTACGATGTGCTAGTCAAAGTTGAAAAGTTCATATTCCCCACAGACTTTGTGATCCTATATTGCAAAGTTGACTTTGATATCTCAATCATCTTGGGAAGACCGTTCCTAGCCACTGGCGAGCATTAATGGATATAGAAGCTGGTTAACTCAGGTTTAGATTGAATGACGAAGAAGTCGTCTTCAAATATTTGTCAATCTATGAAGCGTCCAGATGATTTGAAGAGTGAGGTATGGGCAATTATTGAAGTCTGAGTAACTAATTTGTCCAAGTCATGCTACGATAATAAATCAGGGGCTACTTGGGAGGTAACCCAAGGTTTTTAACGTAATAGTGTAGTTATAGGGTTATTTTCAATTTTGGATTCATAGGTAGTTTGTTTTCTTGTATTTTGATTGTAATTTTAGACATTAGGCTGGTTGCATATAGGGTAAAAGTGTGTTCTATGAAGCATATGGAGGTATAGAACTAAATAAGTCATTTTAGCTGAGAAGAGCATCAGGAAGTGTCTCTGCGACTAGGTCTATGGGCCGTAAAACATTTTACAACTCGTACTCCATCTCTTAGAGATTTACAGTGAGCAGATAAATTATGCACTCCAGTCCACAAGTCAACTTTACAATATATAGATCAAACTACAGGTTGCGAATGGGGCTTGTAGACCCAGGTAAATTTTTTGAAAAGTTTACCAGGTGTTGGGTCTCCCGACCAACTCCACGAGCCGTAAATCACTTTACGAATCATAAACTAGTCCGTGAAACCTAGTCCTGAAATTTAGGGTTTAGATATTCTACGAAACCATGATTTACGGGCTGTTAGACACTTGATGGCTCGTAATTGGAGTTTTGTAGAGTCCAGGCCCATTAACTTTTCAGTTGACCCGATCAAGGTATAAATAATGAGGTCAAATTATTTTGACCCTATTCCTATTCTTGACCTAAATTATAAAATTAACCCGACCAAACCCCCCTTGTGAATCCAACCACCGACAGTAACCATACACCCATTTTTCGATAAGTTTTTGGCAGTCTAGGGTTTTGTGCCTAGTCACCTCTTCATCTTCTTCAACTTAATCACAAATCTTAGTGATTTTTTGGTTAAATTAAAACCCATAATTTGATTTTTTGGGATGATTGAATTTGAAATTGTGTTGGGAATGATGTTTAGACATAAAATCCATATTTGAATTCAATGCATGTTATTTATTGGGTTGCCCATGTTCAAATAATGGTCTAAATTCGGAATTGGGTATCATTGCCTTGATTTCTTATGCTGAAAAGTTGTTTGTGCCTATTGATTCAACCACCATGTATGATTAGTTGATTTTTTGTGTGTGAATTGGTGGGTGATGACATAGGTGTATAATCTTGTTAAAATTGAGCATAGGTGGTCAGAATTGTAGGGTGAATCATGCTTAATCACTTTCGATGGAAAATATGTGTTATAAAACATGATGCGGGTATTGGTTGTGGTATGGAAATCATGTGAGTGTATGTGTTTGTGCTTTGATGCCAGTAATATGTGTATCAAAAAAGGTTATTTGGGGTCAGTGTGATAGGCTTAGAAACTCAGGTGATTGAGTTTTCTTGTCCACGAGTGACTTTTATGGCTCATGGATTATTCCACGAGTCATAATTGTCCTTAGTGCAAGATTCCAGAAACTTGATGTTTCTGAGTATCCATCAAACAAGACCATCTACGAGTTATATATCACTTTACAACTCGAAGATAGGTCACGTAGATCCCTGCCTGAAATTGATTACTCACTAAAAATCTCTATGATCCAGTCTACGACTCATAAACCATTTCACGAGTCATACCCAATCTCGTAAACTTTTTCAGTAACAAAATTTATTTGAACCACTGCTTTACAAAAGCTTTTTACGACTCATAGTATCCACTACGACCCATAAAGGTGCTTTCGTAGAACCCTTTTGCAACTCAATTCAAATGACTTTTGCATTCCAATTTTGATTTATGGAGGCTAACTATGGTGCGTATATGTTCATGTTTCAGGTACTATTACCCCAAAAGCCAAACGCGACAAGATCAGGGCCTGACAGAGGAGGCTCAGAGATGAGCCTTTGGAGGATGACCAGGCCACTACACTGAGTGGCTTACTAAAGGTGTTAGACGTTAGCCTAGACCCAGATGCGGCTTGATCACAGACCAGAGCTGCTACTAGAGCTGGAAAGACTTAGGCTCTTGTTGTTCGCACTCCCCAGTTTGAGGAGGGAGGCAGTGACGAGAGCTATTTACCATAGATGACTCTATCCGGAGAAGAGTCCAGCTCTGAGGGAAACTCTGAGGACAGATTAGACACATAGTCCTCCCCCGCACCCCAATCATCACCATTTACACTAGACGCCTTACTAGTTGATGGTGCGTCAAGGGCATGAAGGAGATATATGTGAAGTGCATGCAACTGATAGAGTGGAGCAAGCCAGCCCGCTCCATCTATGAGGAGCCCAAAGTTATCTCGAACAGACTCGATAGTGTCCCCGACCTCCACGATATGATGACTCAATATGGGCTTCAGTGGCTCACACATGCACTGGGATGATACTCCTCGACCATGGTGAGGGAGTTTTATCCTCATATGCAACCACTATCCAGAGCATTCTTTTCGAGGGGAAAAAGCCCCACGCTTAGCCCAGACTGATTGAGACGAGAGTGAGGGGCCGGTAGATGGATATATTAGAGGCCACCATCCACCAGATGCTATTAAAACTAGAGTTCTCTACCCCCAGATCCACCGCAGAGTTCGACTACAGAACAGGGTAGACGTGCGACCCACTTGTGATGAAAGATCTAGAGCGTCGAGCCATTTTGATGAGATGGGTAGTCGGTTTTATTGTTGAGCAGGGTTCAAAACCTACACCGATCATCACTCACTCGGAGTCTATTGTCAAGGCTTCGCTTAGCTTTCCCGCCAAGGTTTGGTGGGTGGTTGTATGTTCATGCATCTGACCTACACTTGCTGATAATACACTGACGCCAGAGCATGCAGTGTTATGGTTGCCAACATCTTTGCTGGCTATAACATTGACTAGGCTCACCTTATCGCCGAGCAGATTCATGAGGCCGCACTGAAGAGGTCCACCTCCATCTCATTCTCGTACTTGATATATAGGCTCTGTCTAGAGTCGACGGTGGAGATTTTGTACTAGTTGATTGAGGCTCAGCGTATATTATATCCCATCCTAATAAAGGCTGAAGAAAACTCGGTGGCACTCTGACGAGCACAACCTCTGCCTATGCCTGAGGTGTTCATCCCAATGCCATCACCTGAGGGTTCACAAACTACCACTACTACTGCTACGACTACTGAAGAGATGCCCCCACAGCCCGAGGCAAATAAGGAGAGACGGCCCACTACTTTTGTTTCTGCACCACAGGCCACGACTTCACATGCTATTTCCACGGGTATACGTATATGCTGCATCTATTCAGGCCCTGGCACAGAGGTTATCACATGCTGAGTCACAATTGACTCAGCTTGTTCATTAGATTAGGCTATGGGTCCACAGTTCATTTTAGTCTCGGAGGGTCAGATGCGGGCATTCACAGTCACTACCATTCAGGACCATATCTCTATTGTGGATATTCATATTGACACCTTCGAGGAGAGGGTACAACGGAGATTGAACAAGGCTCGACCATTATATTTTTAAGCTATACAGACAGAGATCTAGCAGCTCTGAGCTGACATGACAGCAGCACTTGCGGCACTAGTTGCACTACGAGTGATTACACCTCCAATGCCAATGGTTGATTTATTTGCTCCTATGAGCCCATCCAGTCTTCCCACGGGAAGAGAACCCACATAAAGAATGATAATTCGGATGAGAGATGTTTACATGCGAGGCTTATAGAGGAGGAGAAGATCGAGATAGGAGGAGGAAAGTCGACAGGCTCAAGAGCGTGAGATCATAAGGGGTGATGGCACCTTTGGACAGAGTACTACTATTAAGCAGACCACCCCACAAGAGGAGGGTGGCCAAACTCAGCCACACACTGGCACTTAGACGCCTAGGTATTTTTTGACCCACTATATGTTTTATTTTGCTTTGATTTTGTGTATTAGGGATAATGCACATTTTTTCCGATGGGGTTGTGGGTAATTATAGGCGTCGGTTAAGTCTAAGTAGCTTGGGTCCATAACTACCCTAATTTTTTATCCTGAGATTTTCTTACATGTGTTTTTCCCCATGGATATTTACTTTCTATTGAACCACATGTTTAGATAGTATTTGTAGCATATAGTATCAATACTTGTGGCATATAACATGTTTTTGTATTTTATTGGAAAAAATGATACCCACACAAAAATAATTTTTTATTAGTAGTTAGATAACAACCATCTATGTTTAGGTGTGTGACAATGTTTGTTCTGACAAGTAAGGATACATTGAGATAAAAAGCATAATCTAAGAGTCTTTTGTTGATAATGTATGCAGTGTTATGTGAGTGTGAGCTTAGTTTGCTAAATTCATATGTTTTGTGCTAATTCAGAATTTTTCCTCTTACTCTGAAGTTAGATTGTAGATTAATTGTATTACGAAAGGATCTTAGGCCATTGTTCTTAATAGTCCACTTAGCCTAAAATGGCCAACCAAAACTATGACATATCTCTTGTTCCTAATGTTTGAGCCTAACATCTACCTATTCTTTGAAAACATCTGATTAATCTAGCCTTATTAGTTATAAAATCGTGAAATTGAAACTGGTCCTTCCTTAAACATTGTGCACCTTGACTGAGGCAAAAAGTCTAAGTTGAGGATGGCTACCAAAAGTAGCCCTAGTTCGGAGGATGGATATTAAGCATCGCAACACAGGCCAAAAGCCTAAGTTGAGGGTGACTATTGTAAGGGTAAAACAAGAAAATGAGGGGTTGTACTAGTGATATAGAGAAAAGAAAAAGGAAAAATCTTGTACAGAGTGCAAGAAAAATAAATGATGCCTTAATTGTTAGCTAAAAATCAATAAAGTGTAAAAACAAGGCAAAAAGCTGAAAAATAAAAAGAAAGCACCCAGAAAAGCTTGAAGTGGAAAATAGGGGGAATAAGATGACAATAGCAGAGTTGGTGGGGCAAAAGTGTAGAAAAACTCAATATCAAGGAGGGTCTTTATTCATTACTTTCCCATAATGTCATACCAAAGCGCCCAAGCCTACATTACAAGCTTAGAAAGTCCTAAAATGATCCTATTACAGTTTAAAGGTCTGAATCATAAGTATGAGGGCAAGCCTCTGGTATTAGACATGATGCATGAATATCGTTTGTGCGAGTGTATGATCTTGTATAGTCCCAAGGTTAAATATGAAAATATTATTGAGTGTCAGATATAGGACTTCTTTCTGTGAGGGCACTTGCATTACATTGTTGGCACTAGACTTGTTCAGTGATTATGGGTTGTTGATAAGGCCTTGCTTGTCATAGTTGTGTTGTCACATACACCAGTTTGTATTAGTTTGCTAGATAACTATCTGATCCTATTTTGAAAAGTTGGTGTGGGTGTCTAAGTTGGAGATTTATGTGAATGTATGCCATTGAATTAAGGTCTGTGTGTTACTGTATTGTCTACATAGATTGACTCTGTCTCTAGAGGACAAACAATAATTTTAAGTTGACGGTGTTGATGTACTGCTAAAATATAACACTTTTGATGCTTAAAACATGGAATTGTGTATGTTCTGAATGTGATGTTAGTTGGTTTTATATGTCTTTGTGTTTATATTTGTAGGATTACAGTTGGCCTTGATTTTGGAGAAAATTGAAGAAGTTGCTGATTTTTGCTGTTATACGAGACCTTTTACAGGCCGTAGAACATTCTACGGGCCATAGGGTGGTTTTGTGAACAATTCCAGCAAGGGATAGTTTTCTAAAGTTTATTCTACGAACATGCAGATGAACCATAGAGGGTTTTACAAGTCATAGAAGAGGATTCGTGCCCTGAGGATCAGAGACTAGGACTTTCTGAAGTTCATCATACAAAACCCCCTTTACGGGTCGTAAACCACTTTACGAGTCGTAGAGGGGTGTCGTAGAGTTGAAGTCCAAATTTTTAGTAGCTGAGTACGAGACCCTGATTATGGGCTGTGGAATGCAATACGTCCCGTAAACCACTTTCATATAACGTGCCGACTAGTTCTCCTATTTTGCTTAGGATTTATATTTTAATTATTATAAATAGATTTTTTAGGTTATTTTTCATAAGCTTTCGCGTAGTACTCAAAGAACTCAGTAATTAGAGAGAGAAAATTGTGAGATCATCTTCGAGAGTCTTTGAGAATACTTGTGTTTGGATTTCATCTTTAAACTTGTGATTATTATTGAAGTTGGATTTGCTTATTCTTAATTCTATTGTGTAAGCATTCAATTATATTTTCTCAATTCATAATTCTTGCATCTACACAAAAGCATGAGTAGCTAAATTCACAACTAGGGTTATGGGAACCATGAAGAACTAACAAAGTAAAATTGTATAATTCATAATTCTTGAAAGGTGTATATGCACGTATTAATTAACTCTCTTCATTCTGCATGTTTTCTAGTGTGGCCAACATTAGAACTCGCCTAGTGTTACTAACTGGACAAAGATAGTAATGAATAGGAAAAGAAATTAATTAATAGGATTCAATTGATATGTTCTCATCTAATCAACCAAACTAGGCCAAGGGGAGTTTGTACTGGGATTAATAGGTATGGGTTAGTACTGTCACACTATAGATATGGGCCAAGTCGCATAGTGAAATTCACCTCTCACCTTTGATCAAAGGGCTTGGAGAACATAACTTATCATCTTATATGCTATACACTAGAAAAGAACTAGGTTATCCAGTGAGACTGAGTTGGAGAATCATGGGGAACACAATACCCTAGTTTCTCTCCATATTATCTCTTGTGATAGTTAGTTTAGTTATATTTCTCATTAATTATTGCAACCCCCCTAGGGGAAGTAAGTTGGTTAACCATTTGAATTGCAATAAGTGAATTCTCTTGAGTCTACGTATTCCCTGTGGGTTCGACCCTAACCTTTGTTAGGTTCTATTTTTTAACAGTGACCGCTTTATCCTCTACAAAAAAGGTATAACTTGGGTGACATCAGAATACCACATACTTTGAGGAGTAATCTAACTTGAAATCTGGAATTTGATGAAGGAATTTGCAGAAAATTCTAACTTGACCTTCCTTGAGCTTGAGGGAGAATTTTGGAGAAGGAGGTGATCTTTAGGATTTTAGGAATTAATGTGGGTGAATGAGTTAGAATAGTATGATTTTTATGAATAAATAAAGATAGTTATAGGGTAGATATAGGGTTAATATGACGTAGTCCAGGAGTCAAGATAGTAGAAATGGATCGAAATACCACTAATTAAAATCTGGCTAACGAGAACCATAGATTGGATCTACGAATCAAAGACACATCTACTATCCATACAAAAGGTTCATGGAAAATGGGTCCAAAATCACCCTCTTAGAACCTCAAGTATAACACCAATCTATGGGCTCATCCTGCCTTTTACAGTCCATAGACACCCTTCATAAACGAAGTCCTACAACCCCTAGAAATTGGACCAACTACGACTAAAGATTATAATCCTTGGAATCAAATACATTCGTAAAACATTCTTATAAAATTATTTTGAATTTTTTTAAATCAAATTTGCCTAAATGTTAGGGTGTTCTATGAACCCCAACTATGTGTAACACCCCTCAACATAGCTTGGAAAGATCCTATGATGTATTTTTTTAATATCTTAAAATTCATATAAAATTTTGTACATCCGACTTTATATTCTTATTTAGATGGCAAAATTGTGTGAAAAAATGGTTACCTACAAGATATAGGTTGCCCGTGTCAAAAGAATAATTTTTTCAGTGAAATTTCACAAATCGGTAGGGGTCTGCGACAAGTATATGTCACGGACTTACCGCGCCTCAGGTAAAAAATTTCTGAATTTTCTCTGTTTCATCTGAAGACATTTGGGTAATAACCCTATGCACGAGAATTTCACATTTTTCAGTTATTTTATGCCTTAGAAGCTCACAAAAAGTTCTCAAAATCCTCTCCAATCTTCTCAAACCTTCCATTCAGTCTTAAGACTTCTAGAATTTGCTTAGAAATTCAAGAAAACCAAGTCATACCCCAAGTCCTACTCAAATCTTTCTTCAAGAAACTTCAAGTTTATGACATGTGGGTCTTCATCCATGGGTCTTTTCACCCATGGAGCTCAACTCTCCCTTTTTCATGAAATTACATAATTACAAGGTTAATTTCTTTATGGGTAATTCTTATTATGCATTATATACATGAGTTTTATTTGAATTCTTTAAGTAATGATTTTATTATATCTAAATACCATTGGAGTTTACTATTATGATGGATTTTATGATATTAAAGTTATGCATTCTACGATGCTATGAAAAGTTATGAAAGAACTTGTGGATTTAAGATAGATTTCATGACACCCAAATTAGAGTTTCTACTATAACATTGGTGGGTTGAATCAAATAATTTCCAAATGAATTGATTTTACTCCTCTCATATTCTATACTCTTGAATTGCATGATTTTAAGGTTAATGTTGTACATATTACCCACCATATTTTGGCTAAAATAATTGACAAATTTCTATGTTGATGAAAGTCCTATTGTAATACATTTAAATTATGAATGTTAAAAATGTTGAACGGCTATTATGTATGCTATGAGCTCTTGAGAATATTGTGAATGTTTTGAGTGATATCAAGTCCCTGTCATTGATTTTATGAAGTATTAGTTTTGATGAGCTACTCCTTAATTATATTGAGCTACCATGAGATTATGCATGTTATGATATATAAATTGTGCATGCCATGATTTCCCTCATATTTGTATGTTAAATGAGACTAGTCTTATAAAGTTTGGTATGAATGAATGATTGATGTATGAGTCCTCCACCCAGTAAAAATTATTAAATAATGATAGGCCAAATGTAGAGGCATAAACTAAATTTAGGAGCTATCTTAAGATAATGATCGATATTTGAAAGTCTTCTAGAATGGGTTAGTAGAATACATCTCCATACTAAATGATTCTTTGATTCATGTCTTTGGTTATTCCGTGAGAGCCACACTTAGAACCGAGTGGACCTTGGGATAGATGCAGATACTCCCCATAGCTAGGGCAGTAGACAGTTAGTAGAATCTTATGGTCCCATAACTATGTGCCACCGTAGAAAATAGGGGTCACCGCTAGTAGAGGTTGGCTTCTAGAACACCCGTTAGTAGAGGTTGCTCAATAGCTTGCTTTAGTGGATCCACTTAGGCATCTTAGGAGGCCACCTTGGCAAGTGACTTCTCCTCTTCTTCTGGTGTAGGAAAAATATCGGGACTCCATGACTTAGCTCACATGGCTAATGTCGGTTAAAGGTTTCCCTCACATATGTTCAAGTTCTCCTTATGTTCCTAAGTTGTCCCTCTTATGATGATTATGATGATTCCTTTATGTCATGCCCAAGGGTGTCTTAAAGTTGTATAACTCATTGTCTCTAAAGCTTGCATAGTTTTCTTCGCATATATTATGGTCCTTTATTATTGGCATTGATATTTCTCAAAAAGATATACTACTTCCTTTCCAAGTATGTATCATGTCCTTCATTATGATTTCTAGAGTCTTATTTATATTAGATAGTTCTTTCTTTGATTTAAAAGCAATATTTTTTCAAAGGATGTGGCTATTTCACTTATGCGCGATAACCTATATCCCTCATATCATATGTATGTTTTACGGTTCAAGTGATGTTTCTAAATGATCATGTTGTTCGTACTTTTATGACTCATGTTTTGTGTATTGCATGCCCACATCTTGTATATTCAAGATACTAATGTATACTTTCTTGACTACATGATTTAACCTGTAGGGATCCGTGCTCCTCGATATCCTCCACGTGGCTAGCTTGGATTTGTGAAGATTGTGCTTGTGGTGAGTCCTCTAGTTTGGGGACAATATCCTACTTTTATCTTACTTATGTTGAGACTTTATTCCACTTTACTTTCTAGTTTGAGGGTGAGCCTTGGACATGTCTTGCCCCCGTCCTAATTCATGTTTAGAGCTGTTGTTGGATACTACCCTATGTACCTATGATGTGATATTGAGATTTTATTGAGACTTATCCCTTAGACCCTTATGTGACACTATTTGACGCTACTGATAGTGATGGAGGGTAATGAATGTCCTAAGTCCCCATTTCCCCATAGCTTGAGTCCTACTTACCCTCCCCTTAGTACTTGCTTGTTATGTGATTCAAGCGAATCCTTTTCTCCTATTTATCTCCATAGCGTGAGTCATAACCCCCTATTTCCCTAGAATTTTTTGTTGAATATTTGTTTTATATTTCGCAACTAAGGATGTGCAAATGATATGCAAAGAGGCTTATTTGGGTTGTCTTCAGGTAGGCTCTAGGCTTGGGTCATGACACTATGATCCGTAGAACAATGTATGCCTATTATTGGATCATACAAAAAGTACTGAGAGTCAGTATTTTTCACCCTTTTCAAGTTCTATCCATGATCATCTTTCACGAGCCATAGTTCCTTTTAGGGCTGGTAATCCCAGCTCGTACATTGATCATTTTTTCAAGTTTAGGTGACATCCACAAGGTCTCATTTACGACACCTAAAGTGATTTACGAGTCATAGATGGTGATCGTAAAACCTGTACCAACACTAAACCTTGCATTTTTCTCCTTGTCTCGACTTTTCAACTTACGAAGTATTACAATCAGTTAAAGAGGTAAAAATAAAAATTTATATTCCAGATATTATGTAGTCTAAGAATTCTACAAAGTCATGTGAAAGATAAGACATCATGATCTAGTACAAGTCATATGAAAAATATGGACAAGACTCCTATCCATTTCTTTCCTCTCCATTTTTTTCAAATTCCTAACATGGCATATGATAGATTTGATGGCTAAGATTTAATTGACCACCATTTCTTCTCTCTCTATTTAATGGTATAAGTCCATTAAATCTAATTTATGACATGTATCAGCCATCAAGATAGGAAGTTGAGAAAATGGAGAAAAAATAAATGGAGAAGAGCCTCCTGCGAAAAATATTTATCTTTATTTAATGACAAAGGCTCAAAAAAGTCTTGCAGTGTTACTAATATTTCAAATGATGATAAAAAAAAGGAGGGCGAAGGGGTGGTGGTGATAAGTTTTAGAGTGCGATATAGAAAGAATTAATATAAGTGTGTTTTTGGATATGAAAATGAAAAATCTAGAAGAAATGAGACAAAGTTACGGAGAAGATTTAAACAAAGGGACTCTTTGAATTTTGTTAAAACAAAAGGTGATACTTTGACCAGTCAAGATCAATGGACCTTAAAATCACTATCCAAAATCATCTAAGCCGTAGTGGCACTTAATTATACCCAAACTCGATCCAATAACAATTTCAATTTCAATTTTTAATAGTTATATCATTATTACAATATAGAAAGTAAATATTTCAAATACTTATAGGAAGGTTATAAAGGTGTCTTGAGTGATCATACATGTGGGAATAATACATATAACTACAATTCAAACTTTGATGATATGAGTGAAGAGGTCTAAGAATAAAATAAATGCAAGTCAATATTAAGATGAGATAATAAAAAATAGAGGGAGTCTCATATTGTGGATCATCCAAGCAACTCAATTTATAATTTTTTTTTAATCAATTACTACTAGCGTATTAGGGGGCTCCACTAGCCAGTACTTAAATCAACAACCACACAAAAAAATATAACATATGTACTTACGTAGTATAAGTATTAAAAAAAATGTGTACCCATGGGGGAAATTGGTAAATAAACCATTTGAAGAGAGAAAAAAAAAAAGACAAGAATAAAGTTATCTTGGCAGCATACGTTAAGCTCAATTTGACCTTCACGAACAAAAAAATGAGAAGGTACATGAGGAAATCTATGTACAAATTGTCCTCCTCTTTTTGCTCTATACAACTTTTCCGTTCATGCTCTCTACTCTTTATTTTATTCATGTTACTTCAATAAATTTTTATTTTGTTTGTTAGATTTAACTTATTTTTCTTGTCTACTTCTTATGGCAAGTTTTCCCATAAATATCAATAAAGTTGAGTTTATTATCCTTTCGATATTTTTTGTATGGTCATTATCTAAGTTATCATTGTTTATGGAAAAGAAACAATGACTCAATCTCTTAATTTTCATTCTTTTTGTTTAATTTTTCATGCCTTTTTTATCACTGGAATTAAGACAAGAAAGTGAATGTATTGAGTTACATTTTACTTATTTTGAATGGATTAATGTCTTTTGAGTTTAATAATATTGGGATATATATTATTAATCATGAATTATATACTATTAATCATGAGTTTAAATATAATATTTATCATAGATAATTGTTTATTCAATTTTAATAAAAAGTTTAATAGATCAAATATTTGTTTATGTGTCCATTTACTTATACAATAGATAATAGAGTATGTAGAGTTTGGAGGATTAAATCATCGGATCTTATAAGTAAAATTTTTTGTTCACAATCTAAGATAGAAATTGGACAAGCCATCAGTATAGTTGTAGCACAAGATTATATATAATTTATCTTGATTATGGAAACGGTATAGTTCCTACTTCTTATGCTAGTGCATATCGTATGTATTGAACGAGACCAATTAGATATAGTTGTTTTAGATTGACCGATAAGAACATATTCTCTAAACTATTAAAGGAACTTATATTCTCAATCCTGATATAACTATTATGATATGTATATATATTAATTATGATTTTAATTTATTAAAAGATGAGATTCTGAGATAGGTCAATATGCCTGGTAAATTGGATGATAATAATATATATAGGTGAAATAATAAGTTAGTTGATATAATCCATGTTTCGATCTAGAGATTGATGACAATTTATGAATTCGACACATGAAATAAGTTAAATAGTGCTCTAAAGAAAATTAATCTTTGAATTAAATCTGTCAATATTTTAATTTATTGATTAGTATTTGTAATCTTAATACGGGGAATTACATAAGTGTTTAATGAAAAATTTTAAATATAACCAGAGAATAAATGTTTTAGTGGAATGAATAAGAATAATATCATATTAATTATTTTTATTATTTTCATAGTAGGGAGCCTCATTAATTAATTTCATGTTCTCTACGGTGCTCATATTTAACTAAAACTAGAATTCTATTCCTAGAAAAAAAAAGAGAATAAATGTTTTCAGTTCCAGATTTTCACCAAGAAAAGATACCTATAAATAGGGTTCTCCCAACCTAGAAAATTAATAAAAAATAAGGACTTATATATAATGCTTGCCCTAACTTGTAGATTCACTTGAAGATCAGATTCGCTTGAAGGCATCTGTTCACGCTTCAAGAGAAAATTTATACGTTCTAACATAATTATATATGTTCTAGCATAAACGTACATATTATCGATCCTAATATACTCTCGCTGTGCGTATGATTTTCCAACATAAAATTAAGGTGAATTGATGGCTAACTTTAGTTGACATAATAATTATCACTAAAATAGATTTCTTTTACCGACTATTGTTACATTATTACCGGTAATAATATAATCTGCAAAATGTATTTGATATAACATTTTTAAGATAGTTACTGCAATAATAATTGCTTCTAAATAAAAATACCGCTAAAAGTAAATACCTTTAGCATCTATATTATGAGTCTTTATCCGTATTCAATATAAACATCACTAAAATTTTGAACGGCTTTATCTAGATGCAATGATATTAAGATAAAAAATTAGGATAGAAGATTTGTTGGTAGTCTGACAATTTCTATATCTTAGTATTTTTCGGTAAAATTAGGATAGAGCTTGGTAGTCTTTCAGCATCTTAGTCTTAAATTATAGTACTCTGTTCCTTTCACTCCTTTTTAATTGTTAGGTTATGTTTTTTGAGAATCAGGTTGAGTTTCTATACTATTTTCATTGATAAGATATTTCTTTTCTTTGATATTTTCACCATACTTATTTACTTTAGTATTTTTCAAAACTCATTTAGAAAAGTTTATATTAAGTTGAAAGTCTTCGAAAATAACAACTCCACAACGATAGAGATAAGATTTGCGTTCACCCCACATCATTAACTTTCCAAACTCTACTTGTGAGATTACACTGAATTGTTATTGTTGTATTAATAAAAGCAGAGCCTGCCAAGGTATTTGATTTTTGAAACTTAATATATATAATTAGGTGGTTCCTAAATAAAGTAAGCTTATTAATGAAGATTATCCAGTTGTTTAATACAAGAAAATCAAGCTCCTTCTACAAGTGTGAACTTCTTGCTAGAGCAGAAATTAAAATTAAAAAAGTGAGTATCCGAAACAAAATCTAATTGAAAATGAAGATTGAAGGGCTCACTTTCTTTATCTTTGTCTTGTACAAGAATATCAATAATATGTAATATATTATACAACTCCAATAGAAGACCCCAAAACCCTAACCAACATATCTTCTACTTTTTCTAAAGAGATTGCAAATGTTATAAAATAAAATTAGAAATCAGGTTTGTTGGCATGGACTGTCTTTCAGAGATCTTCTCTTCCAAGAAAATCAAACATGATGATCAACAATTGATTCAGATTCCCTCCACTCCATGCCAACCATATCATCAAGATCTGGCCACAAATGATCTTAATTATAAAAGGAAGCGGTCGACAAGTGATAGTGAAAGAGAAGATGCTTTAACCAGAAAGAATTCAGTTCAGAAGAAAATTTTGCATAGAGATGTTGAAAGGCATAGAAGGCAAAACATGGCTAATCTTTATGCCACTCTTATATCACATCTTCCTTATGAATCTATCAAGGTGAATTTACCTACAACCATATATACCTTCCTATGTTTTTTCTGTAATGCATAAAATTTTTCCTTTTTTTTTTATATATGTTATAATTTTTGTTAGAGAAAACGCTCAATGCGAGATCACGTGCAAGAAGCAGTGAATTACATCAAACACCTAGAGAATAACATCAAAGAACTTGAAATAAAGAGAAAAGAACTTGAAGATTTGGCCTTATGTTCTTCCAAGGAGGACAAATATTTGACAATAAACCCATCCGACTGCGGTGTGGAGATTTTGATCAAAGAAAGTGTTTCACTCTCAAGAGTGCTTGAAGAGCTGGTGAAGAGACAACTCAATGTTGTTAGCTGTGTCTCAACCAAAGTTGGTGAAAGATTACTCCATAGGATTCAACTTGAGGTATATATGTTTGTACGACCATCTCATTCAAAAATTTAAACAGTTAGACTGATTATATTTCCTTAATAATGCTTTTAACACGCCCCTTACAATGAAAACTTTGATTTTGAGTCACATTGACAACTACACTAGCTAGAACTTTTCACTCGTGTCAAGGAGGTTCAACAATTTATATGTGTAGAAAAAAATTTGCACGATATAACTTTCTGATAAAGGGAGTTCAATTGAACACTTGTATCGACTACCTTTTCCATCCCTTTTTAGATAGATCTTTGCCTATTCTGAGATTTTAGCTCTTTCTAGACCTTTGCCTACTCTGATATCACGTTTATTGATCACACAATTCAATGTTAGCTGGGAATAATCATGAGTATATTGGAGATATATATGGATCATTTAGTGTCATAATCTTAGGTTTCTTGATAATGTGTGCAGGAGAGTGATGCTTCATGCACGTATATGGATGGTCTAGAGCAAAAGCTTGCTGAGATGATCGTGTTCAACTCTTGAGTGAAGATTGGGTATTTCCGTACTCCTTATCATGTTTACTTTAATTTCAAGTAAAGATTCTTTAATTTGTCACCTTTCTTGTTCTAATAAAAGCTTAATCATCTCCAAACCTTACCAATATATTCATGACATTTTATCTACCTTTATGTCCTTCACAAAAGAAATGTGTGTATTAGTAATATTACGTTTGTGTCTGGTTGCAAAGTGCATGCATAGTAATGGAGGAAATATGAGGATGATCTTCTACAAGGAAAATATACTTAAGTTATGCAATCAAATGATATTTACACATAGGTAAACCTCGATTTGTAATTTTGAAAAAAAAAATATAGTAATAAGACAACCTAATTATGATGTTTGATTCAAGTAAAACTTGTGATATTTGATCTTCGTGTATGTTCTATGAGTTACATCAACATTTTTATCTTTAATTTCTTGCATGCATGTCTAGATGGTTTTTTCTTCTTGCTTTTTAAAAATAAAGCTGCCCAGTTGAGTTGTATTAACAAAATGCATGTACGTTGAACCTTCATGGAAATCAACATACATGCATAAGATTGATTTGTTTTGTATAAGATTGACGTTATGCCACAGTTCTAAGGTTTTTTTTAAATATTATAGTAGGCTAATATAGTACAATTTTTTTTAGTAAATTATGATTATCACAAGGATCTACATCTAGTTAATTACCTTGTAAGTGATATGCAAATAGTGTGTAAATATTGTTACCATGTTAATATATGCATACATATGTATGTAAATGTATGTATGTGTGTATATTTATAAAGAGAGATAGATAGATATCAAACAGACATATATATGTATATAAAGAGAGAGAAACTCTACTCCATACAAATCAATTTACGTGAAAAAAATGAAGATGCTTAAATAGATGTGTGGATACACTAAGAGAGATAAAATTAAGAATAAAAATATATGAGGCAAGACGAATATTCTGACCTTTGTGGTGAATGAGATATGTGAAGCGAAGTTGAAATTATTTAGTAAATGCATGTGAAAATGAGGAGCATAAATGCTCCAGTGAAGAGAAAGTTGGCAGTGATAGGTCTAAGTAGAGGTAAAGGCCCGGTACACTAAGAATGAATTGGGGAGATGTGATAATCGGATATGACATCTCCAACTCATCGAACATAACCCTAATTAGTAGGAGAGCATGAAGGTCGGGTATATCTTAAAATAGAAGGTTAGTAGGCAAACGAGTGATTTCTCTCCTTTTTGAGGGAGAGCATTACTTAGTTCTTTATTATTTTTTTTGGCCAAACACATTTCTAGGCCCTTAAACTTGGCTTCAAATGTCATTTTGGCACTCCAACTCAACCTCGTTCCATTTTAGCCCTTAAAATCTATTTTTTATGTTTCAGTTTGGCACTTCAACTCAACCTTATTCCATTTTAACCTTCAACTCTATTTTTTATATTTCATTTTGACACTTCTATCCAAAGAATCAACAAAATGGGGGAGAGTCTACTTCACATGCCAACACATGACATAAAAAGACAACTAAAAATACATATACAACCCCTCTAACTTGACTTTATTTTTATTTTGACATTTTATTTTGCTTTTGTTCTATTTTAACCTTTCAACTTTATTTTTTATTTAGCATTTAAACACAATTACTAATTTTATAATTTTTTTATTTTTATGTTTGTTCTTTGTTTTTATTTTTATTTTTTTATTTTAATATCGACGCTTGTCTGTTAGTTTTTAAAAAGAAATTCTTAAAGAATTAACAGATAATTTTTTTAAAAAAATAATATCTTTTTAAAATTTATCGATAATTTTTTTAAAAAAAAATAAACAAGGAAAGTGTGTTTAAAAAATAACCATGATTGCGTTTTAGAGTAACAAAATGATATTTGAGGCCAAGTTTAAGAGCCTAGAGATGTGTTTGAACTTTTTTTTTTCTATCATCGTCATGATATTATCACTGCTGCTGCTACTGTTATTTTGGTTATTTGTACTATTTTTCTGTACTCTCCTTCGATCTTTTCGTCATACATTTATTCATATATTTTTTTCCTTTGCAAACCTATTTCAAAAAAAAAAAAAACATTCTATTTTAGTCGAGAGTCTTTCTGAATAGCTTTTATAGTACCCCGTAAAAATGAGAGTAAAATCTGTGTATACTCCATTCTTCCTAAACTTCAGTTTTGTAGGATCACATCGGTATGTTGTTCTTATTGTAAATATAATGATATGTTTAAAATCAAGTTTCAAAAGTCATTCTTTTTTCCTTGATTAAATTTTATTCATAATTAAATAATACTACATAAATTGAAACTCGAAGAATATTATATATACACTAGTAGAACTTACATATAGGTTGAGGGAATGGTTCTAAGGAACTTCAAGTCTTGTAAATAATTTTTCATAGTAAAAAGGAATCATAACACACTAGCTATTTTGTCTGTTCATTTATGCAAGTTTTGGTTATTGAGTTGCCTGATTTGGGATTACATTTTTTAAATTGTATGTGGTCCTCTTTATGATATATAAAAAGAATTCCTATTCTTTTATTTATGATCGATCTTTCGTAAACAGATAAGAAGTAGACGATAATTCCAAGTCGACAACTCGGTTTATTATTTGATGTTTACATGTGTATATTCAAAGTTAAAGTATAACTACTAATCAACTAAGATTAAGTTTCTTTTAGGTATGATGCATATTTTGAAATATTTATGGTATATTTTGAGTTTATTACCCGGTTTAGTCCATATTTGTGTGTCTTTTTTTTACACACTTATACAAAGTCTATATATATATATATATATATATATATATATAATAAGTTCTCCAAATATAGTAATATTGTATGTTGGATATACTCTCCTTTTATGTAGCATTGTTTGATTTTGCCGTGTATAAGGAAAAAAAGAAGAATTTTGAGACTTGTAGTCTTAAACAATTATTAGATATTTGTGTAGTTGAAAAGGCTAAAAAAAAAAAGAACTTTAACGTTAAATGTTTCTAGTTATAGTAAAATAATATTTTTTAGAACCAACTGAAAAAGAAAGGATGCCACATGACATGAGAAAGAAAGAGTAATATTTTATATTGTACCAGTATATTTTTAAAAATTTCCCTAGAAAATTATGTTCACTGTTTCAGGTCCATTGTGTCACACTCTCTGGTGCCATTCGTAATGGTATTCTTGTTTTCCAGATAGTTCTGTGAATCAAGAGCCATATATAAAAAATTTAATTTCTTACCTAATGTTCTTATCCTCTAGTAGTTAAGGTTCATTTTTAGCCAAAATAATAAAGTTGTAGCTGTGTGATATATTCTTTACATGCAATAACTATTTTGTCTAAATGTATTTTTTGTTTTTCCTTTCTTAGGTCAAATATTCTATACAAAAAATTGCTAGAGCTCCATTATTTTTAATCAAATAAGAAAAGTTTATTCAAAATCATGGAGTTCCAACTATGTAATTATTTATTTTTATTAGTATTTCCAAAATGATAGAGTTTCAACTACGTAAATTTTTATTTTTATTTCTCCTTTAGATAAAATGAAATTCATTATAGTTTTGTATTTCTTCTTTTTTTGTGACAAACCTGTAGAACATTCCGATCAAATTCCATTGCTTTTAGCTTAGCTTGAGAAAAAACATAGCCTAGATAATGGATTTTCATCCAGCTTAATTTCATAAAGATTGATCAAAAAAGTTATAAATTGTATAAGATAATACTCTTTATATCTTATTTTATTTTATGTAGTACTATTTGACTTGGCATGATGTTTAAAAAAAGATTAAAATTTTTTAAAAATTATAGTTTAAAATCATCCATAAATATTTGTGTGGGTGAAAATCATTTCATTAAAGATAGGAGAATTTGTAAAATTAAATTGATCACTGGGACTAAGTAAAATTTGGATCTATGCAGAATAAAATATGTCAAATTTAAGAGCCAAAGATGTCCTAGCTAGGACTAAGTGTTATTAGAAAAATCAGGTAATCAGTTTAGTATCTTTTTGAGAATAAATTACACCAAACCGAGTCGTAAACACTCTTATCATTTATTTAAATTAAACAAACAAAATTGTCAAAATTTTGGTGTTATGAAATAATTTTTTCCCTCGAGAGATTTGTTATGCGAAAAATGGCTTTTTGAAAAAAGAAAATTCAAAAATCGATTTCAACTAAATTATATTAAGTGAAAATCAATTTTTGAAAAATTGAAAGAAAAACAGAGTCGCCACCTAATTTTGCAGATAATTAGGAAACCTTATTTTAAAAGACCTAACAGAAAAATCTTTTAAAATCCAAAGAAAGGGTTTGGGTTCATATTTCCATTTCGAGAAGGTTTTACGCACTCGAAATGGCCGCTAAATGCGGTTATCCGGCGATTAGGTGATTTGACTAACTTT
>JAABOM020000084.1:17977954-17994273 GCA_011800125.2 Solanum clarkiae | reverse complement strand
AACAGAGGAAACTCTGCCGAAATTCCGGTAGGTGTCCAGGTCGGATAAATGAGGAAATTCAGATTAGTATGTGTCTAAGTGCCCCTATCGGGCATTGTTCACGACCCTAGGTTGGGATGTGACATAAGTACTCCTATGTTTTCTTTAAAAAAAAAAAAAATTAACCAAGAGGGTAGCTTCCATAGGAATAATCTTACAAAAGGAAAAAGAGAAAACACAGGGAGAAAAGTTACTCCCAAAAAATTCTATAAAACAAATTGGTTTTAGAAGACTCTTATTCATAGTCAAGAAAATAAATAATATCCTATTTAGAATAGAAAAACAGATGGATAAAAGAACCTATGAGCATGGATAAGTGAGTTGATTATTTTCCATTGTTTTGTTTATAAAGAAAAATAAAAGAACAATCATGTTCTTCATCTTTCTCTGTTTGTATATTGATAATATATACCTTTTTTCTATTTGCAGTATAATTTGAAGTGATTTTTGAAGTACAATTTGTTTTCCCTTGAAAAACTGATAGTAAAAGGTCAAAAAAGGTGATAATCTTTCCATTTTTTAAGTCGATCCCATCCATCCGTTCGTAGAACTATTTACTCGATCGCAGATATTTCTGGAACACCTCGATTTTTTTGCTTTTTATTTAATTTCTTTAGAATATATATTCATCATAAATCTTATTGCTTAATGACTATAGTATGAGAATTTTACCTTGTATAAAACTTTATGCAATTTATGTTAGAAAGAGGTGACAAGTTCCTCACATTAAACAGACATTGTGCAATTCTAATTTAAAGTGACTCTTGAAGTTTAATATGTTTTGACTCAAAAAGCAATTTTTTTTATTTTTCATTTAGTTTATCTAGAATATGTTCATCATAAATTCTATTGCTTAGTCATCAAAGTATCAAAATTTACCTTTATAAAGATTTGTATAAAATTTATGCAATTTATATTAGGAAAGAGGGGTTCGAATTCCTTATATTAAAGATACATTCTTTTTCTTTTTTCAATAGGTTTTCGATATTTTATTGAAACTCGATTAAATTCGAATTAGATTAAATTTACTATTTTTATTAATTATTTTGATGTTTAAGAATTAAATTAGAGATATTTTAAAAGTCTAAAATATTTTCTTATTTGAATTATATTAAAAGTCTTGACATTGAAGACTTTAAAATCAATTACGATTTTACTAGTTATAACAATCTTATGAAAATTTCATAAAGAGACGTGGCTAACAAGTTCTAGAGCAATTTGAACTCCTTTACAAAAAGGTCACACAATTTTGAATTTTTACACCATTTTGAAGTTTGAACTCCTTAATATTATTGAAAAAATTTAGATTAATTAAAGTCCTTATTTAGAGTCCCTTTGAATTGACTTGTCTTGAGTATTTTTAAGCTAAACTAACTTCTAAACATTTTTTGTAGTATCTGAGTAAACCAAAAAAGTACTTATAAGCAACTAAAATGTAGGTTAGAATTCTAATTCATGACTTTTGACTTATAAGTTAAAAAGGAAAATTCAATCCAAATAGTCTCATAATCTACGTAAGAAATTATAGTATTTAAGGTTTATAAGGTAAATGGATAGATTAAAAGTTTATCTCTTTCCTCCTTTTTCTTTGTTTAAATAAATAAAAAAATGTATATTTTATAACCTATTAAAGAAAAATAATAATGGAGTGCTAATTAAATAAAAAGAAATTTATATAAAGTAAAATTTAAACACCAATAACAACCACCAAGTATATACCATAATTCATTATATTAAAATCACAAAGAGCCTTTAAAATGTTGATCTAACCTTTTTCTTTTTACTTTTATTAAAAGATTCTACAATAAAGAAAATTGTCATTTATTATTTTTCTCAAATTATTGTCATTTAACGATTATACTAATATTTAGGACTTTAAATTATTTAAAGTTATAGTTATTGCATATTTACCTTACTTACAAGTTGTAAGAACTCTTAATATTTAATATTTTAAAGTAACTAAATTATATCCTTATGCTTAATAAGAATATCTTAAAGATTCACGTAGGAGTTTATTGAAGTTTTAACCTTATTTAATTTATATACATTATCCGTAAGCCTCCCATCTTTTTGTATTCATTCAACAACATATTAAGAAATTTGGGAATTCTAATAGTTATTGACAATACTTTTCCAACTAATATAAACTTTTGATCTAAAAATTTGGGAATTCTAATAGTTATTGAGAATACTTTTCTAACTAACATAGACTTGATCTAGAAAAAAAAATAGTCAAAAAAATTTCAAATAATAATAATTTTTAAAAAAAAAAAAAACATTCCGGATAAACCGTAAAAAGTCCAAAAAAGAAAAATGGTTTAAAGTTGTCCCAAAAAAATAGGAAAAAACTTTTTTTGAAAAAAAATAGACTTAATACAAAAAGAAAACAGTGAAAAAGAATTTCAAGAAAAATAATCAAAAAAATTTTTCCTAAAACAAAAACAAATATTCCAAAAAAATAGGCAAAAAAAAACCTTCACAAAATATGAAAAAGGCAAAATTTTTTTACTAGCAATTACCTAATATTTAGGATTGAAACAAACTAACATACGAAACATAAAGTTCTGCGATCTAATACTAATTTCAATTAGACAATAACACCAAAACACATATTAACTATATAAGGAATAGATTTATATTCATGTCAAAGCAACAATTATACACCAATGGGTTTAGAGGTAATAATATGTTTTCTCTTTCCATATTATATTATATTATCTTGTAATTTATATGTATGTTGGTTGATAATTGGTCTGCATTTCTATTGGCTTCAAGTTTTGTTTGTATGTATACATGTTTGGAAGGAATATATGTGTTTATTTAAAAATTAAAGGAGCTTTCACAATACGATTCTACAACCCCTACCCAAAGGAACTATAGATAGGTATTCAATATAAATTATAGCATTCAAGTAAACAACTCAAGTTATTGAAACTATTATATTCGTTCTTTTACTAAAAGTCTCAAATAAAAGAAACAAATGATAAGTAATTATTTTATTATTTAAAATTTTATTGTAATAAAAAATATCAAAATGCTAATATAATCATATCCAAGTAGATAAGAGGTGGAAATGAATTTAAACTAAATGACAAACTAAAATATTTTTTCCCTTGAACACTGGAAGAACTAGAATTATCAACCTGAGTTGTCGTTCGGTGGTTAGACTACTCCATTCTTAAGACATCAAACACTCGATGAGGAAAAAAAACACGTATATAAAATCAAAAGTTTCTATTATTTTTATTTTTTTTATTAATTAACGCGGTACACATGTGCAAAACATGTACATTAAACTAGTATACCAAAAGGGGTAATCAGTGTAAGTTCTGAAGTATGGGCTCATTTTGTTTAAAATCTTTGAGTCAAGTAATATAGAGTGTAAGCTCCACTCTTCCTAATCAAATTTACATTCTTCCTAACAATCATACAGAATACCTATAACCTGAGGTAACATTTTGTCAATAAAAGAAATAGGAATGTGGACACACTTCATCCCTCCAAATCGAGTTCAACAGGCATAGAACAAGTCGTACAGTTGTATTGGTAGTTATGATATGGGCATGACTAGTAAGCCACTGATGTCGCTCTCTAGCTGTGTTGGTCCTTGAAACTTTTGATGATGACAATCGACAGCCAAACAAAAGATGAAAACTTACAATTGAGTACTATCCAGGTATACACATCAAGATTGGAGCAACCAAAGCCTATATTACGGGTTTCCTCAACTCCATGTTAGGGCATACATATATCCAATCCAAGTCAAGGCTTCACACTTCTTGGTCTTTCTCTAGTAAAGATAGTGTAGGCCGACCAATCAATAACAAAAAAGTGAATAAGCCAGCCTTCTCCATAAAGAGGGGCTTATGACAATCTCATACTGAAAGAAATACTAAGTAGACTGCAATAAGGGTTCTTTACTTTAAGGTGGTTTAATATATTGGATAGAACAGGTAGACATAATACCTTTTTCAGTCGAGATAAACTTTGATGTCGATGCCATTATCTATAAGGGACTGAACAACTGCTCTAATTTTCCCTTCGAATTTGTCCCTATCTCTAGGTGTATAAGAAGCAGTGTATACATCAGCCTCTCTTGCCCTGTTGGCCAAAATCTGTCCGACGGACAAGCATGCAGGTATATCACTTCTTGATTTGAGCACTGCCTTGATATCTTTGGAGTTTGTACCAGCTACTGCAACCTGTTTGCATGTAACTCTATGGGTTATTGAGGCTGACACAAAGCGCTTTGAAATAAAAACATCTAATGTGAATGGTTCCATGTAAGCTACAGTCCGTTGCTTGAAAGAAACATGCTTGTTTGGGTTCTTTGACTTTTTTCCCTTCAAGTAAGTGTATGGACGGCTATTGTCATCATCAACAAAATCTTCCACCCCGAAAAAGCTTCTAGGTGCTAAACCAGGCTGCGAAACAAAGTAGCAAACTTATTCGGAGGGGCACTATTTCAAGAATATTTGGGTCCATCTATATAATAAGCTATAAATCCAAGTGCAGTTTAAGTTTGATTGTTCATCATACAGATGTCAAGCGCAATGCCTAGAAAATATAAATGCAGGTAATTATTGTGTGCAAAAGCATAATTTTACAGATGAAGTGGAACTTGTATATCTTTTAATGCTTGCTAATGAATAACATTTTATCAGTACAGCAGTGCTACAAAGACAAAAGCAAAACACTCACTTGACAATGTACATACACATCATGTGCTAGCACAACGAAGCACCAAACCAAGATACTTGAATGCTATTTTTTATCCTTTTCCCATCCCTCTTATTCCTCAAAAAATGCACGGAATAAAGGGGAACAGTTTGGTATTACAACAAGTCCATACATCCAAGAAAAGGAGGAAGGCCACATTTCTAATATAAGCACAACTGCACAACCGTGGCAAGGAAACCACAAGTATACAAACCTGCAAATAGCGCTGACATCAAGTGCTACAGAATGGAGTTAACAGCGTTTCAATTTTTCTTTCTCACAAGTGATTCCTTCTCATTCTTTTCCCAGATGAAAGAGTCATTCCTTATTTCTAAGTGAAGGACAGGAATCACTTGAGCTCCATTTTGAGCCAGGAAATAATGAGGGATTGAGAACTTAAATCTTTTTCCTGAAGATGCAGGAATGTCTGCTTCATTAATTCTACAAAGCAAAGATGAAAAGATAACAGCAGCACACTAAAGAGACATGAGTTCAGCTCTTCTAATTACAGCTAGTTTCTCCAAGGCCCAAATTCATCCATTCATCTTTCAGGTATATCAATTAACCTTATATGACATCACATACAGCTAACACTAAAAATGTGTAGTTTCTTCTTTATTGGCTTGTTTTTGCAGTTAAGCAATCACATATATACATATACAAGCATTTTTTAAATATAAAAGCATCCTCACAACAGATGAGAGCAACTGAATCCTCAACTAAGCGAAAACAACAATAAAGAGTTCATTTCAACAAAATGACGATTGCTTCTAAATGCTTATGGCCAAGGTATGATTATTCCACTAGATAATAAAATACATTGATTAAGAAATAACAAAGTATTCTTTACAATTTAGAAATGGCCAACATTCTCAAGAACCTACTGTCTGCAGCTTCACCTTTTCATAGTTACATGATTCTATCATCAGAGTACCTTCCCAATTACTTGATGCTACATAGAATGGCTTTTCATTTAAATATATCTTAATGAAGATCTAAATACTACTCGATCATACCGCTTTTGCCTTGACATGAGATCTTCACAACAATTACTCTACTTTTCTGTGGTCCAACAATTTCTCAGAATGCATCTGTACATAACTCTAATATTAGGAGTCTAAAACTATTCGAATTTTTTTAGTCTCTATATATGCAGTTGACAAAACTAGAGAATTAAATTTGGGATGGAAAGAGAAACAATGTCAGTGAAAGTAGATTTGTCTAGAGTCTAGACTCTCTAGAGCACAACTTAGATTTGTCTAGAGTCTAGACTCTCTAGAGCACAACTAACTCTTGGACTAACTCGATCCTTTATCTCAATATGAAATTTGACACTCTGAAATGATATTGTTCTTCCAACAAGCCTTGTATGGAAACAAGAGGATCATACTGATTACCATGTAACTTGTGGCATTCCTACCATAATATTCACCAGTCGTCTTACCTGAGATCATTTGTATGAAAGTTAATGAGCACTCTTCTGCATTTTGTTTACATATAGACTGTCTTTGTCTGAACAATAGATAAATGCACCACTGGATAAAACAAACAAGAGACCTCTGAAGTAAAAAGTGGTTAGGCATGATTTAAATAGCCATGTCCTATTGGAAAACCATTCAAGTCATAAGGCATAAGAAGAACATTCGTCTCTTTCCTTCCAAATTTATGTATGCACATATGAATATAGAAAGGCTATATGAAGTAGTAGCATCAATGAAAATCATTTTTACCTTCGAAGAATGAAAGCCACTAATTTGGGCACATAGAGAAGGCCTCATCTTCTGACCTCCTCGACCACATAACAATTCAGAAACTAGTTTCAGCATACTCCTATATAAAAGAGAGACCTTTAATCAATAAGAAGCGAATTAGTTCATCAGTTCTAGTACAATCCCACAAAATAGATAAGCTTTGCACATGATTAAGTAGATGAATACACAATAAGATTCCAGAATGCAACACACCAAAAGAAATACTTCCTCCATTTGGAGTGTTTTTCCATCCACAAATTTCAAGAAAAAACCTAAATCGTCTAACAATTCAAATTAAAGTAGGGTTATGAATAAAGCAAAATACATAAAGGGGATTCATACAGCTATAACCAACTAGATTGAAATTTACACTTCACTGATTCTTGATTGATTAGTATTTGAACTTAAAGTTTGATTTCATAATTTTCCATAAAAAAAGAACTCACTTTTTAATCAGTAATTAATGAGAATTTCAGTGTTAGTAGGGTCTTTATGGGCTATCCAATACTTGTTGGCTGCCCACCTAAAGCCCTACCAATTGTTCTCCATCCATATTTACAGCAGAAACACATCTTAAGTGAGCTTCCAAGAATTAGGGCGTAGTTGCTATCAAGAAAACTTCGTAACCCATTAGTTTATTAGTGCTCTTTATCACATCAAAGTAGAAAAAATCCACTTTTGAAATTGAAAAAAATAGTTGGTATTCAGTGAGGCATTTCATCAAACAACTAGCAGACATACATCAATCAGTATTTCATCAACTCTAAAACTAAAATACATCAAAAGGATAAAGAAGCGAAGATAATAGATGCAGAGAGGAGAAGAACATTTATCACCTTTCTCGGCAAGTTCACCGGTTTTGGTTCTCTTCCTTAGTTGAACATCAAATTGTATTCTTACTTTGTAAGAGGAAAATGGTCGAAAATGGTCGAAAATTGTCAAAAATAGCCATGAATTATTTGAAATAGAACAAAAATATATTATATTTTGGTTCACAAATATCTCTCAATTAAATTTTTAGCTCAAAAATAACTTTCAATTATATTTTTGGCTCAAAAATACCCTCTCTCTAACAGAAACAAAAATAGATTAAAAATACCCGAACTATTAGAAATAAAGCAAAAATATCCCTTGGTTGGATTTTGGTTTGAAAATATCCCTTCCTTAAAATTTTACAAAAAAAAAAAGGTACCCGTATCGCTAACATAAACAACACCATGCATATTATGTTAACAAAAAAGGTCACATAATCAGTCCACATAAAACCCCATTTTTAGGGACCCAAGAGGTTTTCTCTTTGAATATTAGGTTCGAACTAGCTTTTCATGTCGAAAGGGACTGTTATTTCACCTGCAAACATCCCAAAAATTTAATTTTTGAATAATAACATTGATTCATCTTCGTTATAAACGTTGCCTCCTCCTTCAATCAGTTTCCCGAGTTCAATAGGATCCAATTCTTCAAAATTTTCAAGCCTACGAAGCTTATATAGAAATTGTTATGCTCATGTTAGCAATCTAACACAATTAATATAAGTTATCATTTTTAAGAGATAATATATATATATATATATATAGTAAGAATCTGGACCACTCAAAGTTTGATAAAAATTGATTTGAAAATGGATTGAAGTTGAATTTTTAATGAAAAAGAGATATTTTAAATAATAATTTTAAAATTATAATCAAAGAGTATTTTTTAGCCAAAAACTAATGAAGGATCTTTTTGCTCCATTCCTAGTTAAAGGGTATTTTTTATCCTTTTTTTTCATTTATGTTAAGATGAGGGGGTATATTTAAGCCAAAAATATAATGAAAAAGTACTTTTTAGCTAAAAATATAATGAAGAAATAATTTTAAATCACAATATAATGAAGAGATATTTATGTTTCATTTTAAATAGTTTAGGAGTATTGTTACCCATTTTCCCTTGTACTACTAAAGACTGGGCTCAAATGCCATCTGAAGTGGCCAATACTTGACCTTTATGTCATTCGCAAAACTTCTTTATAAGTAAAGACAATATTATCAATTAATATGTCTTTTTAAGTATCTATTGAAAGTGTGAAGATATTTAGATATATTGTTTATATTCTTTTTTGTTCTTTATTAAAAATTTATAAAATTATCAATTTATTATTTTTTAAATTATTATTTAATTATATTTATAATGTTGATTTTTAAAATATATAGAAAGAAGTGATAAAATAAAGACTTCTAGCCATGGAAAGATTCTTAAATTTTGGTTATTTGATAGACTTCTACTTCTTCCTTATTTGAATCAAGAAAATATTCCGATCGCTAAGGAAAATTCTAATTTATCATGAGTTCTAATTAATGATAGAATCTCTATATATAGAATCTTTATAAATAAATAATTTATCAAAATTAGTTAATTATTTATGTTTTTATACGTCCATAATTAAATTTAATTTTTCTCTGTAATGTTTATTATCAAACAAGGTACACATAATTTAAATTAAAAATATAGTAGTCATTTTATAGATTTTGATTTTCTTTTTCATTCAAACAATGACACTCTTGGCTCTCTTGTGTTTATTATTTTTTACATTAATTAGGTAATGTATCCACACTTTACATAGATTTCATCGAGTTTTATGGATTAATATTCAATAATAGGATAACTTAAAGGTCGCTGCAATATTTTGAACATAAGTACTGGAATTTGACATTGTCAAAGCTATAAATAATGATTTTTGATCAATTTTATTTTTTAGCACGTGTATTTTGTGAGGGTAACATTTTTCTAGATATAGTGTCTCAATATTGGATAATTTATTATAAAATGATTAAGCATAATTTTTCTTTATTTTTGTGCACATAAAATATTGAATATTTAACTTCACGGTATAAACTATACTTCTATGTCAAATTATTAGATATCCATGGAGGTCAAAGATTTGTCGAGCCTGGACTTCTACTGCTATTCTTACATTGTAATTTCATTAATCATTTAAAATTAATCAAAAATAAATTTATAAAATAATTTGATTGATATTAAATTCAAGATATGTTAGTTTAAATAAATATTATAAATTAATATAATTGAATTGATTATTTAAGTTCAATAAATATAAATTTAATTAAAGTCCAATTTTATTGGATTAGTCCATTGATTTGAACTACAATAGATGAGTCCACTTTGTAAGCCTAGTATATCTCATCCTAGAGATCCATTTGGTATCACGTGTCAAATAACGTCATGTCACGTCAAACGAATGAATCAATAGAATCACGTCACATGTCAAAATGTCATGGCATGCCAAGTCAGATGAAGAAGCCAATAGGACCATGCTATGTGTCGAAATGACATGTCATGTGTCACATGTGTACAAATTACCTGTCATGTAATGATCCGGATATTGTACGACTTCATTGAAACTTGAAAATTTCATTTTGGACAAAATTTGGACCAATTGTCGTCTCAAGGGAGACCACACGGCTAGTGTGAGGTCACACGAGCCGTGTGGCCTCCACTGGCACAACACTTGGCCTTAATTTTGAGTGTGTGGCCTTAGTGGGAAATTTCGAGCTAAGGCACACCACGCTTGGACCCCACACGGGCCGTGTGAGACCTCACGGACCGTGTGGATGGCCTTAAGCTTGAAATAATAAATTTTGGCCTTATACGGCCAGTCACACGAGCCATGTGACTTGACACTGGCCGTATGACCTAGGGGTGTGTATCGGTCGGTTCAGTTTAATTTTATATATTATCAATTCGGTTTATCGGTTTTTGGTTTTTAAATATGCTAAACTAATAAGAACCCAATAAAATATTTTTTTTATAGGTTTTTGGTTTATCGATTTTAAGTCCTTAACGGTTCGATTTACCTGACAAGAATGATAATGAGAATTTGCATTAACAAAAAGTTGATAGAGTACGAAGACTATGTTTATAAACTTGCAAAAGCTGTAATTAGTTAATTACAAATTAAAATACTAAAGTTGATAAGTAATCACTTAAGTACTGTAAATATTAAAATAGGTAAAGTATTGCTATATTGTCCTATTACTATTAAATTACTAATATTTAATATTTACGAAGGGGTAAAATAATAAATTATTATAATCTTATTGGGTTATCAATTTACCTAATAACCCAATATTAAAAATCGATATCTAATCGATAACCCAATAATCTTTTTATTTAAAACCATTAAAAACCTGATAGCCTAATAACCCAATAATAATAAACCAATAATGTTTTTATCGATTTGGTTAATTGATCGGTTCGATTTTTGCACACCCCTAGTATGGCCAGCCGTATGGCCTCCAAGGTGGGAAAAATTCTAAGTGTTGCTTCACTCTTAGTGTGGAAGATTGTATTTTGGCTAAGGTTGGTACCACGGCCCTTCACACAGACTATGTGAAGGCACACGGGCCGTATGGCCAACCGGGTGGCTCACTTTTGGCTCAAAAATATTCTAAGTATGGGGACCTTTGTATAAAGTTGAATTTTGGCTAAGTGAGGGGGTACAGGCACTCCACACGGACCGCGGAGTGCCACAAAGGCCGTATACCCTTCAGTTGGGTGGCTAGGGACAATTTTTCCATCCGTTTCATTAATGGCATTTTCGTAATTTTAATTTATATTCTGGGGATTCATATGCTATCTTAAGACTTTCTAATGACCTAAAACTCTATTCAGATTATTAAATTCATCCTCTCGTTCTAAACTCACTCAAAAACTCTTCTCAAGAACACTTGTAGAAATTCAAGCTTGGGGTTCAAGGCTAACACAATTCTTCTTCAAATTTCTCTTGGGATTTCTTCATTGGATCTAGGTATATGGGTTTGATCTTTGGTTCTTTTCAACCAAAGAGACCCAAAACTTTTCTAGCACTTTCATGAATTTTACTCACTTTAAAGTTGGGTTTTCAATTATTTTGCATATTAAATTTAACTAATGTATGGGTTGTTCTTATTTGATGATTTTAAGTTGATTTAAACTATAGTATGATGAATTACATTAGATTTATGAAGATATGAATATGCATGTCCCTTTTTCAAGGTTTGTTTATGCATGAGTGATTATATTATGATTTTAAATGTGGATTTAATTATGTTTTCATTTGAATTTCATATTATATTGTTGATTTTAGATTGAATCTTAACTAGCCATGCTTTCTTCACATCATTCATGACATTTGCATTCATGACATCGGATTATTATGGAAATTATAAAGTGGGTTAAGCCCAATGATGTTCTATGATATGATTTTAATAAGATATTGGTTATGACAAGAATGTGGTCACATATATGTCTATGATTATGACTCTTTGAGCATTTTGGGTGCTTGCACCATCTTGTATATATAAATGCTTATTCCTATGCATGAGTATTATGACTATGAACTA
Organism: Solanum clarkiae; assembly: GCA_011800125.2. Lineage (NCBI taxonomy): Eukaryota > Viridiplantae > Streptophyta > Magnoliopsida > Solanales > Solanaceae > Solanum > Solanum clarkiae. Next base: position 17,982,383 of record JAABOM020000084.1, on the reverse strand, counting down.
TGATTTTGGTATTTGAGCCTAAGTATGAATTATTATGAATGGTGTTTGGCCTTTAAGCCTAAGAATATATTGAAATAGTTTTAGAAATGACTATTGTCTCTTTCAAAGTATATATATACACGTATACGTGTTCTTGTGGGATGACAACTTAGCACCGATAGATTGGGCCGTTAGGGGTATCCCCAAGGGCCCTCTCCCTTTCTTTGAACTATGTACCTAGCATAGGGTCTTTTTCGAAATGGGGTTGCTCGTAAGGAGAAGAAATGATATGATATGATATGATATGATATATGTGGAAATTCTATCCAAGATGGGATTGCCCGTAAAGAAGGTTACTTCATACGAAATGGGGTTGCCCGTAAGGTAAAGTATGATTTACCTTTGGCAAGTAGACCACCTCTTTACCGATAAGGGGATTTATCGGATTCCAAGTAATAGCTACTTGGTCTTACTCTTTTTCGGTTGAGGTCACATTCTCACTATATATATGAGCATCAATTGCACTTCATGCATCATGAATTTCATGGCATGTCGTTATATTACATTTCTTTCTATTTATCTCTTTCTATATTATATGCCCTTGTCATGTAACATTGAAGTGCAAGTTTGCTAAGTTACATGCATTGTATCTCGCATACTCAGTACATTCAAACGTACTAACGCATACTCTTGCCTACGTGATTTCACCATTTAGGGACTGAGAACTTTGATCATCTATCGTACAATTCTTAGCTTGGATCTCAAGTTTGCTTGTAGTGATAAGTCCTATCTTCCCTGTACAATCCTTCTATTTATGTTGTCTTTTATCTCTTATATTTACTTTGAGGGTGAGCCCGGGGTATGTCTTGGCCCCGACCTATCTTATGTTAGAGGCATTGTTGGACATCTTGTAAAACTCCTTTGCGCTATATGCTAAGTGTTATAATTGGGAATTATGTTACAGTTTGGTTATCTATGGAATTATATTATGAGTTCTATGACTTGATTCATGATATGATGTGAAAGATCCTAAGTCTCGAATTGCCCTCATAACGTGAGTTCTACTTTCTCATCTCTTAGAACTATGTGTTTACTATTGAATGCGCTTTCTAATTGATGATCTGAATTTAGATACTTTGAGGCTTGTTTGGGGACCTTCGGGTTCCCATTGGCCATGTCACTTCTAGACCCTTGGTCTGAGTCGTGACAGAGATGGTATCTGAGTCCTACTTTCTCATCTCTTAGAACTATATGCTTACTATTGAATGCGCTTTCTAATTGATGATCTGAATTTAGATACTTTGAGGCTTGTTTAGGGACCTTCGGGTTCCCATTGGCCATGTCACTTCTAGACCCTTGGTCTGAGTCATGACAGAGATGGTATCAGAGCACTAGGTTTATAAATGATCCTCAGAGTCCAACATGCCGCGTCAAGTAGAGTCTTATTCATGGGTATGAAGCACACAACATCTATGGGTAGGAGTCTACAAGGCATTTTAGGAAATGTTTCACTTTTCATAATTCTTGTCATGCAATGGAACGTGTCTTGAGATTTCTTGTCTCCATCCCTCCCTACCAGATAGGGAGAGTTACTTTGGGCTCGTAATGCAATCCAGGCAGGGAAGATGTTGTAGCTGATTTTATAGATGAGGTCAAAAAAGAGTTGGTGAAGGATGTGCATTGTTTGAAAAGCTTGCTCCTTCGGTTATTCGAAGTTTTTCTTGGGTTAGATAGTTATTGTAGCAGGTTTGTTGAAGGTTTCTCATCTATTGTACCTCTTTTTGATCAAGTTGACTTGAAATAAGACCAAACTTATATGGTCGGATGAGTGTGAGATGAGTTTTCAAACTTTGAAAGGTCGGCTTACATCAGCTTCTATTTTGACTTTACCGGATGGCTTAGATAGGTTGGTGGAGTATTGTGATGCTTCTCGATTTGGGTTGGATTTTGTACTTATGCAACATCTTAAGGTGATAGCTTATATATCAAGGCAATTGGAGGTACATGAGCGTAATTACTCGACTCATGACCTTGAGCTAGCGGCGGTAGTGTTTGGCTTGAAGATTTAGAGACACTATTGGTTGTTTTCTGTTCAAGAATTCTTGTTTAGGCAGTTCATACCATCCATACATAGTGTTTTAATATGGGGTGCATGTTAATGTTTTCATCGATCACAAAAGCTTACAATATGTGTTCACACAAAGGGATCTTAACTTGAGGCAAAGGAGATGGTTGGAACTCCTAAAGGACTATGACATGAGTGTTCAATATTATCCTAGCAAGGAGAATATGGTAGCCAATGCTCTTAGTAGGCTTTCTGTGGGAAGTATGGCTTATATTGAGGAGGAGAAAAAGGGGTTGGCAAGGGATGTTCACCGTTTGGCTAGGTTGGGTGTTAGGTTGGCCAACTAGGGGTATACATGTTCAAAATGGGGCCGAATCCTCGGTGTTTGTGAAGGTGAAAACTAAGAAAGATCTAGATCCATCCTTGGTTGAATTGAAGAAATTGGTTGCTGAAAAGAATATGGGTTTTGTGGCTGGATTGCCTCGAACTTAAGAGAAATTTGACTCCATTTATGTTATGGTCGACCGAATGACTAAGTCGGCTCACTTCCTACCGGTTAAGACTACTTTTGGTGCTGAGGATTATGCAAAGTTGTACATTTAAAAATTGGTAAGGTTGCATAGTGTGCCTACATCTATCATATCAGATTGGGTACCCAATTTACTTCTCACTTTTGGAGGTCATTTTAAAAGGGACTTGGTACTAAGGTTGAGTTGAGAACCACCTATTCATCCTCAACCGATGGAGAAGCCGAGAAGACAATTCAAACCTTGGAGGATATGTTGAGGGCTTGTGTCTTGGAGGTCAAGGATAATTGGTATGACCATCTTTCACCCATTGAGTTTGCCTATGATAATAGCTTCCATGCTAGCATTGGTATGCCACCATTTAAGACTTTGCATGTTAGAAGATATAGGTCTCCGGTGGGGTGGTTTGAGTTGGGAAAGATGGTTTTGATTGGCTCGGACTTGGTAATGGAGGCTATGGAAAAAGTGAAATTGATTAGAGAGAGATTGAAGACTACCCAAAGTTGCCTAAAGTCATATTCGGATGTTAGGAAAAAGGACCTTGAATTCCACGTTGGAGATCGGGTGTTTGTGAAAGTCTCACCTATGAAGGGAGTGATGCGTTTTAGCAAACAGGGAAAGCAAAGTCCCCAATATGTAGGCCCTTTTGAGGTTATTAAGTGGATTAGAAATATGGCTTATAGTTTGAAGTTGCCCTCGGATTTGAGTTCTATCCACCCTGTCTTCCTTGTGTCTATGTTAAAATAGATGGTTGGTGATCCTAGTACTATTGTTCCTTTGGAAGGTATTGAGGTCGAGGAGCACTTATCTTTTGAGGAGGTTTCGATGGAGGTTTTGGATAGGCAAGTGAAACAACTTCATAACAAGGATATAACTTCGGTAAAGGTGCTTTGGAGGAACCAACATGTGGAGAGTGCTACATGGGAGGCAGATTTGGACATGATGAAATGATATCCCCATTTTTTTCAATCTACTCAAGACTAAGGTATTAGGTTCTTCATTTTCTAAGTGGTCCTAATCCTTCCATTCTTGAGCCTCGCGGCATGACATGTGTACATGTGCATTAAAATGATTTTTTATGATGCTTTGAATGATTGTATTATGTTTCGGCACGAGTTTTAATGACTTTATGATTTTCAAATAATGAACTATACATTGTATCCTGTGTTTGGAAGTTTCATGTTCTAATTCAAGCCTTTCAAGCCTTGTTCTTGCACATTCGAGGATGAGTGTTCCTAAGGGGGAGATGATGTAATGACCCGAATATTGTACGACTTCGTTGGAACTTGAGAATTTTGTTTTTTGGACAAAATTTGGACCAAATGTCGTCTCAAGGGAGACCACACAGCCATTGTGAGCTCACACGAGCCGTGTGGCTTCTTGTGGCACAACACTTGGCCTTAATTTCGAGTGTGTGTCCTTGGTGGGAAATTTTGAGCTAAGGCACACCACACTTGGACCCCACACGGGATATGTGAGACCTCACTGATAGTGTGGATGGCCTTAAGCTTCAAATAACAATTTTTAGCGTAAGTTTGGGGTACAGCCAGTCACACGAGCCGTGTGACTTGACACTGGCTGTATAGCCTCCAATGTGGGAAAAATTCTAAGTTTTGCTTCACTCTTGTCTTGGAAGATTGTATTTTGTCTAAGGTTGGTGCCACGGCCCTTCACACAGACTGTGCGAAGGCACATGGGCCGTATGGCCAATGGTGTGGCTCACTTTTGACTAAAAAATATTCTAAGCGTGGGGACCTTTGTGTAAAGTTGAATTTTGGCATGAGGGGGGGGGGGGAGGGGCACTCTACATGGACCGTGGAGTGACACGTGGGCCAAATACGCTTCAGTTGGGTGGATA
>JAABOM020000084.1:17964562-17977854 GCA_011800125.2 Solanum clarkiae | reverse complement strand
AGGCACATTTTCGGGCACTTTTTGGGGTCGTTTCAATATCTCCCCCTTGGGAACATTCGTCCCCGAATGTAAAAGAGACATACAAGACAAGATTGACCATAAACAAATCAGCCCCAACAAGAATGTAACATTACATTTAAAACACCATTTTCAGAATCTCAACATAAGTGTAAAATCATCATAGGTTTGCCAATTTAAACACGAATTCATATGAATAAAATAGGGGCTGAAATATAAGACTTGAAATCACATAGGGGACTTAGTATCAGTACCTTAGGCTTGAGTAGAGTGGAAAATATAAGGATACTGCTTTTGCATGTCCACTTCGGTCTCCCATGTAGTACTCTCTACTTGTTGGTTCCTCCAAAGGACCTTAACGGATACCACCTTTTTGTTCCTTCAACTCTTCATTTGCCTATCCAAGATCTGAACCAAAACCTCCTCATAAGTCAAGTTATCCTCAACAACACCCATAACATCAAGAGGCACAATAGCATCACAATCACCAGCACATTTCCTCAACATAGAGATATGGAACACCAGATGGACCAAATTTATTTCACTAGGCAACTTCAACTCATAAGCTACCTTGTCAAACCTTTTTAGCACCTCATAAGGACCAACATATATTGTACTCAACTTCCTTTTTTCCAAAATGGACCACACCTTTCATTGGATAAACTTTCAAATAGACCCAATCACCTACTTAAATTCGAGGTCTCTTCTTCTCACATCAGCATAGGATTTTTGACGACTTTGGGCTATTTTCAACCTTTTCGTAATCATCTAAACCTTCTCAAGAGCCTCTATAACCAAATTCGGTCCTAATAAAGCCACCTCTCTAACCTCAAACCAACCAACTGGTGGTTTACAATGTCTCCCATAAAGAGCATCAAAAGGATTCATACCGATGCTAGAGTGATAACCATTGTTGTAGGCAAACTTAATCAAAGGAAGATGGTCATACCAACTACCCCTCAACTTCAGTACATATTACCTAAGTATATCTTCAAGGGTTTGGATGGTTCTTTCGGCTTGACCATCCGTTTGGGGGTGAAAGGTCATACTAAGGTGCACTTCTATACCAAGACACCTTTGAAAAGACCTCCAAAAGTGTGAAGTGAATTGTGAACCATGATCCAATATGATGGACAAAGGAACCCCATGCAACCTCACTAACTCATGGATGTATAACCTTGTATACTTTTCAATCCCATATGTAGTCTTAACCGGTAGAAAGTGAGCTAATTTTGTCATCCTATCAACCACAACCCATATAGAATCAAAACCCTTTCTATTCTTAGGCAACCCAACCACAAAATCCATATATTTCACCTCCCACGTCCAAGTAGGAATCTCTGTGTCTTAGGTTAGGCTACCTGGCCTTTGATGTTCGGCTTTGAGTTGTTGACAACTATGGCAACTGGAAACGAATTTGTCAATGTCCCTCTACATGCCTCCCTACCAATACACATCTCTCAAGTCTCTATACATTTTTGTGGAACCGAGGTGGATAGAATAAGAAGAATTGTCGGCCTCATCAAGGATCTTCTCCCTCAAACCATCAACACAAGGCACACACAACCTACCTTGGTACTTAAGGGCCCCATCCCCCCTTGGGAGAAAACCTCTACTTTGCCCTTTTTCACCAAGGCTTTCAATTCAAGCAACAAGGAGTCAAGATCTTGTTTTGCTATCACCTCATCAACTAATTAAGACTCAGATCCATCAACAACAACCACATCATCATCACTAACCTCTTCCAACCTAACCCCCAATCTAGCCAATCGATGTACCTCCCTAGCCGTCTCCCTATCTCCATCATCAATATGAGCTAGGCTATCCATAGAAACCTGACTCGAACCACCCGCCACAACATTTGCCTTACTGGGATAGTAATGCACACTCATATCATAGTCCTTAAGAAGTTCTAGCCACCTTCTTTGCCTCAAGTTGTGATCTTTTTGAGTGAACACATATTAGAGGTTCTTATAATCGGTGAACACATCCATATGCATCCCATACAAGTAGTGACAACAAAGCTTAATGCAAATAAAACGGCGGCTAACTCTAGATCATGTGTAGGGTAGTTCCTTTCATGTACCTTGAGTTATCTAGAAGCATAAGCTATGACCTTACCATTTTGCATCAACACACAACCCAAACCCACTCTAGAAGCATCACAGTACATAACAAATCCCTTAAGCCCATCCAGTAGTGACAATATAGGAGCGGATACAAGTTTATCCTTCAATGTTTGGAAGCTTCATTCACATATGTCGGTCCACACAAACTTAACCTTATTTTGAGTCAATTTTGTCATAGGGGAAGCAATAGAGGAGAACCCATTCACAAACCTTCTATAGTAACCCACAAGGCCCAAGAAGCTCCTAACATCCGGCGGGGTAAATGGTCTAGGCCAATTTCTAATCATATCAGTTTTCTTAGAATCCACTTTTATATCATCTCCCGACACCACATGACCCAAGAATGCAACCTCCTTCAACCACAATTCACACTTGTCATATTTGTCATACAATTTCTCCTCCCTCAATCTTTGCAACACAACCCTCAAATGCCCCATATGCTGCTCCCTACTATGTGAATAGATCAAAATATTATCAATAAAGACCATAACAAAGGAATCAAGGTAAGGCTTAAAGAGCCTATTCATTAGGTCCATGAAGATGGTCGGTGTATCAGTCAAACCAAATGACATCACAACAAACTCATAATGCCCATATCTAGTCCAGAAGGCCGTCTTGAGAATATCACACTCCCTCACCCTCACTTGATGATACTCAGACTGAAGATCAATCTTAAGAAGCTAGCTTGCAATTGGTCAAACAAGTCATCAATCCTTAGAAGAGGATATCTATTCTTGATGGTAACCCTATTAAGTTAGCAGTAGTCAATGCACATACTAAGTGACACATCCTTCTTTTTCACAAACAACACCGGGGAAACCCAAGGTGATTGACTAGGTCTAATAAATCCCTTCTCCAACAAATCTTTCAATTGTTTTAACTCCTTCAAATCCTTCAGGGCCATATGGTAAGGGAGAATGGAGATAGGTTGAGTATCGGGGAGGAGGTCTATACCAAAGTCTATTTCCCTTTCGGGAGAAACACTAGGAAGATCATTTGGGAAGTCATCAAGAAACTCATTTACAACCAGAACTGGCACTATGGAAGGGAATTTGGACTCCACATCTTTAACCCTCACTAGATGGCAAAGACACCCCTTAGAGATCAACTTACAGGCATCAATGCAAGAAATGAATCTACCCTTGACCACCACATTTTGTCTTTTCCACTCATGGACGGGTTTATTTGGAAATTGAAATTTGACCATACGGGTTCTACAATCAATAGAAACATAGTAGACATGCAACCAATTCATCCCAAGAATGACATCAAAATCTACCATACCTAATTCAACATGATCACAAGGCATCAACTTATGTAGGACAACTTATATAAACTTTCCTAGAAACAATAGAGGCACCAATAGGAGTAGACACTTCATATGACTCATGTAACAACTCGGGGTCAATATGAAACTTCTGGCCAACAAAGGGGGTAACAAAAGAGAGAGTGGAGCCCAGATCAATCAAAGCATATACATCAAAGTCAAAGATTTTTAACATACTGGTAAAACATCGGAAACCTTGTTTAACTGTGATAAATGGCTTTCTTTTAAAGAAAAAAATCTATTTCAAAACTTAATTAATTTAAGAGAACATCAATTTTTCCAAAAAAAAATGAGAAAACAGAGTCGTCACTTAATCTTTTAAAGAAATTAAGAAAAATTAAAATAATTTTAAGACCCTAATAGAAAAAGTCCTGAAATTTCATAGAAATGGGTAAGGATTCTTATAAATATTTTAAGAAGGTATTAGCACTTAAAATAGCCACTAACACGCGGTTATCCGATAATTTGAAAATTATTCGACTAACTTTTGAAAAGATCAATGTCTAAAATAAAACTTGGAAGAATCTAAGTAAATATTTTCACAAATATATTTGAAGTATTGAAAATACTTAGAAATGCATTCTTCGAATTAAAAATCATAGAAATCAATTTTTGACTAACACAAATGGTTTGACTTTTGGGGGACTTTAATTAAATTAAAACTAAATAAATAAAATATTAGAGTTAGAATCAAGCAATAATAAATAAATATGTAAATCAAGTAAAAGAGGAACAATATAAATCACTTGGCCTTGGCAGACCCAAATTTCCTATCCCAACTTCTAATAAATAATTGGGTCTGCCTACCCATAAACTGTAGCGCAAGTGCTGTTATTTCAAAACATGGGCTTTGGCCCTTTTGCCCAACAAAGGGCTGCTGCGATAATGGGCTCTTAAGTTTTTTTCCACCCCCTCTATATCAAAAAGGTATATACATTGTATATCAATGTATATATCCTGTCTTCCACCTGTATTTCAAGAATTTCAACTACCTTGAACCATTCCTACTGAAGACTCGAATTTTCTGCCTATTTTTAATATCACTTCACTGTTTACATGATGTATATCAGTGTATATGGTAATATTTCAGCCCCTAAAAATCTGTAACGCAGCTTCTCTATCATGCAAAATGACCCGAGGCCGACTCTAGATGCAAAGATGGAGTCCAACATGGACTCGAGCGGAGGAGTTCATGCAAAAAAAAAATGAATACTTTCAACATATAACATAAACGAGATTTAACAACTTAATAAAAAATATTCACTATTACATCATGACAAAACTCCACTTCGAAAATCCCTATTTTTTGAAATATCATGATGCCAAGTCAAAATTACGACGAAAAAAATTGAAAAGAAAAGCATATGATGTTACCTTTTAGAGGGAAGCAAACTTGGGACGATGAATTAAAGAGGGAGCATTCAACACTAAAGCAGAATTTGTTTATGGGTTTCATAATTTCAAAATGAGAAAATATCTGCCTCAGGGGCCTTCAAAGTGACTGGACTTTTCTTGAAAATTGTCTTATTGGAAAAAAGAAACCTTGATGTAAAATTTTTGAGATGAGGGATGGCTTCTCTTGAAATTTCAATGTCTCCTCTTTTATCTGGAACCGCCCCCCTTTTTTTGTCACTCAAAATGAGTTTAAATAGGAGAATTGGGACAAGTTTGAATTCAAATTTTAATTCACAAATTAGATCTTGAACAAATTTGAGGATTTCATCCGTTGATTGCGTGAAAGATTGATAGAGAGGAGTTAAAATTTGTTAAAGTGTTGTTGCGTGATATGGATCTTTGCCAGCTTTTGCTGGAAAATTTTTTTATTTTTTTCTTGATTTTTTTTTGTGTGTGTTCTTGTGTTGTAGAGGGTGAAGAAGAAAGAGGGACACATGGGTCCCATTAAAATAAAAAGGAAGACAAAGAATAGAGAAAAAGAGAAATGTTAAAGTAAAAAAGGAAGGGAAAAGTAGAAAAAGGGGAAGCACGCGGGGACGGGAAAAATGCATGGTTGAATTTAAATACACGACAAATTAAATCAGATCAATTAACAAAGTTCTTTAAAATCTACAAAGAGAAATAACTAACTCAATTATTATCTAATAAAAATTTATTTTTTTTGAAAAATAATTCATAATTAAAGTAAAATGACTAAAAATCCTTTAGAATGACTTTCAAAAAAAAATTATTTTAATTTTTTAAAGATTGAAGAAGCTTGATAATTAATTTATACTATGGAGGGTCAAAATTGGGTGTCAATAGTTGCCCCTCATTTGGCTTGGGTCAATGAAAGAGACTCGAGACAAAGGTAGTTGACGAATCTAATTTTGACCAACCACACTTTCATCTTTTAAAAGAAAAGTATGAAGGTTATAAAATTAGGGTCGGACCCCAGTGTCAGGTTTCCTACATATCTCAGGTTACTGAAAATTCAGTCCACTTGTAGTTTACGACATTTGATTTTACAAACAGTTATGAAAAAATTAAAAAACTATTTTAGAGCTGAATTATGGAGAGATCAAGAAGCTCGGGAATAGAACGAGAAGAGATTGGAGTATAGTCAAGTTTTCAATGTTGAGCTTGCCTACATATTCCAGTCATAGGAATCAGACTGCTTGTAGTTCGATTCAATCGATTGAAAAGGAAATCTTATTATGTTAAGATAACCTTTGGTTCAGGAATAGTGACAAATAAATTGACTATGAAAAATAAGCTTGCAACCTCTTAGTCATGAATGTAGTACACTTCACACTCATAAGTAAAAACTTACATGGACATAATTTTCAAAGCTCTTGGTATATTGTGACTCAGACGGGAATAATTACTTTCGGTGAGAGTTGAAATCATCCCATGCAAAACTGAAATCGATGAATTCAAAGAAATACCTGCATGCCATTTTATAGGGATGTGGTTGGATTGTAGTGGAAATCACTTGTACTCTTATGTCGAAAGATTTTGACATTCCTCTTTGGACTATGTCACAGTTTGCTGCGAAGAAAAATTTTCATGTTATGTTGCATCCTACTTGATGACATCCACACCTGTGGTTTGTTTGAGAATTCATCCTCTTGGATGCCCTCGGGAAAAACTGAGATAAAACTTATTAGTGATAAATAAAACGTAAATATAATTTGTGCAAACCTAGTTTATCATGTCATACTGAAGGAGATAACGATCCAATAATAGATTAATGTGTCACGCTGAAGGAGGTGATGCTCCAATAATAAGTTCAATGTGTCATGCTGAAGGAGCTGACAATCCAATAATAAGTTGCATGTCATTCTGAAGAAGATGATGATCCAAGAATAAATATGTCACACCAAAGGCAGCGATGCTTGACCTGAGAGGCGGTGGTCTACCCTGCAGCAGATGTCAGCGGTTCGAGTCTACTTATCTCCAACTCGTGAACTTAGCGGATACAAAGATTTATGATATCACCCAATTTTTCTGATTTGGCAGTTTCCAATAATGTAATATCTCACACTGAAGGTAGTGACGCTCCAATTTGTCATGTTGAAGGCGAGTGACTCTCCAAAATAGATTAACTTATCACACTGAAGGCAGTGACGCTCCAATTTATCACGTTGAAGGCAAGTGACTCTCTAATTTGTCATGTTGAAGACAAGTGACTCTCCAAAATAGATCAACTTGTCAAATTGAAGGAAGTGACGCTCCAATTTGTCACGCTGAAGGCGAGGGACTCTCCAAAATAAATAACATGTCACACTAAAGGTAGTGACGCTCTAATTTGTCACATTGAAGGCGAGTGAGTCTCCAAAATAAATAACTTATTACACTGAAGGCAGTGACACTCGAATTTGTGACGTTGAAGGCAAGTGACTCTCCAAAATAAATAACTTGTCACACTAAAGGCAGTGACACTCCAATTTGTCGGGTTAAGGGCGAGTGACTCTCAAAAACTTGTCACACTGAAGGCAGTGATGCTCTAATTTAAAAAGAGAATAAGTTGAAAGATGAAAATTGTCCCTCTTGTGTTGGTCTAGGAGAAATCTTGCAATCTTGCTCATTGTGCCAGGTTATCTTATCTTTATTACAAAGAAAATGTGTTACAAATCATAATAGACTAATACGAAGAAATTTGGGAAACTAATAGAGTAATGAGTAAAGGTAGAAGTCATTTGAATCATGACGGGCCACTGTGGTCTAACAATGCCTTGCTACTTTAGTGCCTGCATCCAAAGAAAAATGCTTACTTTTGAGAGACCGATCAATATTGGTTTTCCTTGGCCATCTTGATGTTTGTCCACTATCTGATTTTTATGTTGAATTCATCTTGAAGTGCAAGTTTGATGGAATTATTTGAGGGCCCTCCTCAAAAATCCTGTCCCAGTTTAGAATACAGAAGGAATCTTAAATTTTGGTAATTCCAATTGATTCTTTTTAGAGAACCTCAAAAATCTGCCCCAATTGCAATTTTAACGTGGTCTCTCATTCTAACTTGTTGGAGAAAGTCTTCTTTGAAGGAATTTTGAGATCCTCCCAAAATTCTGTCCCAGTTTCCATTATGAAGAGGAATGAAAATCTTATGGGGAATATGATCGAGTCGGTATGACGCTTACGTATTCGGCTGAAATAGGAATCAGGTCAAACGTAGTTCCAACAAGAGGGAACTAAGATTTTTTAGATAATGTGACCGAAGCAAACAAAGGCCGCCTACGTGTTCTAATGGGTAAATCAGGTCAAACGTAGTTCACACAAAGTGATGAGTCTATAAAAACCTTCTTGAGACCGCATAAAATATGAATGTTCTGCTAGGAATATTTTAAAATTGTTTTGTTTTGATGAAGTCAACAAGTTTAATTACCAACATAAATTATTTTCTCTTCTTTAAAGGAAAGAAAACTCAAAAAGTGAAAGAGTTAGTCCATTAATCATAATAATTGATCAAAGCAACAAAAGACCTTTATTTTGACTAAACAGATTAATCCAAAATCAAAGAATGAGGCATTCTAAAAGAAAGGGCAAATAGACAAAATTTGATCTTTTAATGGATTGAAATGAGTAAATTATGTGATGTTCACAAATTGACCTTTTGAGAGGTTCAAATGATAATAATGATGACCAAAACTTTTGATTTGAAAATGATGGGGTATTTGGTGTTCAGCTTATTTTGAGATAAAAAAATTATTTTTTCAGGATAACAATGCCAACATGAATTTGAGTGATGATCCAATTGAAACATAAGGAGTTATTTTACACATATTTGATAATGAACTCGAAACATTTTAAAAAGAACCAAAAAATTGAGTTTATATGTCTAATATGCTCTAAGACTTTGGAATGGATAATGGACCAATCACGTTTGAAGCAAAACATATATATTTAAACATATAAACACAAATAAAGCAAATTATATAGCATTTAACATACAAATATTATCGTCCATTTGGGTCGAGAGCCACTTTGGACTCAAGGTGGTCTTTCTAATGTGCCCAATACCCCTTAGGTATTAGGTCGACCTAGGCAAATGTTTAGAAGTAGGGATTTGCTTTAACTCTATCTAATGGTTTCTTAGATTAGGCTTAATAGACAATAGGTTCCCAAGCCGACAACTCGAGTGAGAAGGCTATGTGGCCACATGAAAAAAGATCCGGACACTCCGCGCATATGCCAACTCTCCTAAATGTTGGATTTGTTTCAAAAACATTTGGGGGTGCGCAAACCACACATCGCATATATGTGAAACAATGTCAAGTTTTCAGAATTGGAGTAAGTATGAGCGGAATGAAAGTCTATATTCGAATTAAACAGATAAAGCAAGTAATGAAATTAAAATTACTAAATATTACAAACCGAATAGTTAGTCAAACAACTTAATCTAATGCTTAGAACCTAATTAAGTCCCCAGCGGAGTCACCATTTCTGTTAATCATGAAAAATGGCTTTTAAAAAAAAAAGAAAAGAAACTGTTTAAAAACCTAATCAATTTAAGAGAAAACTAATTTTTTGAAAAAAATAAGAAAACAGAGTCTCCACTTAATTTTTTAAATAAATTAAGAAAACTTAAAATAATTTTAAGACCCTAACTAAAAAATTCCTGAAATTTTAAAGAAATGGGTAAGGATTCTTATTACTATTTTAAGAAGGTATTAGCACTTAAAATAGCCTCTAACACGCGATTAACCGACAATTTGAAAATTATTTGATTAACTTTTGAAAAGATCAATATTTAAAATCAAACTTGAAAAAATCTAAGTAAAAATTTTCACAAAAATATTTGAAGTATTGAAAAGACTTAGAAATGCATTCTTAGAATTAAAAATCACAAAAATCAATTTTTGACTAACACAAATGATTTGAGTTTTGAGGACTTTAGTTAGATTAAAACTAAATAAATAAAATATCAGAGTCAGAATTAAGCGATAATAAATAAATACATTAATCAAGTAAAAGAGGAACAATATAAATCACTTGGGCTTGGCAGACCCAAATTTCCTATGCTAACTTCTAATAAATAATTGGGCCTACCTGACCCATAAAATGTAGTCCAACTGCTGCTGTTTCAAAACTTGGGCTTTGGCCCCTTTTTCCAACAAAAGGTTGCTGAGATAATGGGCTTTTAAGCTCTTTCTGCCCCTGTATATTAGAAAGTAATATACATTATTTATCAGCATATATATCCTCTCTTCCACCTGTATTTCAAAAGTTTTAGCAACTTTGAACGATTCCTGCTGAAGACTCGATTTTTCTGCCTATTTTTAATATCATGTCACTGTGTACATGATGTATATCAGTGTATATGGTAACGTTTTAGCCCTCAAAAATCTGTAATGCAACTTCTCTATCACGCAAAATAACCGAAGACCGACCCTAATGCAAGGATGGAGTCCAACATGGTCTCGGATGGAGGAGTTTATGCACAAAAAATAAATAAAGATGAATACTTTCAACATATAACATAAACAAGATTTGACAACTTAATAGAAAATATTCACTATTACATCATGACAAAACTCCACTTCAAAAACCTTTTTTTTAAATATCATGACGCCAAATCAAATTACGACGAAAAAATTGAAAAGAAAGGAATATGATGTTACCTTTTGAAGGGAAGTGATTTTGGGATGATGAATTAAAGAGGGAGCATTCAACAACGAAAAGAAACTCGCTTATGGGTTTCATAATTTCGCAATTAGAAAATTTCGGCCTCAGGGGCCTTCAAAGTGACTGGACTTTTCTTGAAAATTAGCTTATTATAAAAAGAAACCTTGATGTATATTTTTTTAGATGAGAGATAGCTCCTCTTGAAATTTTAATGTCTCCTCTTTTATTTGGAACCACACCCCTTTTTTGTCACTCAAAACAGGTTTAAATAGGAGAATTAGGGCAAGATTGAATTCAAATTTTGAGTTCACAAATCAGATCTTCAGTGGATTTGAGGATTTCATCCATTGATTTCACGAGAGATTGGTAGAGAAGAGTCAAAATTTGTTAGAGGGTTGTCAGGTGATATGGATTTGAACGTTGGGGATTTTCTGTTGCCAATTTTTTGCTTGATTTTTTTTAAAAAAATTTCTTGGCCATTTGTATGTGTGTGTGTTCTTGTGCTGTAGAGGATGAAGAAGAAAAAGGTACACATGGGTCCCATTAAAAGAAAAAGAAAGTCAAAGAAAAGAGAAAAAGAAAAATGTTACAGTAAAAAAAGAAAGGGAAAAGTAGAAAAAGGGGAAGCACGCGGGGTCGAAAAAATGCGGGGTTGAATTTAAATACACGATGAATTAAATCAGATCAATTAACAAACTTCTTTAAAATTTATAAAGAGAAATAATTAACTCTATTATTATCTAGTAAAAATTTATTTTTTGAAAAATAATTCATTATTAAAGTAAAATGACTAAAAATCTTTTGGAATGACTTTCGAAGAAATTATTTCAAATTTTTAAAAATTACATAAGCTTGATAATTATTTTATAATATCGAGGGTCAAAATTGAGTGTTAACAAACCTCGTCAACCCCTTGGCTCCCATGTATAGTATAAAATCGATTGTGCCTTGGGGCACCATCTTGAGGACCATCTCTACCCAATGGAACCGAATTTGCACCCCAGCCTTTGCCACGGTTTCTTGGATAATCTATCCTCTTGTGACCAAGCTCCCCACATTCATAGCATGCTTTAAGATCCTTCAAACATGGGCCCTTATGATCTCCTCCACATTTAGGGCACACATCATTTGGAGTCACACGACCAACACCTTGAGGCTTAGGGAAGTCATTGGCATGAGTAGACCCTTGGCCTTGATGAAATCTAGCACTCTTTTCGAATTTACCCTTAAACCGGGCCCTCTTGGCCTTGTGCCCCCTTCTCTTCCTCAACTTTTCCTCCTCCATTTGCTCGGTATATTTCATCAATCGAGACAAGCCCATGTCACTAATTAGCAAGGCGTACCGGCATTCTTCACTCACCAAGTCGGAGACCCCCATCATAAATTTATTCATCCTAGATCTAGGATCGGCCACCAAATGAGGAGCATACTTTGAAAGTTGATTAAACTTGAGGGAATACTCTCTCACACTCATAGCACCTTGTTTCAAGTTCATGAACTCTACCAACTTAGCTTCCCTAAGCTCAAGAGGGAAAATCGATTAAGGAAAGCTAATTTGAACTCTTCCCAAACCACCACATTATTAATTCCCTTCTCACCCTTCCATTGATCATACCATATTTGGGCTACCCCTTTGAGTTGGTACGCCGCCAAGTCTACCTTTTCATTCAGCCCAACACCCATAATAGTCAAGACCTGGTAGACCTCATCAATGAATTCTTGTGGATCTTTATCCACCTTTGACACATAGAACACCGGAGGATCATCCTCTCAAAGTCCCTTACCCTAGCTCCCTGTATAGTAGCATGAGAGGTTTGGGACCCCTGATTTACTCGGTTGGCCACAACTTAGGAAAGCATAGTGAGAGCATCCTGGAGGTCACTATTGGTAGGTTGGTCCTCGAGAGTTTGGGCCCTTCTTCCTCTAGTGTTTATCATGATCTAGCGTAGCAAAAAACAATCATTAGGGGTGAATAACTTACTACAACTCTATAGCACGACTTAGAACATAAAGAAGGGAAACATTTCCTAAAACGTCTCATAGCCCCCCATTCATAGTCATGGCGCGCTTCACAACCATGAATAGGACTCTAATCAATGTGGTGTATTGGACACCAAGGATCTATCAACCTAGTGCTTTGATACCAAGTTTGTCACGATCCAAGCTTAGGGCCTAGACGTGACCGGTGAATGGGGAATCCAAAGGAACCCCAAATAAGCCTCTTAACTTGTCATTACACATCATTGATTGCGAAAGCATATAAGAGACATAAATGAGTAGTAATAGGGCAAAGGGACTAAGGAAAAATCTTGCATAACATCATAGCCAAGATACAAGAGAGTCAAGGCTCATATTATAGATATATAACATGTCCAACAAACGCCTCTAATACATAGATAAGAGCGGGACCTAAGACAACCCAACCGGGCTCACCCTCATAGTCAAAATAGAACGTAAAGTAGAAAGTCTCATTATATAATAAGAGCAACATAGACTAAAGTCCCTGAAGTAGAGGACTAACTAACTAGCTTGAGTAGTATCGAATAGCCATGTGGAGGAGGAGGATAATCAACTTGGGCACCGGTTCCTACATGGTGATATCATGTAGGTAAAAGTATGCGTTAGTACGTTTGAATGTACTAAGTATATAGGATGCAATGCAACGAGAGATAGGCAACTTAATCAAAATGCATAACAATAGGCAATAGGCATAATATAACAATATGACATGTATGATCAATGCATAAGTAAAACAT
>JAABOM020000084.1:17869470-17964462 GCA_011800125.2 Solanum clarkiae | reverse complement strand
TATAACTCAGGGTGGTCCCTGACCTTCTACAGATGCATGGTTTCATTTGAGTTATTACTTTATGTACAACATATCCTGCCTTACATACTCAGTATATTATGTCATAATGACGTCTCTTACGGGGGACCTGCATTTCATGCTGCAGGTACAGACGATAGTAGACCTCCCCAGTAGGAGCACAAGATATTCAGCTGCTGTCATCAAGCTCCAGGTCGCTTCGGGGCTTTGTATATGTCTAGAGCTAATGTTTATATTATATAGTTTGTTGAGGTGGGGCCTGTCCCGACCTTTTTCAGATGTTTTCTCTTTACTTACAGGCTTTGTAGACTATGTAAAGTAATAGTGAAGTCATAGCTCGTAGTTTAGACACCGTGGCCCCAACGGCCTAGTCATATGCATTTCCTTTAGCTTATTATCATTTGTTTACCTACTTTAAGGTATTGTAAAGGTAGAAACGTACAGTAAATGCATATTTACAGATTGGTTCTCCCGGGCCTTATTGACAACGGGTGTCGGTCCGCCCTACGGGACTTTGGGGCGTGACAACTATTTACAATTTCGCCCTAACAATTAAATAGAAAAGACATCTGGGAGCAGGTATGTCACTCAGATACGACTCGTAGGGTGACCTACAAGTCATAATCGAGGTCTCATGTCAACACTTGGAACTTTGGACTTTGCTGTTACGAAGCACTGTTACCAGTCGTGCCTTGGGATATGACTCGTATGCTCCTCTCATAGTCTAGGCTTTCCATTCTTGGTCCATACTTTTAGATCACTGTTTATTTCTATGATCCCCACCTATATGAGTCATATGAGACCTATGACTCGTAGAGTGGCCTTGTAGGGTTGACCTCCACTTAGCAGATTCTTGATTTTGCTTATTGTTTCTTACTACGAGAGCACCCTGCGACTTGTATCTTGGGCTACCACTCGTAGGATGGCTCTTATGTCTTATACTTCACCAAAATCTACAATTTTCTCCTAAAATAATGCCAACCTATCTTTTCTGCAAAACAACATAAAAACCATAAAAAGCCGCATTAAGAAATTTAAAAATCCTTTGTTTTAGGTACCAAATGAGCTGTATTTTGATAGCACATGAACGTTGAGAGTGATTTACCATAGATGACTCCATCTAGAGAGGAGTCCAGCTCTGAGGGATGCTCTAAGGATGGATCAGAGATAGAGTCCTCCATCACACATCAAATTATAACCATCTACATTGGATGCCCTTACTAGCTGGTGGTGCGTCGAGGGCATACAGGAGATATATGTGGATGGAGCGCAGCGGAGAGAGTGGGGCAAGCTAGTCAGATCCATCTATAAGGAGCTCGAGTCATCTCAGATAGACTCGATAGTGTCCTCGACCTCCTTGACACTATGAATCGGTATGGGATTCAGTGGCTCACACATACACTTCTACGATACTCCCAAATCATGGTGAGGGAGTTTTATGCCTCATATGCAGCCACAATCTAGATCACTCTTCCCAAGGGGAAGAAGCCCCTCGCATAGCCCAGACTGACCAAGACGAGAGTGAAGGGTCGATAAGTAAATAATAAAGGACACCATCTGTTGGATGTTATTTGGACTAGAGTTTCCTACCCCCTGATCCACCCATAGTTTGACTATATGGTGAGGTAGATCAGGGACCCACTTATGATGAAAGATCCAGAGCAGCGAGCCACTTTGATGAGATTGGTTATTGGGTATATTACTGAGCAAGGTCTTGAACCTGCATGGGTCACCACTCACTCGAAGCATATCGTCAAGGCTTTGCTCAGTTTCCCCCCATGTTTTTGTAGGCGATTTTTCGTTCATGTATCCAGCTGACTCTTGCTGATAATACTCTAATGTTGGAGCATGTGATTTTGGTTGCTAACGTCTTAGCTGGCTATGATATTGACTGGGCTTGCCTCATTGCCAAGCAGATTCATAACGTTGCACTGAAGAGATCCACCTCCATCCAATTCTCATACTTGATATACAGGCTCTATCGAGAGTCGAGGGTGGATATTTTGCACCAATTGGACTAGTTGATTGAGGCCCAGTGTACTTTGGATCCCATCCTGATCAAGGTTGAAGAGAACTCGGTAGCACTCCCGCGAGTATAGCCTCAACCAATTCCTGAGATGTTTGCACCAGCGCCACCATCTGAGGGTTCACAGACTGCCACTACCACTGCTGCTGCTACTAAAGATAGGCCCTCACAACTCAAGGTTGATGAGGATAGGAGGCCTATTACTTCTGTCCCAACACCGCAGGCCACAACTTCACAGACTATTTCCACATGCATAGTCTACATGTACGCCATATCTATACAAGTCTTAGCATAGAGGTTATCACATGTTGAGTCACAGTTGACTTAGTTTGTTCATCACATCAGGCCATTTGTCCATTAGGCTACTTCAGACTTAAAGGATCGGATGCAAGCATTTGTGGTCGCTACTATTCTGGTCTGTATCTCTACTATAGATGCTTGCATTGAAGCCTTTGAGGGGACCATATAACAGAGATTGAGTGAGGCACGACCCTTTATATTTATCGGCTATGCAGACGAAGATCCAGTCGCTCTAAGATGACATGACAGCAGCACTCACGGCACCAGTTGCACTTCTAGTGACTATACCTCTGGTACTAGTGGTTGATTTATTTTCTCGTGATGAGCCCATTACATATTCCCATGGGAAGAGACCCCATACAAAGGATGATGATCCAGATGAGATTTTATTATGTGCGAGTCTTACAAAGGAGAAAGATCTTAAGCTTGTCTTGAGGAGATCGAGACAGGAGGAGGATAGACGACGAGCTCGAGAGTTAGAGTAGGTGAGAGGTGTTGCCGCTTGAGATAGAGTACTACAGTTAAGCAGGACATCATGCAGGAGGAGGATTGACAGACTCAGTCGCACACTGGCGCTTACATACCCAGGTGTCTTTTTTGATCTCTATATGTTTTATTGTGCTTTAATTTTGTGCATGGGGACAATGCTCATCTTTTTCTATAGGGTATGGGTAGTTCTGTGCCTTAGTGAAGTCTGAGTAGCTTGGGTCCATAACTACCCCAAATTTTGATCCCGAGATTTTCTCACCTGTGTTCCCTTTCCCAATGGATATTTACTTTCTGTTGAATAGGCATGTTTAGGATGTTTACACAGCATTTGTAGCATAGAGTACCAGTACTTATGACATATAGCATGTTTTTGTGTTTTGTTTGAAAAATGACACCCACCAAAATTTTTTATTAGTATTTAGATAGCAACCATGCATGTTTAGGTGTGTGACAATGTTTATTCTGACAAGTGAGAATAATTGAGATAAAAAAAAGCATGATATGAGAATCTTTTCCTGATAATGTGTAAAGTGTCATGTGAGTGTGAGTGTAATTTTCTAGATTCATGTGTTTTGTACTAATTAAGAACTTACCCAGTTACTCAAAGTTGGATTTTATATTAGTTAGTTAGGAAAGAATCTTAGACCATTGTTCTTTATAGTCCACTTATCCTAAAATGACCAACCAAAATCGTGATATAATCCCTTGTTCCTAATGTTTGAGCCTAATGTGTACCTATTCTTTGAAAACACCTTATTAACCTAGCCCTTGTTAGTTGTAAAATCCTGAAATTGGCCCTGGTCCTGCCTTGAATATCATGCGCCTTGACTAAGTCAAAAAGCCTAAGTCAAGGGTGGCTACCAAAACTGCCCTAGTTCTGAGGACGAATATTTTGCACCACAACACAGGCCAAAAGCTTATGTTGAGGGTGGCTGGTGTAAGTATGAAACACAAAAATAAGGGGTTCTAAAGGAAAAAAGAAAAAGCGGGTACTGGGAGCAAGAATAATGAGTGAGGCCTTAATTGTAAGCTAAAAAGCAAAATAAAGAGTAAAGACAAGGCAAAAAGCTGAAAATGAAAAAGAAAGCACCCAAAAAAGCTTGCAACAGGAAAAAGGGAGAAAAAGGTGAAAATAACATCGTTGACAGGGCGAAAGTGCATAAAAATGCAGTGTCAAGAAGGTACTTTAGTCACTATTTTACCATAATATCATACCAAACCCCTTGAGCCTATGTTACAAGCCGAGAAATTCATGATATGATCCTAGTCCAGTTAGTTGAAGGTCTTTATCATGAATGTAAGGTAAAGCCTATGGTATTAGAAATTGTGCATGAATATCTCTTGTGAGAGCGTGTGATATTTCATATTCCCAAGGTTAAACAAAAAAACATCATTGTGTATCAAATGTGGGACCTCTTTCTATTATGGCTCTTGTATTGCATTGTTAGCATTAGACTTATTCAGTGATGGTGGATTACTGAGGATATCTTTCTTGTCATAGTTGTGTTGTCACATACACCAGTTTCTATTGGTTTTCTAGATAGCTATCTGATCCTATTTTGAAAAGTTGGTGTGGGTGTCTGAGTTTGAGATTTAGGTGATGTATGCCACAAGGTTGAGGTCTGTGTGTTATCTATTTAGATGAGTCTGTCGCATGAGGACAAGCAACAATTTTAAGCAGAGGGTGTTGATTTGCTACCAAAATACAACACTTTTGATGCTTAAAACTTTTAATTTTGTCTATTCTCAGGGCGATGTTAGTTGGTGTTTTGTGTTTTTGTGTTTATATTTGCAGGATTACACATTGGCCTTGATTTTGGGAGAAATTGCAGAAGTTGTTGATTTTTGCTTCTATACAAGACCCTTTATAGGCAATAGAACATTCTATGGGCCATAGGGTGGTTTCGTGAACAATTCCAGTGAAGGGCTACTTTTTGAAGTAGATTCTACGACAGACGAGCCATAGAAGGTTTTACGGGTCGTAAAAGATGGTTCATGCCCTGAGGATTTGAGACATGGACTTTCAGGAGTTTCATCAAATGAAATCCCCTTTATGGGTCATAAAATCACTTTACGAGTCATAGAGGGGTGTCGTAGAGTTAAAGTTAAAATTTCCAACAGCTGAGTACGAGACCCCGACTACAGGCTGTGGAATGCAATACGGCTCGTAAACAACTTTAGTATGGTGTGCTGACCAGTTCTCCTATTTAGTTTAGGATTTGTATTTTACTATTTATAAATAGGTGTTTTAGGTTATTTTTCATAAGTTTACAGATAGTACTCAGAGAACTCAGCAATTAGACAGAGAAAATTGTACGATCATATTGGAGAGTCTTTGAGAACAATTGTTTTTGAATTTCATCTTTAAGATTGTGATTCTTATTGAAGTTGGATTTACTTGTTCTTAATTCTATTGTGTAAGTGTTCAATTATGTTTTCTCAATTCATAATTCTTGCATCTACATATAGCATGAGTAGCTAAATTCACAACTAGGGTTATGAGAACCATGAAGAATTAATAAAGTAAAACTGGATGATTCATGATTCTTGGAAGGTCTATATGCATGTATTAGTTAACACTCATAGTTTTAAATGTTTTCTAGTGGTGACCAACATTAGAACCCGCCTAGGGTTACTGACTGGACTAAGGTTGTAATGAATACAAAAAAAAATTAATTAACCGAATTCGATTGATGTGTTCTTGCCTAATCAACTAAATTGGGCTAAGGGGAGGTTGTACTGGCACTATTAGGTAAGGGTTATGAAACGACCCCAAAAAAAAGTGTCCAAAAATGTGCCTCGAAATACCCAAAATTTGAATTTTCATATATCATAAAACCTATTCGTTATTTTGAAAATCCAACTTCGGGTTCTTGTTCAAGGGGTCCAAATTAGGGGGGAAAGGGTCTAACTTCAATTTAAGAGCGATTAAATCGAATTATGTATTATCACCAGGTGCGATTTCTAGTGAGGAAATTGTGTCCCCTCTGTGACGCAGAGAGATGTTTTCGGAACACTATTTTTTCTTTCCTTGGTCCAAGACTTTAAAAGTTCTCATATGTGTTTTTACCCATATTTAGTCGTATTTCATCCTCATATCACCGTAAACCTTTCCCAATACTCACTCAAATACTTCGTCACATTTTCACTCCCCAAACTCAAGGCCCAAACCCTCATCCTAAGCTAAGATTCTCCTTCAAGGTTCTTCTTCAAACTTCAAGTCTCCATCTCCAATCTTTACCAAGTTCATCTATAATCTAAGGTATATGGGTTTCTTTTATGGGTTTCTTTCTCCCATGATACTCATGGTCCTTTTTTTTCTCAAATTGCATGATTTAAAGTTGATTTACAAATAGGTCTTGCTTATTATGAAATTCACTGCACACTATGTTAAAGTTATGAGAAATTGTGACTGTTTTGCCATGTTTTGAGCTATAAATATTAGATTTATTGTAGGAATTAATGAGGGGTTTTGATGTACTTATCTTGAGGCTTTTTCAAGGTGTTGATTCATCACTTTATAATGGATTTTTTTGAATGATTTCATCTCTAAATTTCATGGTTTTATACTACCATTTCACATGCTTTAAGTGTTTGATAAAATGTCCGGATGTGGTTTCTTGAGTAGTTGAAGGTCCAAAGCATAAGGTATGATATGAATGCTATATGATGATGAAATGATCTTATGTATATGATCTACTCCTATTTGTTCCTCTATTGTTGCTAGGAGAGTTTATAGGAGTTTTCCTATTTACATTTTGCATAAGTTGTTGCCTTGTTATCTTGTTGATCTGTACATGGTAGACTTTAAGAATGGATTAGTTGCATGCATACTATGCTTCTATTGATTGTAGAACCCATAGGGCCAAGTTTCAATTTTCTAATGAAGCCATCCTTAAGTGGGAAGTCAGGATGTAAAGGTCAAGGGGGTAGATTTAATTCATGCATTAAAGCCCATAAGTTGATTTTTAGGGGGTGTTTGTATCATCTTGTGAGGGTTAAAGATGTGGAGTCCAAAGTCCCTTCTGATGAGTTGATCCCCATTGTAAACAAGTTTCTTGATTCTTCCCAAATGACCTTCCTTGTATTCCTCCCAAGAGGGTGATTGATTTTTGCGTAGTTCTCCTTCCTGATACCCAACCTATCTTCATTACCCCTTACTGTATGGCCCCAGCGGAGTTGAAGGAGTTAAAAGAGCAATTGAAAGATTTGTTGGAAAAGGGATTTACAGACCTAGTCAATCACCTTGGTGTGCTTCGATGTTATTTGTGAAAAAGAAGGATGGTTCACTTAGAATGTGCATTGACTACCATAAACTCAATAGGGACACTATAAAGAATAAATACCCTCTTCCAAGGATTGATGACTTGTTTGACCAATTGCAAGGGGCCAGCTTCCTCTCTAAGATTGATCTTTGGTTCGGGTATCATCAAGTGAGGGTGAGGAAGTGTGATAATCCTAAGACAGCCTTTGCGGACTAGATATGGACATTATGAGGTTGTTGTGATATCTTTTGGTTACTAATGCACCAGCCATCTTCATGGACCTAATGAATAGGGTCTTCAAACCTTACCTTAATTCCTTTGTTGTGGTCATCATTGATGATATATTGATCTATTCACATAGTAGAGAGGAGCATATGGGCTATTTGAGGGTTGTGGTGCAAAGATTGAGGGAGGAGAAATTGTATGCCAAATATGATAAGTGTGAATTTTTTGTTGAAGGAGGGTGCATTCTTGGGTCATGTGGTGTCGGAGGATGGTATAAAAGTGGATCTTAAGAAAATCGATGTGATTACGACTTGGCCTAGACCATTGATCTCATTGAATATTAGGAGTTTTTTGGGCCTTGAGGTTACTATAGACGATTTGTGAATGGGTTCTCCTCCATTGCTTCCCCTACGACCAAATTAACTCAAAAGAAGGTTAAGTTTGTGTGGGCTGATGAATGTGAGAGAAGCTTCCAAACATTGAAGGATAGGCTTATGTCCACTCTTTTATCATCACTACCGCATGAAATTGAGGTTTTTGTTGTGTATTGTGATGTATTGAGAGTTGGTTTAGGTTGTGTGCTAATGCAAAATGGCAAAGTCATAGCTTATGCTTCTAGACAACAAAAGGTACATGATCTAGAGTTGGCTGCCGTTGTGTTTGCATTAAATATTTGGCATTATTACTTGTATGGGGTGCATGTTGATGTCTTCACCGATTATAAAAATCTTCAATATGTCTTCACTTAAAAATATCTCAACTTAAGACAAAGAAGGTGGCTAGAACTCCTCAAGGATTATGACATAAGTGTGCATTATCTTCCAGGTAAGGCAAATATGATGGCAAATGCTTTGAATCGGGTGTCCATGGGTAGCCTAGCTCATATTGATGATGGTGATAGGGAAATAGCTAGCGAACTGCATAGACTGGATAGATTGGGTGTTAGGTTGGAAGAGGTTAGTCGTGATGGTGTTGTCATTGTTAATGGTTCCAAATCTTATTTGGTTGATGAGGTTGTAGCAAAACAAGATCTGGACTCGTCCTTGCTTGAATTGAAGGCCTTGGTGAAACACGGCAAAGCAAAGGTTTTCTTCCAAGGGAGAGATGGTGCCTTTAGGTACGAAGTTAGGTTATGTGTGCCTTGTGTTGATGATTTAAGTGAGAAGATTCTTGATAAGGCCCATAATTCTTCTTATTTTATTCACCCTAGTTCCACCAAAATGTATCGAGACTTGAGGGATGTGTATTGGTAGGGAGTTATGAAGAGGTACATTGCCAAACTCATTTGAGGTTGCCATAGTTGTTAACAACTTAAAGCCGAACATCAAAGGTTGGGAGGCCTAACCCAAGACAAAGAGATTCCCACTTAGAAGTCGGAGCTGATTAATATGAATTTTGTGGTTGGGTTTCCTAAGACTAGAAATGGTTTTAATTCCATTTGGGTGGTTGTTGATAGGATGATGAAATTGGCTCACTTTCTACCGGTTAAGACTACATATGGGGTTTAAGAGTATGCAAGCTTGTACATCCCTGAGTTAGTGAGGTTACATAGGGTTCCTTTATCCATCATATTAGATCGTGGTGCACCATTCACTTCAAACTTTTGGAGGCCTTTTCAAAGGGGTCTTGGTACCAAAGTTCACCTTAGTATAGCCTTTCACCGTCACATGGATTGCCAAGCCGAAAGAACCATTCAAACACTTGAGGATATGCTAAGGGATTGTGTATTGGAGTTGAGGGGTAGGTTGGATGACCACCTTCTATTGATTGAGTTTGACTACAATAATAGCTATCACTCTAGTAATGGTATGGCTCCATTTGAGGCTCTTTGTGGAAGACGCTGTAGATCACCGGTGGGTTGGTTTAACATTGGTTTAAGATCACTGGTGGGTTGGTTTATGGAGCACGTACCTGATGTGCTATCAAAATACAACACATTTGATGCCTACAACAAGGAATTTTGTGAGTTCTTAATGTAACTTTTTATGGTTTTTGTGTGTTTTTATGTTTTTCTTGCAGAAAAGTTAGGTTGGTATAATTTTGAAGAAAAGTTACAGATTTTGCTGAAGTATAAGACAAATGAGCACACTTACGAGTCATAGCCCAAGCTATGAGTCGTAGGGTGTGTCGTAGCAAGAATCAGAGACCAAAAATTCAAAAATCTACTAAGTAGAGGTCCCCCCTATGAGTCCATCCTACGAGTCGTAAGTTTCACTATGACTCGTATAGGTGGACTCGTAGTAGGAATCAGAGAGACAAAATGTTAGACCAAAAATTGAAGACCAAGACTACGAGAGGAATATACAAGTCGTAGCTCAAGCAACGACTCATACCTATTCATCATAGAAATTTAGTCCAAGATGACAAGAACCTGATACGAGGCCCCGACTACGACTCGTAGGTTATCCTACGAGTCATACCTACGAGATTTATTAGTTTCTAGCTATCTTTTTGTGTAAATTCTAGGATTATTTTGTTAATACTATATATATTTTAAGTTAGGGTTTTAAAAAAGAGTTTGACCAGGAGACATTCGACAATCATCTTTTGAATCTTTTTTTAGTTTTTTAGATTAATTTATTGTTCTCTTTATGGAAACCCATTTTAGGGATTGCAAATCTTACTTTGTACTCATTGTTGATCAATCAAGCTTGTGGGTTTGCAACTTGTGGTGCCTACTTTCTTCATTGTAGTTGGTAAAACTCTCATTGATGTCTTGAATGTGCATTTTTGCTTGTTTTGCCGAATCCATGAGTAGCTAAGCACCCACAACTTGGGGTTGTGGGAACCATGGGTATATGACTTAAGATAACCTAGGTTTATTGCATTTCTATGATTGGGGTTTTGCATGTATTGTCTATATTCCCTTTACTATGATTGTTGTTTTGTGGTGGCCAACCCCAAACCCTGCCTACTATCACGATCCCGACAAGGCAGTGAAGAATAGGAAAAGGGAAATAGATATAGGATTTGATCGATGTTTCTCATCTAATCAATCGAACCTGACTAAGGGGAGGTTGACTGAGATAATTGGCAACATTTAGTTGGCACACCATGGTTGCTGACCAAGCACCATGGCGAAATTTGACCTTCATCTTCACAAGAGGGCTAGAAGAACCTATATTACAGTCCTGCATGCTAACCTTTAATTGTGGTTATGTTACCTATTGTAATCGAGTCAATGAACCATGGGGAACACAATTCCAAAGTTGTCCCTAAAATTGAGCATTTTTCCACATAGTAGTATAGTCGTAATTTTACTTTTGTTTTTGAATCACAAACACCCCTTTCCCCTCTATTTAGAGATTTTAGTTATTGATGCTTGAAATGATTAGTAGTGAAGTCTTGTAGTCAAGCCCCGTATTCCCTGTGGATTCGACCCTAACCGTTGGTTAGGTTAATTGCTGATAGCGACCTCTTTCTTCTTGGAGCGTGAACATCATCAGCGCCTCTTTCAATGTTCCCCTGTATTCTCTCCACCACACCATCACAGTGTCTTTGAGGTAGAGACTGGCCATATCAACTTTTAGGGCTTCGTCAGTCATGGCGAGTGCTCTAAAGTATTGTTTCGTGCTCCAGATGAAATTGTGTAGCTCCATCACATGTCGTGACCCTTTGAAAGACTTGGGTCATGGAACATCTAACTTGGAAGGAGTAATCCTTACCTTGAACTTAGACAGATTCCCTTGGGCAAGAGCCCTCTTTCACAGGCAAAGCTCCTCCTCCGTGCTTTCTAGCTTGCATAAAAGCCTCCCTAGCTCTTCCCATATTGAATAAATCTCTGCCT
Organism: Solanum clarkiae; assembly: GCA_011800125.2. Lineage (NCBI taxonomy): Eukaryota > Viridiplantae > Streptophyta > Magnoliopsida > Solanales > Solanaceae > Solanum > Solanum clarkiae. Next base: position 17,953,352 of record JAABOM020000084.1, on the reverse strand, counting down.
TATGTGTCTCCTCATGGCCTTGACACTGTCGAGACATTGGTTCATCACTTGGTCCATGATGGATTGGATCTCTTCCCACAATCTGTCTTGGCCTTTTTCAACCTCCTCGAAACAACGATCACTTTCTTTTTGGAGCCTGAATATCATCAAAAATTATGGCATCATTGCCGGGGAATACAACTAGGTTTTGATTTGGTTTCACTATTAGTTAGTTCTAGTGTTGATTTCTGAACTCTCCCGTATTTTATTTTTTTTGTTTGTTTTTGTTAGTTGATTGTAAGTGCAGGTTGGTTGGCACTATGACTGAACAAAAGTTTTACATTGCAAATGACTTGTTAGAAACTTTATAGAGGCGTGCTCTATAATATGGGAAAGAGTCCAAAAATCCCCAAATCCACCTACATAATTTCACACAAACAATAAGGGGGGTCCTTGGGATAAGACATCCTGCTTTGGAGGCCATGGCTCTTCAGCTTTTCCCCGTGACTCTCCGGAGTGAAGCTGCAGAATGGTGGTTAATTCTCTGACACGATGTTTGCTCTAACTAGGGGGAAGTACAGAGAGTCTTCCTCATGAACTTCTATAAGGAGTCCAACAAGAAAAAACTACAGAACAACATCTGTAATTTCAAATGAGTGCGAGGAGAACCTTTGGTAGTGGCTTGGGAAAGGTATAAGTAGTGCTTGGGAGCAAATCTGAACCATGGTTTGACTAATGATGAATTAGCGGCTAGCTTCTATCGAGCATTAACTTCTGAGCAACAAGGGCAGGCTAACGCATTATTCGGAGGGGACTGTTGGGAGTTCATAAGATGACCATTTAATGAGATCACTGAGAGTATGGACAAGCTATCTGCAGTTGCCCAAGTCTACCAACCCCTTCAAGGGCAAGCCAAACCATCTACTGGTGCATCTACGGGAGCCTCAAGTAAACCCAAAAGCAAAAATTTTTCACATTGTATGAGGTAACCATACCAGCGTTGTATCACTGATAAACTAACCCAAATTGAGCAGATGCTTGAACAAGTCCTGATCAAGGTGAATAAGCAAGATGACATTGCCCGTGAAATAAAGTTTGATGTCCTCAAATGTAACTATAAAGTGGAACAACAAACTATATCAATGCAAAGTCTTGGTGATAGGATGGAGTAGCTTGCTGAGCAACTAGATGCAGTGTAAGATGAAAAAAGGAAGAGTAAAAGGAGCAACGATGGAACTCATGCAGAAGTCTTATTATCCGTAATGGCATAGTCGAGCCATGACATTAAACAAGGCATTTCTTAGGAGGAAACCTAAACACTGTTGATAAGTGTTGGTTTGTTTTACGTGTTTTTGGTTGTTAAGATTCTTAGGTATAAGGAGTGAGTTTGTTTTTATGTTGAAAGACATTAGTGCAGTTGTAATATTTTGGGAATTGTTGTGTTTTGAGATTAGGTTTGCAGGAGAAAATTGAAGAACTAAAGATCTGAAAAATGACACTTTGAGTAGCCTCTACGATCAGGCCTATGAGTCATAGACTCACTTTGACATGTAGTCATGCCTTGTAGAGGGGGACAGTAAGTATCAGGAATTGGCACATATACTACGAGCCAACCTTACGATTCATAGGGTCCTCTATGAGTCGTAGAAGGGGTTTACAGTGCCCAAGTACGATTCCTAAATTTTTGCAAGTATTGGGGCTATTACGAGACCAGGATCTATGAGTCATAGGATGGGCTACGACTTGTAGTTAAGGTCATATAGCCCCAATAAACAGACTTTTCATTTCGACCTGGTTTGCTTATATAAGGGGTCAAAATAACATTTGATCCCTTTATGAATTATAAACCCTAAAGGTTGACAGATTCCCCAAATTCACTTTGTATTCCCCTTTTTAGATCAAAATTCTAGCTATCCACATCATTTTCAGGCAAAGATTCTAATGAGGTCGTTATTCTTAGGGTTTTCGGCATGGTTTTGAATTTCCTTTGCTTTGCTTTGCTTCTCGAATCGATCGGAAAGCTCCATGGTTAAATTTTGCTATCTTTTCTGGTGAGTTTGTTCCCCTATATGAGAGTGTTGTTGGTTTAATCATATTAAATCATGCTATATAGTGATAATTAAACTTGACTTGTAACCTAGGGTTTTTAGGCTTTGAAGAGTTGAGTTGTGAATCAAATCGTGTTGAAATTCTTGATTGGGTGACGGTGAATATGAAAGTTATAATTCATGGGATCTATTTTGTGATTGTTTCCCACTCATGGTCTAAATGGTTGTCGGAATTGGAATCTAGGAGGTGTGGGTGTAATGCTTATGCTTTAACTTGTGGGATTTGATTGAATTGATATGAATGGAAATTGAATCCCTTGGAATGTTTTATAGTTGTCAAGTGTGAGTTGGAAAAGTATATTATTGTCGATATGCTTGACATAGTGTAGAACTGGTTTTAACTCTTAGGGATGATGGTCGTCTTGAATTTCTGATGTTAGTATGGAATTAATTATGTGTCGTGTGTTGTACCAAATTGGTTTGAACTATATGGTTGGTTTGTGCTTTGTGTGGGATAATGTTAGGCACTGCAAGTGACTTCTGTGCTCATCTATGAGACACTCGTATGACTCGTACGTTCCTATACGTGTCGTAGTTGCCCCTCGTAGCAAGCATCAATCATATATGTTTCTCTCATGTTTCTCATACAAGACCCACATACGACTTATAGTTCCTACTACGACTCGTAGTAAGGGTCACATAAGCTTTTCTAAGTTATGAAAAATGTTTTTGGAATTTGACACAAAACTAGACTACGATTAGTAGGCCTTCCTAAGAGTTATAACTATGTCTCGTATCTTAGATCAGAAAGTATTTTTGAAGGCATACTGGTTCTACGAGGCAAGTATAGACTCGTAGGTCACCTTACGAGTCGTAACTGCACTTGTATCTGTAAACCTACAGTTGCATCAGTGAATATCTATTTTTGATTTGTTTTTGTTTAATGTTCTTTATTATGTGTTTTAATGGATCAAACATCTTGAACCTATTTGTTGCCATTTGATTGTTTTGTAGATAAAATGCCCCCAAAGGACAAACGATAATTCAAACTCTCCAATGGAGGTTGACTGATGAATCCTCCGAGACTTAGCAATCCAAGGGCTCTATGGAAGTTCAAAGAGTCAGGGTAGACCCTGAAGCCAATAGAGCCTAGATGTGGGTAATTGCAGCACAGACGCCCATGGAAGTTGGTAGTTCCTCCCAGTCTGAAGAGAAGGAACAACAAGGTAATAGGGATGAGTCAGTAGCAGTCTCCTACAAATAACCCTTTCACACTGTGGGTCGAAATCAGAGTCGGAGAGCACCTCCCAGACCCAATAGGAGGAAGTCAGTACCAACTCCCAGCCGATAGCAGATGGTGTGTCCCAGGGATGAAGGAGATATATGATCAGGGTTTAGAGTCCAAAGGACAGGGCAAATCAGTGTGACAATTTAATGAAGAGTTGTGACTGAATGACTTAGGGTTGGATAAAGTGTATGGACTAGATTCAGAGTTAGACATACATGGGCTACGATGGACCACACAGCAGCTGGGTAAATAAGCCCCCTTCATAGTTCGCGAGTTTTATATAGCTTATCTTGCTTCACCTCACCAGGGGTTACCGAAGAACAAGAAGTCGATCAAGCAGCAAAGGTTATAGATGGTGCCAGTCAGGGGTTAGAGAGTTTCTATTTCAGAGAAGACCATTCACCGGGTTCAATTTGGGCCCAATTATAGCGTACCCCAGTCCACCGCAGAATATGATGGGCGTATTGACAAGGAGAGCGGTGACTAGGAAGGACATTAGGGCCAGCATAGAGCTTCTATTGTGGATTTCTGGCAAGATTTCTAAGGAGGGCCTCAAGCCGATGTGGGTTACAAACCACGCTGATCCTATACTGAAGGACCACCTCTCTTTCCGGGCAAAGGTTTGGTGGTCCATTATCCGTTGCGAATCAAGCCCACTTTCACAGATAATGTGATCACTTTGGAGCGGGATGTGTTATTAGCTTGCATCTTAGTTGGTTACGAGATAGGCTGGGCTCGGATCATCCCGGAGCAAATCCATGAGGCAGCCATCCGGACGAACACCTCACTGCCATTTCCTATCGTGATTCATCATTTGTGCAGTACAGGTGTTCTTATTGACCCCCACCGAGACCAGCCCATAGAGGCTACACGCACCATGGATCCCAGCCTGATAAAGGCTAATGAAAACCTGGGTGTCCTCACCCCGAGCAGCTCCTCCTATTTCAGAGCCATCACCAGTAGAGCCTATGACTCAGAGTGCACCCCCAGCTACTACCGGTACTACTTCAGTGGCAACAAAGCCCACGCCATTTGTAGAGATTGAGTCCACATTATCCTCGAGTACCACGACACTAGTAGAAACTTCATTACAGGTTGATCCTCTCACTTCTATTGTTGCTTTTCAAGATTTATTACGTAGGATGGCTATTTTCAGACCTTGGGTTGACCAAACTATATGGGACTCTGAGGAGAGGATGAAGGCATTCACCCGTGATTTGGTAGATGAAAGAGTTAGGGCAGTGGATGCCCGAGTGGATGTTTTTGTGGTGAGAATCCAGAGGAGTCTTAAGGAAGCTTGACCTACTGATACTAATACAGTGGCTCAGCAGTCTGCCAAGTTTAAGGCTGCCCTATTGCAGATGTTAGCAGTCCCAGTTGCAGTCCCCGAAGTGGCACCAATCAGTGATGACGTATTCGATTGGCTAGCTATCTGTCCGGAGGTCTATGGAAAGAGGCCCCATGATCATGATGGGGATCCAGAGCTGACCCCGAAGAGGCCCAGACCAGGGGAGGAGCCCATACCCAAGGAGGTGGAGCAGGAGTCGCTATTGTTGGTGGTTATTCAGAGAGATCGAGAGAAGCACACTCCCATATGGAGAGGGTAGTTCTCAGATTGCTAAGGAAGAGTTGAGGCCCATGGACACCACAGACCATCCAGAGATTGGTGGTTGAGGCACCATGATTTTTGACTTCTTTTAAGCACACACAACCTGGGGTCATGAGAACCATGAATATTTGACTTGTGATAACCTAGGTTTATGGCATTTCTTGGATTGTGATTTTGCATGTATTGTCTATTTTCCTTCATTATGATTGTTGTTTGGTGGTGGCCAACATCAAACCCTGCCTACTATCACGATCCCGACCAAGGTAGTCACGAATAGGAAAAGGGAAGTAGATGATAGGATTCGATCGATATCTTCTCATCTAATCAATCGAATTTGACCAAGGGGAGGTTGACTGGGACAATTGGTAATGGTTAGTTGGCACACCATGGTTGCCGACCAAGTGCCATGGTGAAATTCGACCTTCACCTTCACAACTGGGCTAGAAGAACTAAGTTACCATCCTACATGCTAATCTTCAATTCTGGTTATGTTACCTAGGGTAATCGAGTCAATGAACCATGGGGAACACAATTCTTATGTTGTCCCTAAATTTAAGTGTTTTTCCACATAGAAATATAGTCATAATTTTACTTTTATTTTTGAATCACAACACCCCCCCTGCCATTTAGAAATTTTAGTCATTGATACGTGAAATGATTAGTAGTAAAGTCTTGTATTCAAGCCTCGTATTTTCTGTGGATTCGACCCTAACCTTCAGTTAGGTTTATTTCTGATAGTGATAGCGACCTCATTCTTCTTGGAGCATGAACATCATCAGTGCCTCTTTCAATGTGCCCCTATCTCCTCTCCACCGCACAATCACAGTGTCTTTGAGGTAGAGACTGGCCATATAAACTTTTAGGGCTTTATCAGTCATTGCGAGTGCCCTAAAGTATTGCTCCGTGCTCCAGATGAAATTGTCTAGGTCCTTCACATTTCATGACCCTTTGAAAAACTTGGGTCGTGGAACATCTAACTTAGAAGGAGTAATCCTTGCCTCGGACTTAGACAGATTTCCTTGGGTAAGAGCCCTCTTACACAGGCAAAGCTCCTCCTTCATACTTTCTAGCTTGCGGAAAATCCTTCCTAGCTCTTCCTGATGTGTCTCCTCCATAGCCTTCACACTGTCGAGACATTAGGTCAGGACTTGGTTCATGGTGGATTGGATCTCCTCCCACAATCTGTCTTTGCCATGTTCAACCTGCTCTAACTTCTTGTCAGCCTCCTCGAACTTTTCCTGCCCCTCGGCTATCGCCAACTCTACCTTGGCTAGCTGTGTCTCAATCTCCAACATTGGCCTCCCTAGATCGAGACCTCTGGCCCATTGATTTCTCCTTACTGACTTGGGTCATCTCGCTTTCGCCTTCAATTTTTCTTGATGTTCCGACAGTCTTCGAACCTTGACTCTGAAAGCAATTGTCATGGACTTGATCATGATTCCAACGTACCATGCATCTTAGCAAAGTTTTCTCCCTTAAGTTGCTAGTCACCCTAACTCTCGATGCTTAGCAGAACTTTGAAAGACTAAGCTAAGGAACTTTAAGAATGAACTTGAACACTTTGAGTAACAAAGAAAGAACTTTGTATTGAACAGAGCTTGGATTCTTTATAATGCTTAGATTGTGAGTAACCTTGGCCAATAACAATCTCAAATTTTGAATCTTAGGGGTTTTCTCACCTATGTTCATTTTCCCCAATGATATTGACTTTCTATTGAACTGACATGTTTAGGATGTGTAGATAGTATTAGTAGCATGTAGTACTGACATATATGGCATATGTTTTTTTTGTGTGAAAATGATGCTCATCAAAATTTGTTAGTTAGTCTTGATAGAAACCATGTATGTTTGACTGTTTGACAGTGCTTGTTCTGATAAGTCAGGATATATTGTGATAAAAAGCATGATCTAAGAATCTGTGTTAATAGTGTAATCAAAGGCATATGGGTGTGAGCTTTCGTTGCCAAATTCTTATGCTATGTTTCAATTTAGAACTTGCCCTATTTCTATGACTTAGACTATAGGTTAGTTGGTTAGGAAAGGATCTTAGGTCGTCGTTCATATTAGTTAACTTAGCCTAAATAACCAACCAAATATGTAAAGTATCCCTTTTTCCCAATGTTTGAGCCCTGCATATACCTTTTTCTTTGTAAAAACCTAAGTTACGCAGCCTTGTTAGATGTAAAATCCTAAAATTGGCCCTTGTCCTTCCTTGAACATTATGCACCTTGACTGAATCAAAAGTCTTAAATTGAGGGTGGCTACCAAAAGTGGCCTTGGTTCTTAGGTTGGATATTCCTCAACTCAGGCCAAAAGTGTAATTTGAGGGTAGCTAGTGTAAGGGTAAACACAAAAATGAGGTGGAAGATAGTGATACATAGAAAAGGGGATAAAAATGTGTCCTGGGTGCAAGAAAAATGAGTATATGCCTAATCAATGAGCTAAAACACAAAATGGTGTCAGGAAAAAAGGTGAAGATTAAAAACTGAGAATAAGGCACCCATAAAAGCTTGAAATAGGAAAAGGGAGAATTAAGTGAAAAATGATAGTGTTGGTTGGGGAAAAATGTAGACAAACGCAGTGTCAAGGAGGGCCTTTTGTCACTATGTTCCCCAAACATCACACCAAAGCCCCCATGCGCCAGTGTTACAAAACAATAAAGTCTTACAGTAATCCTAGTCCAAGTAGTCAAAGGTCATAGTCATGAGTACAGGGGCAAGTTGTTATTTAAGCATGGTATTTGAACATCTTTTGTGAGAGTGAGAGATTTTGTGTAGTCCCAAGCATTAAATCTGAACATATCATCATGAGTGGAATATGGGACTTCTTTATGCGAGGACACTTGTATTGCATTGTTAATATTAGACTAACTTAGTGAATATTGCTTATTAATAATTTTCTTGCTTGTCATAGTTGCACAGTCACATGTGTTGATCTGCATTGGTTCAGTAGATAGCTATCTGATATATTTTTAAGAGTAGTATAGGTATTTGTGCTTGGGTTTGCATGATGTATGACATTAGATTGAGTATGTGTGTTACTGTACTGCTTATGCACATCGAATACGTCACTTGAGGACAAGCAACAATTTTAATTTGAGGGTGTTGATGTGCTATCTAAATATAGAAATTTTGATATTTAAAATTTGGAATTTTATATGTTCTCATAGAGATATTAGTAGATTTAATGTGTATTTATGTTTGTTTGTTTTTTTTGCAGGATAACAGGGTTAGAACAATTTTTGGGCTAAATATGCAGAAATTGTAGAAGTTGCTATTCTACGACACCCCTTACAGGCCATGGAATTTTTCACGGGTCGTAGAGTAAGTTTTGTAGAAAGATCTAGGGTAATTTTTTTAAGTTAAGTCTACAAACATGCCGATAAGCCCTAAAGATTTCTACGAGATGTAGACAAGGTGTCGTTTCCTGGGGATTAGAATGTGGGGAGTTTATGAAGTGCCATCAGACGAAGCCTTCCACGGGCCATAGAACCTTATAGCACCCGTAGATGGGTCTCGTAGAAGTCACCCCTAGAATTGCTGAAGGAATATATAAAGCCTGATTATGGTCCATAAAATTATATGGCCCCTAGATTTGTCTATAGAGCCTACCGACCCAGTTCTCCTATTTTGATTTGGTCTTGTATTTTAAATACTATAAATAGATTTTTTAGGTTATTTTTCATATGGAATTTCAGAGAGTCAGTAAGAAAGAGTGAAAAACATTGTGAGACACTTGGAAATACAACCTTTTGTGTTCTTAATTCCTACTTGTGATTCTTGCTAAAGAGCTTGGATTTCTTGTTCTTAATTTTATTGTGTAAGCATTTAATTATGTTATTCAATATCATTATTCTTGCATCTGCACTGATAATGAGTAGCTAAATCCACAACTAGGGTTGTGCGAACCATGAAGAAGTAACAAGGTAAATCAGATAATTCATCATTCTTGGATAGTGTGCATGCATGTATTAAGTAATTTGCTTTGGTTTGAATTCTTTTTAATGGTGTCCAATATTAGAACTAGCCTAGTGTTACTAACTGGATCGAAGTAGTAATGAATAGGAAAAGAGATTAATTAACAGGACTCATTTAATGTTTCTCGTCTAATCAACCAAACTGGATCAAGGGGAGTTTGTACTGGAACAATAGGTAAGGGTTAGTAATGTCACACTATGAGAATGGATCAAATCACATAGTGAAATTTACCTCTCGCCTAGATCAAAGGGTTCTATAAAGTTAACTTACCCTTCGTGCATAGTACGCACAAGAAAAGAATTCAATTATCTCGTAATGCTGAGTCAGGGAATCATGGGGAACATAATACCCTAGTTACTTTTCATACTGATTTTACACTTGTCTTAGTCTAGGAGTTCTTTCCATAGTTCTTCTACAAACACCCCCCGGGAGATAAGTAGGTTAATCCATCTGAACTGCTTGAAATTGTTCTAAGTCTATGATATTCCCTTTGCGATTGAATCTAATATCATTTAGGTTATGTATATTGACCACGACCACTTTAGCCTTTAAAAAGGAGGTGTAGCTTGGGTGACATTGATCTTAGGTGTATTTACACGCCAAATTAGCTTAAAATACCGATAAATAGAGATGAGTTAGAGGGTAAATCCTTAGAGTCTAGATGTTTTAGTTTATTTTTCTCTTATTTTGCTAACGCAGGGCCAAGTGTGCCAGTTGGTTGTGTTTTTGCAAGATTTTGCTCTAATTGTGAAAGTCTAGAGTTACACCTTGATTTGAAGGAAGAACACATCCTGGGATTCAGAAGATCAAAATCAGTTGGAAAAGCAAAAACACTAGAGTCCGCATCGCAAACTTAGGAGGAAGTTGTGAAAGTTGAAAAATGAAGAGAAAAGGCACGAAGTAGAAAAATGAGCCTAGTCTGCTTCGCGGACTTGTGCAAAAGTTATGCAAAACTATCCAGTTAGCAAAATGAGCAAAAACTTAGTGGACACAAGGAGTTCGTGTTGCGAACTTGAAGACATTAAGCAGAAAAGTCGAGTTACAAGATTTTTAATCATATTCTATTATAGACTTTAGGTTTTCACATTGGTTCTTATGTAAGAACTGAGGGAGAGATGATAGAGAACCTTTTCCTAAGGGTATTTTGGTTAGTTTAATCTGATCCCTCAGTTTTTAATGTGTTTTAGATCATTCATAGTGTACATAATGACTATGAGTGGCCAAGTCTCCATTTTCTGGGGTTTTACCCACAGACGATGTTTAGTGCTTAATTTTTGACATATAGGAATAGGTTCTTTTGATTATTCCTATACTACTTTTATCTATACTTCATTTTCTAATCAATTAGGAAGTAAATTAATTGTTCACTTTGAATTCGATATATGTTGGAGTGGATAGAATGTAGTAGTATAGGGATCTTGTTCGACTAGGAAACTAGGTTCATTCGTGTAAGGGAGACATATGGCAACTACCCTTACACCTAGCTCGGTTCAATATACAAGAAGATAACAATAATGCATTGTTATTGGTCTGTCTATCTCCGTTCAACTATGTAGTTAGGCAGTCAATAACGGTAGGCCAACTGAGGGGTGCAACCTTTTTCAGGTAATTTAAACCCCGTGAATCAGTAATCAGGAACCCAGACATAAATAAACATTATTTTAACACTAAACAGAGTAATGGAGTCTACAATCCTAGAATTGCTCTTTAAGTGGTATGTTGACAACAAAAACCAAATTAGTTTAGAAGCAATTTAGTCATTTAATTTTTTTATATAACTCCCCAAATCTTTTTACTAGAAGCACTTCAAACGTGATATCTTGAATTAGTTGCTGATTTCATTTAAATCCCTTGGGTTCAATAACCAGCTCCTGAATTAGGGCCACTGTATTACTCGTGAGACCACGTACACTTATGTGTGCTGGGGTGCAATAAGTTCTTGGCGCTGTTGCTAGGATTTTGAAACGAATAGGTTAATTATCTAAGTTGTCTAGTTCTTTGATGTTCTCTACATTTGATCTTAGTTGGTGTATTTTGCAGGTAACTGAGTTATAAGATAGAACATTAGGATTCGTGCTTTTGTCAATCCAAGAGGAGACCAGGGGTACTATTTGAAACACCACCGATTGAACTCATCGAACAGGAAGAACAAAAAGAGGAGACAGGAGAATTTGATCCTGTTAGAGAGAAGATGGCGAAGCAACGACACCGAGGCCAGTGAGGGATATGGCAATCCTGAGGACCACTAATATCACTAGGTGCTTTGTTAAGCCTGAGCTCGATGTCTATTACACACTATTGGACAGTTCACCGGGCTACCACATGAAGATCAATAGGTCTATCTTTAGAAATTTTGTAGAGATTGTTGATACCTTCATTCCTACGGGGGTGAACTGTGACTATGTGAGGATGACCTTATGCCCCTTCTCACTACTGGGGGAATCCCCAAGGTTGTTATAAATTGAGCTACCAAACTTGATCACATCCTGGGATGATTTGGCCTGTAAGTTCCTCACTCGATTCTTCTCATCTGCCAAGACAGCCAAACTCAGAAGTGAGATCTTGAGCTTAGAGCAGAGGTCCAGAGAAAATCTGTATCAAGGTTAAGACAGGTTTAAAACTATCTTAATCAATTACCCATACTATTGTCAAGCAAACAAGGTATTGGTCCATACTTTCATTGAAGGATTGGAACCCAATACCACGATTCTCCTTGATTCAGCTGCAGGGGGACAGGCATTGGAGAAGACATACAATGAATTATATGCTCTACTCAATAGGATTGCTCAAGGAAACCCAGAACGGAATGGAGGATCTAACATACTAGTGTGTTTGAAGTTGATGGTACAACAGCCCTACAGGCTCAAATGTCGGCCATGTAGAACATGATAACCACGAACTTCAACAACCTGGCCTTGGGTCTGCAACAGCAAGCACCGGTAGCGGTGGATCAGCAACCATCCCCCGTCAATATGGTACAACAACAACAAAATGGCTAGTGTGATGTATGTGGGGGAGGCGACCACACTGTTGAATGTAATGAAGCTAATCCAGAAGCAGTAAACTTTGTGGACAATGCTAATAGGGGTGACTATCAAGGGTTTGGGAACTCATATTACCCGAAATGGAGGAACCATCTAAATTTCTCATGGGGGTAAATCAGCAGAATCATGGGCCACCTCAGCAAAGGTCACAGGGTGGTAATGATTATCAGAATCAGCCAGTGCAGCAGCTTGCCAGACAGGCCAAGCCAAACAATATGACTGATGGCGAGGTGTTGAGGCAAATTCTGGCAAACCAAAATAGACAAGATGAGGAGATTCAAAAGAATAAGAAGGATCTATGGAACTTGGAGAAGTAGTTGGGACAGTTAGCCAGCTCAATAAATTCTACGCCTCAAGGGGGCCTCTTAGGTAATAATGATCCCAACCCAAAAAAAGTTAATGCAGTCATCACCAGAAGTGGAATGCCCTTGACTGAGTTGGTCCCAAATAAGAAGGATGGGGTTGACCAAAATGTCATGATCCAAACCTAGGGCCTAAACGTGACACGGCGAATGGGGAACACAAAGGGACCCTAAACAAGTCTCTTAACATATCATTACATATCATTAGTCATGAAAGCAATTAAACTACATAAGAAGAGTAGAAATAAGGGGAAAAGGACTAAAGGGATACTTTCATAACATAAGCATAAAAAAAGAGTGTCTAGGCTCAATACATAACATGTCCAATAACACCTCTACCACATAGACAAGAGCTGGGGGCAAGACAAGCAACTGGGCTCACCCTCATAGGAAATACATACATAAAAGAAACATAGTCTTAGAACATGGCATGAGATCATAAACATCATCCCCAGAATGGAGGACTCGCGAAATAGCTTGAGAGAAATAGTACTAGCCACATGGAGGAAGATGCTCTAGCGGGGTTCCGGTTCCTACATGGTGACATCGTGTAGGCATAGAGTATGCGTCAGTACATTTGAATGTAGTAAGCATATAGGATGCAATGCAACAAGTGATAAGCACCATAAACAAAATGCATAACATAGCAATGAATAAGCATACAACAATATGACATGTATGAATGATGCTTGAAATAAAATCATGCTTACATAGAACACAATACATGTGTAAGGAGAGACCATTAATAGTGAATATCCAAGTCCTACCACATCCTTGGAGAAGCCAGTGAGGTACAATCCCCTCAATATGGTTGATGAGGTACAAACCCCTCAACATGGTTGATGAGGTACAAACCCTTCAACATGGTTACCAAGGTAAAAAAACCCTCAACATGGTTATCAAGGTACAAATCCCCCAGCCTCCGATCTGATCGCACGGGCCTACCACCTCCTGAGTGAGGCGATGGAGGTACAAACCCCTCAACATGGTTACCCGGGCCTACAAGGCCCCGAGTGATGCTTGGTCAATTCACAACACTATAGAGATAATATATATATATATATATGTTCCTTTAATCATCACAAAGTCATTCAACCGATAAGACATGCACTGGGCCTTCAATTCCTCAAGAAATCATAGCCAGACATTTCATCAAACATTTGGCTGGTGTGTAGTGCTAGTGTAAAACCATGCAATTCAAGAGTGGAATCATGCTAAACAATTCAGTCTAAAACCATCAATAGATACTTGGTAACACCCTCAAACAATATACATCAAAAATCTTCATTAAATCTCACAATAGATCATAGATTCATGGCTCAATACATGATAAAACAATCACAATTTCATGAAACCCCAACATAATGTGCGGTAAAATTCATAATAAGTAAGACCCATGAGTAAATCAACTTTAAATCATGCAATTTAGGCAAAAAGGAAGCTTGGGCACTGTGGGTGAAAGGACTCAATGGTTGAAACCAACATACCTTAGCTTTGCAGAATTCTAGATAGATTGGAAATGGAGAATTGAAGCTTGAGTGAAATCCTTAAGATCGGGATGAGTTTTAGACACTTGAATTTGAGATAACATTATTGTCTAAGTGTTTGACAGAGTATTTGGGAATGTCTTAAATGAAATGAAGGTAAAATATAGCTAAATATAGGTATTTTCATGCATGAGATGGATTAGGCCCAAGACCCAAAGGCCTTGGACAGGACAGGAAAATTGGCACATTTTAACACTGTGATGCACCCTTGGCATATCGCGCCAGGGGCGCGGATTGTCACCGGAAATCGCATTTTTGTGATTTTTGAATTTTAATACAGTTTCTCTAATATCGGGGTTAGATCTATTTCCCACTTAATTTGACCCGCTGAAGAGGAATATGAAGTCAAATTTTTGATATCATGCACTAATTTTGAGATATAAGGTAATTATGATTCTGGAGACTTTCGAGGCGCATTGTCGAATACTTTTTGGGGTTGTTTCACAAAACACTGCACAAGATATTGCGGCTGGCAGTCCCAGCCCATATACTAATACGGAAACTCTCTTGCAACAATAGATGCACTAATAGGAGTAGACAACTCATATGACTCACAACGATTTGAGTTCAACATGAAACTTATTGGCAACAAAGGGGGTAACAAAAAAAAGAGTGGTACCTGGACCAATTAATGCATACACATCAAAATAAAATACTTTTTACATACCGATAACAATATCAGGCACCTTATCAACCCCTTGCCTCCCATGTAAAGTGACATACTGATGTTCACGCTCCAATAAGAAAGCGGTTGTTATCAGCAATTAACCTAACTGATAGTTAGGGTTGAACCCACAGCGAATACAGCGCTTCACTACAAGATTTCACTACCAACCATTTCAAGCATCAATAACTAAAATCTCTAAATGGGGGGGGGGGTTGTGATTCAAAAACAAAGGTAATATATGACTATACTACTATACGAGAAAACACTTAATTTTAGGGACAACTTTGGAATTGAGTTCCCCATACAGAACGGTAACTTAGGTTCTTCCAACCCTTTTGTAAAGGTGAAGGTCGACTTCACCATGGTGCTTGTTCGTCAACCATGGCATGCCATCTAATCATTATCAATTGTCCAAGTCAACCTCCCCTTGGTCAGGTTCAGTTGATTAGATGAGAAGACACCGCTTGAATCCTGTCATTTGCTTCCCTTTTCCTATTTGTTACATTGGTTGGGATTTTGATAGTAGGCGTGATTTAGTGTTGGCCACTCAACAAACAACAATAAAAATGAAGGGAAATAGACAATACAAGCAAAACCCCAATCATAGAAATGCAATAAACCTAGGTCATCTCAAGGCAACTATGCATGGTTCCTACAACCCCAAGTTGTCAGTGCTTAGCTACATGGATAAGGCTAAACTAACAAAAATGCACAAACAAGACATAAATGCGAATTTTACAAACAACAATGAAGAGTGTAGGAAGCACAAGTTGCAAACCCAAAAGCTTGATTGATCAACAATTATGAAGCAATATTTGCACACCAAATGGATTTTCCAAGAGAAAACAATAAACTAATCTAAATATTAAAAAAAGATTCAAAAGATGATTGTAAAATGTCTCCCGGTTAAAGTTTCTTCTAAAACCCCAACTCAAAACATATATTGTATTTACAAAATAACCCTAGAACTTATACAAAAAAGACAACTAACAGCTGATAAGTCTCGTAGGTATGACTCGTATGATGACCTATGACTTGTAGTTGGGGTCTTGTATCAGGTTCTTGGCATCTTGGACTAAATTGGTATGAACAATAGGCACGAGTCGTTGCTTGAGCTATGACTCGTATGTTCCTCTCGTAGTCTTGGTCTTCAGTTTTTAGTCTAACATTTTGGCTCTTTAATTCCTGCTACAAGTGCATCTATACGAGTCATAGTGAAACTCATGACTAATAGGATGACCTTGTATGGGTGACCTCCACTTAGAAGATTTTTGAATTTTGACCTCTGATTGTTGTTGTGACACACCCTACGACTCATAGCTTAGGCTACGACTCGTAAGTGTGTTCGTATGTCCAAAGCTTCAGCAAAATCTGCAACTTTTCTTCAAACTCATGCCAACATAACTTTTCTGTAAGAAAAATACAAAAGCACATAAACACCATAAAAATCGCATTAAGAACTCCCAAAATCCCTCGTTTTATGCATCAAATGTACTGTATTTTGAGAGCACATCAACACCCTCAACTTTGAACTGTTGCTTGTCCTCAAGCAGTGACTAAACCTATGCAAACAAAGAGAAATGCATAGTAACTATACTAATGACATATACACCAACTCCTTTGATTCAGGTAGCCAACTACTATTTTAAAAATAGGATTGAAAAGTTATTAAGGAAACAAGAACATAATGAGATACCTAGCAATCTAACTACGACAAACTAAGGAGCATCAACTGTCTACTATTACTGGTATAGTCTTATACTGATCAAGTAGTGCAAATGCCCTCACTGGAAAGAAGTGCCTCATAATCACTCAAAAGCATTTAGAACTCAAGGATTGAGGAGCATTCTCACTCTTACAATTGAAATTCAATGCATACTGACTAACATTATAGGCTTGCCTCTATATTCATCTTCTAGCTTGGTGATAAAGTGGAGTTGGATCACTTTAGGACTTATAGGCTTGTAACATAGGTTTAGGGTACTTTGGTATGGTATTTTAGGCAAGTAGTGACTAAAAGCTATCCTTGAACCATGTTTACCAACACTTTTTGCTTTTAGAATCCAACCCTTTTTAATCAATCTACCCTTATTCTTTAATTTTTTAACTTTTCTCGAGTTCTTTCTTTCTCTTTTTCAGCTGTACCTTGATTTCAAACTCATTTTTGCTACTTTTTCTCAACTCAAGGCACATTTCTTTTCTTTTTCTTCACTCGGTTCATGGTTTTTCATTTCTTTATTGATTTTCCAACTACCTACCTTATTATTATTGCTTTACACCCCAATAAAGGCCACCATCAACATAGGCTTTTAGACTCAAGTGAAGTGCACAATATTTACGCCTCAAACGAGGGCCACCAACTGCAGCCACCCTCAACTTAGTCCTTTGGCCTCAATCATGGTTCACATGTTCAAGGATAGACTAGGGCTAATATCAAGGTATTTTGATCAAGCAAGGTTAAGTTAGCAGAATGTCAAGAAATAATGAGTACATGAAAAGCTAAAAAATTTGGAACAAGGGATTTGCTCACTCATTTGGTGGGTCATTTAAGCTAAAGGTGGTTCTAGTTAAAGAATAAGGGCCTAAGATCCTTTCCATATCCACCACATCACCGAAACAAATCTTGGAGTAACAAGGCAAGTTCTGGGTCCATAAGGATACATGAATGCAGCAAAATAAGCTCACAACACACATGACATTGAATCCACAATCAAGTATAGACTCATAGGTCATGCTTGCAGTCTCAGCTTACCTTCACAATATCAGAACAAACATTGCTATATATTAAAAAATGTACAAATACATCAATAATCATAACCTCAAAAGTTTTTAGGGTACCCAACTTTTCATCAAAACTTTAAAGACACATCTAAAAAATTATGTATATGCCAACAGATAATATTACTTTGAATTAAAACAGAATCTACTCTACCTAAACATGCCAGTTCAACAAAAAAGTAAACATCTATGAGGAAAAAGATGCAAGACAAAAAAACTTTAGGATCAAACATAGGAAAAGATATAGAATCGAGGCTACTCAGACTTCACCTTAACCCATAACTTCTCACACCCAACTTAAATAGGATACTTTGTCCTCAAAGTAAAAATAAATAGAAGGGGTGCAAGGGGAATAGCAGGCGTTGCCTCCCAAGAAGCGCCTGATTTGTTGTTGCGGCATGACAAAAAGCTTTTGAAGTTACAATTCAACTAGATCCCAATCTTCCATTGTTTTGATTACTTCTATGTTACCCATGTACTGTTTCACCCTCTGATCATTCACTTTGAAAGTTGTGCTGTCCCAGCTTTCTAGCTCGATGGATCCATGACTAAAAATGCGCACTACTCTGAAGTGCCCCATGCACCTAGATTTGAGTTTTCTTGGAAACCACCTTAACCTGGAGTTATAAAGCAATAGCATGTATCCCGGAGCAAATTGGCGATCTTCAATTCTGCAATCCTGCTGAACTTTCGTTCGTTGCTTGTACAAGGTGGAGCTCTCATATGCTCATAGTATAAATTCATCAAGCTCATTCACTTGCATAAACCTAGAAGTGACAGCTTCATGTCAATCTAGATTCAGCTTCTTTAATGCTAACAATGCCTTGTACTCAAGTTCAACCGGCAAGTGAAAAGCCTTCCTAAACACCATTTGATAAAGGGACATTCTAATAGGCATTTTAAAGGCATTCTGATAGGCCCATAAAGCAATATCCAGCTTCCCTGACCAATCAATGTGATTCACATTCACCATTGTGGATAAGATTTGCTTTATTTCCCTATTTGATACCTCCAATTTCCCACCGGTTTGGGGATGATACAGGGTTGCCACACGGTGTGTCACACCATATCTTTCAAGGAGAGCTTTGAACAATTAGCTGAAAAAATGAGAACATCCATCACTAATAATTGCTCTAGGCGTATTTAACCTAGAAAAAGTATTTCTTCGGAGAAACCTTGGAACACTCTTACCCTCACTGTCCGATAGAGCTATGGCCTCCGACCACTTTGAAACATAATCAACTGCAACCAGAATATACTTGTTACCATTAGAGCTAACATAGGGTTCTATAAAATCAATGCCCCAAACATCAAATACTTCTATGACAAAAATAGGATTCAGAGGGAGTTCGTCCCTTCAAAACACTCCACCCACTCTTTGGCATCTATCACAAGAATTTACACAATCATAGGCGTCTGATGTATAGACAACCAATAGTAGCCAAACTGTAATACTTTGTAAGTCTTTCAAGCTCCACTTAGATGGCCACCCACCAACAAAGTGTGACATACTTCAAGAATGCTCGTCATTGCAACTTCTAGAACGCATCAACAAATGATCCCATCCACGCAAATGCGAAATAAATATGGCTCATCCCAGAAGAACTTCTTTAAATCATGTATAAACTTGCAATGTTGATGGGTGTTCGAGTCAGGCATTACTAAATCACTTAACATATAGTTATCATAGTTTGCAAACCAAGGTATAAGATTGTTGAGGCCACCAAAACTCAATCATTAGGGAATGAGTCATTTATGTCAAGACTATCATCAAACTTCACCATAGCCTCATCTTTCAAGCTTGAGAGATGATCGACTACTTGATTCTATGAACCCTTTCTGTCAGTCACATCAAAGTTAAACTCTTGCAAGAGAAGTACCCATCCGAGAAATCTTGGTTTTGCATCCTTTTGGCCATCAGATGTTTGAGCGCCGCATGGTCTGGGTGTACAATCACCTTAGCCCCCAACAAGAATGACCGTAATTTTTCAAAAGCAAAAACAAAGGCAAACAATTCTTGTTCGGTTACTATATAGTTTTTTGGGGCCGCATCTAGTGCTTTGCTAGCATAACAGATTGAATGCAGAGTATTTTCCCTACGCTGTTCCAACACTAAACCTAATGCAACACCACTTGCATCACATATTAGCTCAAAGGGTTTGGACCAATCTGGAGATACAATGATAGGTATTGAGGTCAACTTTCTCTTCAATTCTTCAAAGGCATGCATACATGCTTCATCGAACACAAAATTTGCATCCTTCTCCAACAACTTGCACAGGGTTTGTGAGGTTTTCAAAAAAAATCGCAGTAGAACCCAGCATGGTGCAAGAAGCTCTGGATACCTTTCACACAAATCGGTGGCAGGAGTTTCTCGATAACATCAATTTTTGCTTTGTCAACCTTAATTCCCTCGCCTAAAATAATATGACCAAGCACGATGCCTTCTTTGACCATAAAGTGACATTTCTCCCAATTCAACACTAGTTCACTCTCAACACATCTTTCCAATACATCACCCAAGTACAACATGCATTCTTCAAAAGATTGACCCACTACACTAAAATAATCCATGAACACTTCAATAGTACATTCTACCATAGCAGAGAAAATGGACATCATGCATCTTTGAAATGTTGCTAGAGCATTACATAACTTAAATAACATTCTCGTAAATGCAAAGGTGTTGTACGGGCATGTAAAAGTGGTCTTCCCTTGATCCTTAGGTGCAATAACAATTTGGTTATAACAAGAATAACCATCAAGGAAATAATACCAACCCTCCTCTACAAGTCTATCAAGCATTTGATTTATGAATGGCATGGGAAAATGGTCTTTCTTAGTGGAAGCATTTAATTTTCGATAGTCTATGCAGTCCATGCACACTCTCCATCCAGTAACTGGTCACACTGGATTAACTCATTCTTTTCATTTGGCACCAGGGTGATACCCCCTTTTTTTGGGACACATTGCACGAGGCTTACCTATTCGCTATCTGCAATAGGGTAGATCACCCCTGCATCTAACTACTTGATGATACCTTTCTGAATCACTTCTTGTATTAGAGCATTTAATCGCCTTTGATGTTCAACACTTGCTTTATAATCTTTAACGAGTTGAATCTTGTGTGTTCAAAGACCACGAGGTATGCCAATGATATCTTCAATTATCCATCCAATTGCCTTTTTAAATTGAAACAAGAGCCTCCACCTGCTCTTCACTTAAATCAACTACAATTATGATGTGTAAAGTATTATTATTTCCCAAGTATGCATATTTCAAATGTATTGGTAATGCCTTCAACTCCACCTCAGGTGGTACTTCTATAGATGGCTTAGTGGGTAGGGTTTCCCTATTGCTCAAATCCAACTCTAGCCTAGCTTGTTGCCTTGACACAAATGACACCCCTAGAGCATTCACTATTTTCTCATAATCAGGAATACTCTCAACATTGAAAACCATCAACATAGCTGCTAAAGGTTTAACTCCTAGACTCAATTCAACTAGGATCTCCGCTTCATCATCTTCACTCATTTCAATCATTGAGATGACCTGAAACTCACAGCCCTTTCTATCTTGTTGGCCTACTTAAAACACAATTGCTTCCTCACCAAACCTGAAAGTAAGCAGACTCTTTTCCATATCAACCAATGTTGTACCTGTGGCTAAGGAAGGTCTTCCCAAAATGATAGGAACTTCAAAATCAACATCACAATCAAGTATAACAAAATCTATGGGAAATATAAATTTATCTACCTTGACTAACATATCATAGAGTATCCCCGACGGGCTTCTTGATCGTTCTGTCTACCTTCAGTAACCTCATCTTTGTAGGAATAAGGCTTCCCAACCCAAACTTGCTGAATATGGCATGAGAAATTAAGTTAATGCTGGCTCCCAAATCACATAGTGCTCTAGTAAATACGAGTTCCCTAACTGTGCATGGTATGGTGAATGCATTTGGATCTTCACGCTTCAGCACTAAAAAATTTATGGTGATGTTATTGCAATGTTGAATTTTTTGGAAATGTTCTTGGCTAACCATTTGCTTCTTCTTGATCAAAACTTTCATCTATTTAGAATACCCCGACATCCTCTCAAGGGCCTCAACTAAAGGGAGGTCCATTGATAATTTTTTGAAAATGGCCAAAAACTATTCAAACTTACATTCCTCTTTTTCCTTTCAAAGCCTTTGGGGAAAAGGTGGTGGGGTGCTTGGAAAGGTTTTGTATTTCTTCGGTTGCTTATTCGTGTTGGGTGCTTTTGTCTTCTCCTCTACCATCTTCTTGTTGCTTTGATTTATGACCATTGGTATAGGGAGTTCTATGGTACTTTTGTCATTATGAGTCAAAACTGCCATGCAATGCCCTTCATTCTTTGGGTTTTGAACTGTATTTCTTGGTAGGGTGCCCTTTTAGCATTGGTTCAATTGTGATGATACTTCCCTGAAATATTGTTGTAGTTGCTTAATCGCTAGGGAATAAGACTCTATTTTTTGGTTGATACTTCAAATATCCGCTTTCATTCCCTTTAAAGTCTCACCTTGGTGGTCAGCTCACTTCAACAACTTTTCAAACATTTCTTCCATCCTAGAGTTGCTTGATTTGGCATCACGATTGTGAGGTGACACATAGGGACCATTCTTTTAGCCCTCTCTTTTTTCCCATTCGGAGTCTGGCACTTTCTCTATTACATAGTGTCTGCCCTAGTTGTCTCTATACTTCCCATCACCATTGAAGTTTTGACCTTTATTCCTGTACCCTTGTATAGAGTCCGAATTAGACCCTTGGGGGTTGTTATAGAAACCCGCCGCTTAGTTGCTTTCAAAATATGCATACTCATCAAAAAATGGATCATCATAGGTAGGAGCCTTTAGAGATTGGTGAGTGATTAATTGCCTTCACGCTTGCTTGATTTTGCTTTAAAACCAAGTCCATACTTGTGCAAAGTTGAGCAAGTTGCTCCATAATCTCTTTGTTTACCTTTGATTGCTCATTATTGTTGTTAATTGCACAAGAAGGTTTCATCACACCTCTCTCTCTTGTTGACCCCATTCTCTATTTGTTTTGAACACTTTCTACATCCTTGCGGCTATCAATGCAAAAGGTTAGTCTAGGAACATGCCTCCCATGATTATGTCACCACAAGATTGACTATTCTCATCAAGCGCCCGATAGAAAATCTCAACCAAGACATTATCAACAATTTTATGATCAGGGACCATTCTCAAGCATTTAGTAAACCTCTCCCATGTTGTTCTAATAGAAGAACTAGGCAATTACTCAGAGTTATTGATTTGGTCCTTGATCTTCAACTTCTTAGATCTTGAGAAATATCTTTCAAGGAATACTCTCTGAAGCTCAGCCCAACATGTCGTAGTACTCGGAGGAAGCTCGGACAACCATACTACTGCATTGCCAGTCAATAATAGCGGAAACACTCTTAAACCAACAATATCAAGAGAGGTTTTGTGTCCCCATGATACTCTTTCAAACAAACAACACATTTTTAAGATGATGGCGGGGATCCTCCGAAGGTAGCCCTGTGATTAGTCCGCGGGTTTGGAGCATTTGGTGTAATCCATTCGATACTGTGAACTTAGTATATGTCGTAAACGAGGCAGTACTATAACATTGGTAACATCCATAGCCATAGGTATCAATCGATATTGATTCCATCCATAAGCGTTTTCATTGAAGTGCCTGAGTTGTGGCCTATTACCCCTATATTTTTGTTTCTCCTCTCTTCTCATATCCTCATTCGTATTCATATCCTCCTTAACCTCGATATCTTCATTCATTTGAGCTATTCTTCTTGGTAGTCGGTGGATCTCAAAACTGAATGGAGCTAAGAGATTGCCTTAGCTCCTTGCGTTAGGCATACAACCTAGTACACCCGGCAAATAAAATCAAACAAAAAAAATCAAAATAAACGAGACTCTAAAAATCAATATAGAACTAGCTAATAGTAAATCAAATCAAAACCTAGTCGTATTCCCTGGCAATGGCACCATAATTTTTTAACATCCTGATGTTCACGCTTGATTAAGCAAGCAGTTGTTGTCAGCAATTAATCTAACCGAAGGTTAGGGTCGAACCCACAGGGAATACGGGGCTTGCTACAAGATTTCACAACTAACAAATTCAAGCATCAATAACTAAAATCTCTAAATGGGGGAGGGGGGTTGTGATTTAAAAACAAAAGTAAAATACAACTACACTACTATACGGGAAAACACTCAATTTTAGGGAAAACTTGAGAATTATATTCCCCATGATTTGTTGACTCTATTACCCTAGGTACCATAACCACAATTGAAGAGTAGCATGCAGGATGCTAAGTTTGGTTCTTCTAGCCCTCTTGCAAAGGTGAAGGTAGAATTTCACCAGGGCGCTTTGTCCGCAACCATGGTGTGCTAGTTAACCGTTACCAATTGTCACAGTCAACCTCTCCTTGGTCAAGATCGGTTGATTAGATGAGAAGACATCGATCGAATCCTGTCATCTACTTCCCTTTTCCTATTTGTCACTACCTTGGTCATGATTGTGATAGTAGGCAGGGTTTTGTGTTGGCTACTACTAAACAACAATCATAATGAAGGGAACTAGACAATATATGCAAAACCCAATTGTAGAAATGCAATAAACCTAGTTCATCTCAAAGAAACTACCCATGATTCCCACAACCCAAAGTTGTGGGTGCTTTGCTACACATGGCTATGTCAAAACTAACAAAAATGCACATACAAGACATAAATGAGAGTTTTACCAACGAGAATGAAGAGTGTAGGCACCACAATTTACAAACACAAAAACTTGACTGATAAAGAATGATTACGAAGCAAGATTTGCACTCCCCAAAATGGGTTTTCCTAGAGAAAATAATAAACTAATCTAAAATAATAAGAAAAGATTCAAAAGATGATTATAAAATGTCTCCTAGTAGAACTCTCTTCTAAAATCCTAAATTAAACTATATAGTATTTACAATATAACCCCAAAACTTATACAGAAAAGATAGCTAGAAGCTAATAAGTCTCCAGTTACAACTCCTAGGATGACCTACGAGTCATAATCGGGGTCTCTTATCAGGATCTTGGCATCTTGGACTAAATTAGCATGACCCATAGGTACGACCCATTACTTGAGCTACGAAAGCATGTTCCACTCAAAATCTTGGTCTTAAATTTTTGGTCCAACATTTTGGTTCTCTGATTCCCGCTACGAGTTTAAGTGTATGAGTCATAGTGAAACTTATGACTTGTAGGATGGCTTCGTAGGGGTGAACTCCACTTAGAAGATTTCTGTATTTTCTGTCTTTAATTCTTGGTACGACACAACCTATGACTCGTAGCTTGGGCTACAACTCATAAGTGTGCTCGTACGTCTGAAGCTTCAGCAAAATCTGCAATTTTTCTTCAAACTCATGCCAACCAAAATTTTCTGCAAGAAAAACACAAAAACACATAAAAACCATAAAAATTGGCATTAAGAACTCACAAAATCCCTTTATTTAGGCATAAAATATATTGTATTTTGACCGCACATCAACAAGCATAAAACTGATTGTGCTTTGGGGCACCATTTTGTCAACTACTTCTCCCGAAAGGAACCACATTGGCACCTTATGGACGAACCACCTTACCCTTGTTACGATTTAGGGGGTAATCCACCACCTTATTACAAACTTCCCCACAATCATAACATGAATTAGTATCCCTCAAGCATGGGCCACTATGAACCCTACCATATTTTGGACACCCACCATTAGAACCACACCCCCAACACCTTGGGCCCTTGGAAAGTCATTGGCAACCCTCTTATTAAATGTAGGAGAAGACCCTTGGCCTTGATGGAACCGACCAACCTTTCGACCATGGAATATCCTTTCAAAATGGGCCCTCTTGGCCTCATGACCCCTCCAGTTCCTCAACTTCTCCTCATCCATTTGTTTGGCATAAGTCATCTACCGGGACTAATCCATGTCACTAGTATACATAGCAGAATAGCATTCCTCACTCACCAAATCGGAAACACCTATACAAAATTTGTTCATTCTAGACCATGGGTCAACAATAAGGGCATACTCCCTCACACTCATAGAACCTAGTCTCAAATTCAAAAGCTCTAACAATTTGGTTTCCTTAAGCTCAAGAGGGAAGAATCGATTAAGAAAAGCCACCTTGAACTCCTCCCAAAGTACAACATTATTGATTTCCTTCTCTTTCATCCATTGATTAAATCATATTTGTGCCACCCCCTTGAGTTGGTAAGCTGCTAAAACCGCCTTCTCTTTCGATCTAAAACCCATAATATCCAAAACCTTATAGACCTCATCAATTAACTCTTGAGGGTCCTCACCGCCCTTTGACACGTAGAATTCTAAGGGATTCATCCTCATGAAGACCCTCACCCCAGATTCCAATGTAGGAGCATGAGGAGCTAAGGCCCCTTGATTGGCTTGATTATCCATAACTTGTGCAAGTAAAGTGAGACCATCTCGAAGCTCACCATGAGCAAGTTGTCCCTAGGGTTTGCAGGCTCTTATTCCTCTTGTTTTAGGCAAGATCTAGCATAGCAAAGAACAATTGTTAGGGGGAAAACCTTACCTTAACTTCAATAGCATGACATAGAGTTAGAAAAAGGGAAATATTTCCTAAAACATCTCATAGCCTCTCACTCATGCTTACGGTGCATAACACGCATTAGTTTCCCTCAAGCATGGGCCATTATGACCCTACTACATTTTGGACACCCACCATTAGAACCACACCCCCAACACCTTGGCCCTTGGAAAGTCATTGGCAACCCTCATATTAAATCTAGCAGAAGACCCTTGGACTTGATGGAACCGACCATGGTTTTGACTATGGAACATCCCCTAAAAATGGGCTCTCTTGGCCTCATAACTACTCCACTTCCTCAACTTCTCCTAATCCATTTGTTTGGCATAAGTCATCAACCGGGATGAATCCATGTCACTAATATACATAGGAAAATAGCTTTCCTCACTCACCAAATCGGAAACACCCATCACAAACTTGTTCATTCTAGATCTTCGGTCGACAATCAAGTATGGAGCATATTTAGAGAGTTAAGTAAACTTCAGGGCGTACTCCCTCTCACTCATAGACCCTAGTCTCAAATTCTCAAACTACACCACTTTAGTTTCCCTAAGCTCAAGAGGGAAGAACCGATTAAGAAAATCCACCTTGAACTCCTCCCAAAGAACCACATTATTGATTCACTTCTCCTTCTTTCGTTGACTAAACCATATCTGTGCCACCCCTTTTAATTGGCAAGCTGCCAACTCCACCTTCTCTTCCGATGTAATACTCACAATAGCCAAAACCGTGTAGACCTCATCAAGTAACTCTTGAGGGTCCTCAGCCCCCTTTGATGCACAAAATTCTAGGGGATTAATCCTCATGAAATCTATCACCCGAGATGCCAATGTAGGAGCATGAGGGGCTAGAGCCCCTTGATGGGCTTGATCATCCATAACTTGTGCGAGCAAAGTGAGACCATCCCGAAGATCACCATGAGCAGGTTGTCCTTACGTGTACGGGCTCTTTTTCCGCTTGTGTTAGGCATGATCTAGCAAAGAAAAGAACAATCATTAGGAGGAAAAACTTACCTTAACTTCTATAGCACAATATAGAGTAAGAAGAAGTGAAATATTTCCTAAAATATCTCATAGCCTCTCACTCATAGTTACGGTGCATAACACGGATTAGTATCCCTCAAGCATGGGCCACTATGACCCCTACTACATTTTGGACACCCACCATTAGAACCACACCCCCAACACCTTGGGCCCTTGGAAAGTCATTGACAACCCTCTTATTAAATGTACAAGAAGACCCTATGCCTTGATGGAACCGACCATCCTTTCGACTATGGAACATCCCCTCAAAATGGCCCCTCTTGGCCTCATGACCCCTCCACTTCCTCAACTTCTCCTCATCCATTTGTTTGGCATAAGTCTTCAACCGGGACAAATCCATGTCACTTATATACATAGTAGAACAGCATTCTTCACTCACCAAATCGGAAACACCCATCACAAACTTGTTCATTCTAGACCTTTAGTCAATAATCAAGTGTGGAGGACATTTAGAGAGTCGAGTGAACTTCACGACATACTCTCTCACACTTATAGACCATAGTCTCAACTTCATATACTCCACCAATTTGGTTTCCCTAAGCTTAAGAGGGAAGAATCGATTAGGAAAAGCCACCTTGAACTCCTCGCAAAGCACCATATTATTGATTACCTTCTCATTTTTCCATTGATTAAACATATTTGTGCCACTCCCTTGAGTTGGTAAGATGCCAACTCCGCCTTCTCTTCCAATCTAACACCCATAATAGCGAAAACCTTATAGACATCATCAAGTAACTCTTGAGGATCCTCACCCCCCTTTGACCCATAGAATTCTAAGGGATTCATCCTCATGAAGTCTCTCACCTGAGATGCCAATGTAGGAGGATGGGGGGCTAGGGCCCCTTGATTGGCTTGATTAGCCATAACTTGTGCAAACAAAGTGAAAGCATCCTAAAGCTCACCATTAGAAGGATGTCCCTAGGGTATGCGGGCTCTTCTTCCTGTTGTGTTAGGCATAATCTGGCATAGCAAAGAACAAGCGTTAGGGGGAAAACCTTACCTTAACTCCTATAACACGACATGGAGTAAGAAGAAGAAAATATTTCCCAAAACATCTCATAGCCTCTCACTCATAGTTGTGATGCACAACAGAACCATGAATGAGACTCTAATCGATGGGGTGTTTTAGACTTTGAGGATCTAAACAACATAGTGCTCTGATACCAAATTTGTCACGACCCAAGCCTAGGGCCCAGATGTGATATGGAGCATAGAGAACCCAAAGGGACCCCAAGCAAGCCTCTTATAATATCATTACACATACTTGGTCGTGGAAATAATAAAATACAACAAGATATAGAAAATAGAGAAAAACGAGGCTATGGGAAAACTTTCACATCATAAACATCAAGAGTCAAAAGAGAGTCAAAGCTTATAGCATAATAAAAAACACGTCTAATAACACCTTTAAAATATAGGTACTTAGGGGGCAAAGACAAGCTACCTTACTCACCCTCATAGTCCACATATATAAAAGAAAGATAATCTTAGAACATAGTATGAGATCATAAATATCATCCCCGAAATGGAAGACTCATCAAAGAGCTTGAGAGAAGTTGTACTAGCCACGTGGAGGAGCACGATCAAATGGGGTACCGGTTCCTACATGGTGACATAGAATATGCGTTAGTACATTTCAAGGTACTAAGCATGTAGGATGTAATGTAACAAGTGATAGGCACCATAAGCAAAATGCATAACATAGGCAATGGATTAGCATATAGTAATATGGCATGTATGAATGATGCTTGAAGTAAAACCATACTTTCATAGAATGTAATACATATGTAAGGAGAAACCATTTTTATTGAATATCCAAGGCCCACCCCCTTAGAGGGGCAAATGTAGTACTAAACCTTCAATAGGTTGATGAGGTACAAATCTCTCAATATGGTAGATGAGGTACAAACTCCCCAACATGGTTCATAGAATACAAACCCCAAGGTGATTATCAAGGTAAAAACCCCTCAACATGGTTGCATAGGCCTACCACCTTCCGAGCGAGGCGATCGAAGTACAAACCCCTCAACAATATTACCCGGGCCTACAACCCCTAGAGTGAGGCTTGGTCAATTCCCAAAACTATAAAGATAATATCATGTACATATATTCCTCTCATTATCATATAGTCAGCCAACTCATAAGATAGGCATTGGACCTTCAATCTCTAAAAAAACTCATAATCACACATTTTATCAAACACTTGGTGAGTGTGTAGTGCTACAATAAAATAATGAAATTAAAGAGTCTAATCATGCTAGAAAATTTAATCTAAAACCATGAATAGATAATTGGTAACATCCGCAAGCAATATACATCAAAACTCTTTATCAAATCTCACAATAGATCTTAGATTTATAGCTCAAAACATGCTAAATAAACCATATATTTCATGAAACCCCAACATGGCGTACAGTGAAATTCATAATAAGTAAGACCCATGAGTAGATCAACTTTAAATAATGTAATTTTAGGTAAAAGAAAGCTTAGGTATCATAGTTGAAAGAAACCCACATACCATGACTTTGGAGAATCCTTGAAGAAGATTGGAGAAATGGACTTGAAGCTTGAATGAGAACCTTAGAATCCAAATGAGTTTTAGGACTTGAATTTTGGAGATGAAATATTGTATGAGTGTTTGAGAGAGTATTTGGGAATGTCTTGAATAATATAAGGGTAAAATAAGGCTACGTATAGGTATTTTCACATATGTGATCACTTATATGAAAGACTCTAAAACCTTGGACCGGACAAGAAAAATAGTGCATAAAATACAATGTAGTGCGCCCTGGCACAGACGCACACTATAAATTGCATTTTTCCAATTTCCAAATTTTGCTACGGTAGCTCTTAAGGCGGGTTAGACCCATCTCCCTCTGAAGTTGACCCCCTAAATAAGAATATGAAGTCAAATTTTTTATATCGTGCTTGAATTTTGAGATATATGGAAATTATGGTTCTGGCACTTTCGAGGCACATTTTGGAAACATTTTGGGATCGTTTCATTAAGATGCTTATTTAGGGTCCTTTCGGGTTCCCCATTTACCATTTCACATCTAGGCCCTAGGCTTGGGTCGTGAAAAACTTGGTAGAAGAGAACTAGGTTGTTAATAGTCCTCGGCAACCAACACACAGTGTTGATTAGAGTCTTGTTCATGGTTGTGTTGTGCACCACAATTATGAGCAAGAGTTACAAGGCATTTTAGGGAATGTTTCCCTTCTTCTTACTCTATGTTGTTCTTTAGGAGCTAGATGTTTCATCTCTAATGAATGTTCTTTGCTGCGCTAGATCATTCCAATCCCATGAGGAAAGAGAACCTGCACTCCCGAGGAACAACTAGCTTATGAAGAGTTTCAGGATGCTATTGCAATGCTAGCTCAAGTCATGACTAATTAAATCAACCAAGGGGCCCAAGCGCCTCATTCTCCTACTCTGGCATCTAGGGTAAGGGATTTCATGAGGATGAACCCCCAAAGTTCAATGGGTCTAAAGTGGATGAGGACCCTCAAGAATTTATTGATGAGGTGTACAAATTGTTGACTTTTATGGGTGTTCGATCAAAAGAGAAGGCAGAGTTGGCGGCTTACCAACTCAAGGGAATGGCCCAAATATGGTATACTCAATGGAAGGAGTAGAAGGGGAGCAACAATATGATCCTTTGGGAGGAGTTTAAGGAAACTTTCCTTATTTGGTTTTTCCCTTTTGAGTTTAGAGAGGACAAAATGATGGAGTTCATGAATTTGAAGCAAGGATCCATGAGTGTGAAGGAGTATGCCCTCAAGTTCAACCAACTTTCTAAATATGCTCCACACATGGTTGTTGACCCAAGGTCTAGAATGAACAAGTTTGTGATGGGTGTAACCTATTTAGTGAATGAGGAGTTTCATGTCGCTATGTTGATTAGTGACATGGATTTCTCCCGACTAATGACTTATGCCGAATAATTAGAGGGGAGAAGTTTAGAAAAAGAATGGGGAATGAGGCCAAGAGGGCCTTTTTTGATGGTAAATTCCAAGGTCCTATGGGTGGCCGGTTTCATCAAGGCCAAGGGTTTTCTCAAGCTCCTAATAGAAGGTTTTCCAATGACTACACAAGGACCCAAGATGATTGTGGTATGGTGCCTCATGATATGTGTCCGAAACATGGTTGAGGCAATGGTGGCCCATGTATGAGGGACACTAATGCTTGTTATAGTTGTGAAGAAGTGGGTCACAAGAAGGTTGATTGTCCTCATAATCAAAAAAAGGGTAAAGATGTTTGTCCTCAAGGCCGGAGTGAAAATGTGGTTCCTTTGGGGAGAAAAGGCCAACAAGTGGTGCTCAAAGGCACAATCAGTTCAATGCCCTTCAAGAAAGGAAAGGGGTAGATGAGATGCCCGATGTCGTCACCGTTGTGTTAAAAGTCTTTGATTTTGATGTGTATGCATTGATAGATCCGAGCGCCACTCTTGCTTTTGTTACTCATTTTTTTGCCAAAAAGCTTCATGTTCAACTCGAATTGTTGTGTAATTCTTATAATGTGCATTTTTCATAAAATTTTTCCTTGTGATCTTGTTGAGATGGATATGGTGGATTTTGATGTGATTCATTAGTTGAATGGGTTGAATGCATCTTATACCTCTATTAATTGTAGAACCCGTAAGGTCAAATTCCAATTCCCTCATTCAGCAGTCCTTGAGTGTGAGAGTAATAAAGTGCTGGTCAAGGGTAGGTTTATTCATTTCATTGAAGCCTAAAAGTTGATTCCTAAATGGTATCTCTATAATCTTGTGAGGGTTAGCGATGTTCAGTGCAAATCCTTCCTATAGAGTCAGTTCTAATGGTGAATGAGTTCCTTGATGTCTTTCCTAATGAGCTCCCTAGTTTTCCTCCCAAAAGAGAAATAGAATTTGGTATAGACTTCTTTCTGTATACTCAACCCATTTTTATTCCCCCTTATCGTATGTCCCCGATGGAGTTAAAAGAGTTGAAAGATAAATTTAGGGATTTGTTGGAGAAGGGTTTTTTTAGGCTTAGGCAATCACCTTGCGATACACCAGCTTTGTTTGTGAAGAAGAATGATGGTTCTCCTAGAATGTGTATTGTCTACCAGCAACTTGATAGAGTCACTATCAAGAATAAGTACTCTACAAAGCATTGATGATCTTTTTGACCAACTTCAAAGGGCTAGTCACTTCTCCAAGATTGACCTTCGGTCCAGGTATCATCAAGTGAAGGTGAAAGAGTGCAACATTCCCAAGACGACCTTCTAGACTGCATTATGAATTTATAGTTATGTCTTTTGGGTTGACCAATGCACCAACTTCTTCATGGATCTTATGAATAGGTACTTCAAACCCTACTCGATTTGTTTGTGGTGGCCTTTATTGATGATATTTTGATCCATTCCCGCAGTGAGGAGGAGCATGTGAGTCATTTGAGGGTGGTGTTGCTAAAACATAGGGAAGAGAAGTTGTATGCTAAGTAGGAGAAGTGTGAGTTTTGGTTGCAAGAGGTTTCCTCTCTAGGTCATATGGTGTCGAGGGATGGTATTAAGGTAGGCCATAAGAAAATAGAGGAGATTAGAAATTGGCCTAGACTTTTGACCCAGTCGGATATTAGAAGTTTCTTGGGCATAGAAGGTTACTACCGGAGGTTTGTGAATGGGTTCTCTTTTATTGCTTCTCCCATGACTAAGTTGACCCAAAAGAAAATGAAATTTGTATGGACCGATGAGTGTGAAAAGAGTTTTCAAACCATGAAGGATAAGCTTGTCTCCGCTCCTATCTTGACTCTACCTGAAGGATTGGAAGGGTTTGTTGTGTATTGTCATGCCTCCTAACTTGGTTTGGGTTGTGTTTTAATGCAAAATGGTAAGGCTATAGGCGATGCTTATACACAACTGAAGATGCATGAAAAGAATTATCCTACCCATGATCTTGAATTGGCTATTTTGGCTTTCGCTTTGACAATTTGGCGTCATAATTTTTATGGGGTGCATGTTGATGTGTTTACCGATCATGAGAGTATCCAATGTGTGTTCATCCAAAATAATCTCAACTGGAGGTAACAAAGGTGGTTAGAGCTTCTTAAGGATTATAATATGAGTGTGCATTATCACCCCATTTAGGCTAATATTGTGGCTAATGCTTTAAGTAGGGTGTATATGAGTAGCCTAGCACATTTGATGATGGTAGCAAGGAGGTGGCTAAAGAGGTTCATCAGTTGATAATGGTAGTATTGTGGTTGTTGATTGCTCCAAATCTTCAATTGTTGAGGAGGTGAAAGAAAAGCAAGATCTTGACCCCACCTTGTTAAAATTGAAGGCCTTGGTGAGAGATGGTAAGGTGGAGGTTTTCTCCCAAGGGGAAAATGGTTCCCTTAGTTACCAAGGTAGGTTATGTGTTGCTAGTTTTGATGACTTGAGAAAGAATATTATGTATGAGGCTAATAATTCTTCCTATTCTATTCACCCTGATTTTAAAAAAATACATAGGGATTTGCGAGAAGTTTTTTGGTGTGGTGGTAGGAAGAGAGATATTCCTAAGTTTGTGTCTGGTTGCGATAATTGCCAACAAGTCAAAGCCGAGCATCAATGACTAGGTGGCCTAACCAAAGATATAGAGATTCCTACTTGGAAGTGGGAGAAAATTAACATGCATTTTGTGTTGGGTTGCCTAAGACTAGAAAGGGTTTTGATTCTATATGGGTTGTAGTTGATAGAATGACAAAGTTGGGTCACTTCTTACCAGTTAAGAAAACATATGGTGCCAAAGATTATGCTAAGTTGTACTTCAATGAGTTGGTTAGATTGCATGGAGTGTACTTGTCTATCATTTCGGATCGTGGTGGTCTATTCACTTCTCTCTTTTTGAGGTCCTTCCAAAGTGGTCTTGGTACCAAGGTAAAGTTTAGTACGGCCTTTCACTTTCTAAAGGATGACAAAGCCGAAAGAAGTATCCAAACTCTTGAGAATGTAATTAGAGCTTGTGTATTGGAGTTTAGGGGTTGTTGGGATGATCATCCTCCATTGATTAAGTTTTTTTATAATAATAGCTATAATTCTAGCATTGGCATCGCTGTTTTTGTGGCTTTTTGTGGTAGACGTTGTATGTTCTCGGTTGGATTATTTGAGGTAGGGGAAATGCCTTTGTTGGCTCTGGATCTTGTTATGGAGGCTATGCAGAAGGTAAGGTTGATTAGAGAAAGGATTGAAGACAGGACAATGTCGCCAAAAGTCCTATGCCGACGTGAGGAGAAGGGATCCTGAATTTTGGGTTGGTGATTGGGTCTATTTGACGGTTTCACCCATGAAGTGTGTGGTTTTCTTTGGTAAGAAGGGTAAGTTGAGTCCAAGATTTGTGGGTCCTTATAAAGTGTTGAGGAGGATTTGTAAGATGGACTACGAGTTAGAGTTGCCCAATGAAATCAATATGGTTCATCCGGTCTTCCATGTGTCTATGTTGAGGAAGTGTGTGGGTGATTCTTTATGTTGTGGGTGTTTTTGAATACAACTCAACCTATGAGGAGGTTTTGGTAGAAATCTTGGATAAGCAAGTGAAGAGGTTGAGGAACATGGATGTTGTTTCCGTCAAGGTTCTTTAGAGAAACCAACAAGTTGAGAGTACCACATGGGAAGTAGAAGCGTACATGCAAAAGTGATATCCCTAGCTCTTCATTCTACTCAAGCCTAAGGTACTAATTCTAATTCCCCTTTGTGATTTGGTGTCTCATGTATCAGCCCTTATGTTATTTGCATGCATTCATGTTTATGTTGACAAGTTCATGGTGATTTTAACACTTTTGTTGAGATTTTGAAAATGTGTTTAAGTGTGTTGTTGCATTCTTGTTGGGACTGATTCTTCATGATTACTCCTTTTTGTATGTTTCTTTGACATTACGAGATGAATGTTCCCAAGGGGAAATATTGAAACGACCCCAAAAAGTGCCTAAAAATGTACCTCTAAAATGCCCATAATCATAATTTCCATATATCTCAAAATTTATAAATGATATCGAAAATTTGACTACATCTTCATGATCAGGGGAAAAATTGAGTGGGAAATGGGTCAAACCCTAATTTTAAAGCAACCGTATCAAAATTTAAAATTCTAAAAATGCAATTTCTAGAGACGATCTGTGCCCCTTGCATGACGCGGCCAGGGCACAAATCAGTGTTATTTTTGTGCTCCTAAAATGTTTCAGTCCAAGCCTTTGGGTCTTGGGCCTAGACCTTCCCATGCGTAAAAACACCTATACTTAGTCATTTTTCTACCCCATATCTTATAAGACATTCTCCAAAACCTTCTCAAACACTTAGACAAATATTTCACTCAAAATCAAGGGTCTCAAACGCATCCCAAATCTTATGGAATTCACTCAAGCTTCAAGTTCTCATATCAATTTTCATCAAAGAATTCTCCAAAGTTAAGGTGTGTGGGTTTCAACCATTGGGTCATTTCACTCTTGGTTCCCAAGGTTCCTTTTGACATAAATTGCATGTTTCTAAGTTAATTTACTTAAGGGTCTTCTTATTATGAATTGGAATATGGACTATGTTGGGGTTTCATTAAAGTGTGAATATTTTAACATGTTTTTAGCGACGACTCTAAGATGTATGATGAAATTTGATGAGGGGGTTTCATTCTATTTTGCAAGGTGGTATTACTGAGGGTTTGTGGGTTGATTTACTTCAATTTTGCTTTCATGATTTCACTCTTGAATTGCATGGTTTTAAACTTGCATTATACACACACCAAGTTTTTGATAAAACATCCCGTTTAAGGTAATTGAAGCTATTGATAATCCATTGCATGACCTATGACTTGAATGACTTTATGATGATTAAGGTATATATGTGTTGATTTCATGAAAAGTATCTATAGTGTTGCAATTTGACCAAACCTTGTTGAGGGGGTGCTATACCTCTATCACCATAGATGGTAGGGTGTGACAACTATCAACGGATTAAAGGGTTGATACCTCAATCCCCATAGACGGTAGGGTGAGACAACCATCAACCAAATTCAAGGTTTGACACCTCAATCGACTCCCAAGGGGTGGTAGGCCTTTGACATGATGATCTCTTACTACACATGTTATATGTTCTGTATGCATGATTTACTCAAGTATCACTCATACATGTCATATTTCTATATGCTTGTCTATTGCCTGACTATGCATTTCGATTATGTTGCCTATCTAATGTTGTATTGCATCCTACATACTTAGTATATTCAAACGTACTAGTGGATACTCTATACTTACATGATGTTACATGTAGGAACCACAACTCTTCACGATCATCCTCATCCTCCCCGTGGGTAGTACTACCTTCTCAAAGCAAGTTTGGTGAATCCTCAACTCCAAGACAATATCTCTTGTTCTTATGAATATGTAAAGACACTCATTAGCTATTTGTATGCTTTTGACAGTGAGGGTGAGCCCGAAAGGTTTTCTAGGCCTCCGCTCAATTCTAAGGGTAGAGGTCTTGTTGGACAATTTATGTAATTTTGCTATGAGTTTTGACACTCTTGACTCTTGTATATTTATATGCTATGAAAGACTCCCTTAGTCCTTTTTCCCTTATTTCTATTCTCTTATTGTTGTTTAATTGCTTCTGAGACCAATGATGTGTAATGATATGTCAAAAGGCTTGCTTGGGGCCCTTTGGGTTCCCTATTGATCGTGTCACGTTTAGGCCCTACGCTTTGGTCGTGACAGGGGGCCAAGACACTTTTAGGCCTTACTCACATCGTATCAAGTGTTCAATATAAAAAGATGTCAAATAGTAACTATAGCGAAGCTAGTGTCCCCGGACTTGAGGACTCACCAAAGCTTATCTTTCAAAATGCCAAAACTAGCCATGTGGAGGATGATCGAGAAAGGCTGCAGTTCCTACATGGTAACATTATGTAGACATAGAGTATGTATTAGTACATTTGAATGTACTAAGTAAGTAGGATGCAATGCAATAAAACATAAGCCAACAGACTCAAAATACATAATCATAAGCAACAGATAAGTGTAGTATCAATATAGCATGCACGATCAATGCTTGTGGTAAAACATGCTAGTAAATCATATAATTTCTATAGAATATAATACATGTGTGGGAAGAGACCATAATCATAGACCAAGCAACTATTACTTGGAATCCATGGCATGTCACCCCCTTGGAACGTGATTGAGGTATCTACCCCTCAATATTATAGTATGGGCATGTCACCACCCAATAAGGTGGTCATGATATTTGTCCCTCAATATGGTAGTATGGGCCAGTCACCACCTAACAAGGTGGTCAAGGTATGTCATCCCTTCAACAAGGTGATTGGGCATGTTATCCCCCAACGAGTTATGGTCAATTGCAGCATTATAAATATTTTTCAAGAATTAAATACATACATGCAAGCCCTTAATCATCATAAAGTCACATAACTTATTCACCATGTAAAAGACCATCAATAACTTGAGAATCCTTGTAAAGATATTTTATCAAACACTTGGTGGGTGTATAATGCTTGTTCAAAATTATGTAATTCAAGAGTAAAATAATATGAAAAAACTCAATGTCAATCAACCCACCAACTTATTGTAAAACCCTCGTGTAAGATACCTTGAAATCCATCATCAAATCTCATAATAGATCATTGTTTCATAACTCAAAATATGCATAGTTTTAATTAAAAAAACCAATTCATATTAAAAGCTTGGAATAGATAAACATGCATAATCAATCAAAATTTCATATAACCCAAATATAATTTATAACCAAAATCTATAATAATAGATACCCATAGCTGATTCAACTTGAAAATATCTAATTTGCATAAAAAGGGAGATTATGCACCATGGATGAAAGGACCTAATGGATGAAACCCATATACCATAAACTTGGATTTTCTTGATTTAGATTTGAAGGAGACTTGAAGATTGAATGTAGTTCTTGAGATCCAGACTTAAACTTGGGACACTAGAACTTGGATGAGATATTAGGTTAAGCCTTTGAGAGGGTTTTGAGAGTATCTTAAGTGATATAGAGTTGAAAAATAGCCAAGTATAGGTGTTTTCTCGCATATATGGGCATGGGGCTATGACCCTAACGCCCTTGGGCCAAAATAGGAAAACAAAAAAAATAGTACTTTTCTACATTACTCGTGTGAAGTGGACCTATCACGAAGGGCACTTCAACATTGATCCGCATCCATGGAGCATCGCAACTAAGGCGCAAATGGCTACTGTAATTCGAATTATTTGTGAAAATTATTTTTCACTATGGGTCCTATAGAATTAGTGTTATACCCATTTGCTACTCAATTTTCCCCCTGGTAATGAATATGAATTTGAATTTTTTATATCACGCATAGATTTTGAGATATGTGAACATTACGATTATGGGTATTTCTGAAGAACATTTTTGGGGCGTCCCAAGATGAAGCACCTTTAACTTGGGATCTATTGGCCTTTCTTTCCCTACTCTTACCCTTTGATGTTTCAGGGGAACCCATTTGTTCATTGAGTCGAGTAGTTACAACCTTGGCGAATAGCCATAGGGCATTGCGAACCTCCGCATTTGACATGTCACCGTTGGGAAGTTTCCCCTCAAGTGAGAGATGGTAACTGCTTAGACCATCCTTATGAGTAGCTTGAGATATATTCTGGAACATGATTGTTAGGGATCAGTAATAAGTATTTGGGGACTTAGCTCTACCACACAACATAGATCATGAAGAAGTGAAACATTTCCTAAAACGCCTTATAGCCTCCTATTCACAATTGTGGCGTGCTTCACAACCATGAATAAGACTCTAATTGAAATGGTGTGTTGGATTTCTAAGGATCATTAACAACTTAGTACTCTGATACCGTATTTGTCATGATCCAATCTAGGGCTTAAACGTGACACGGCAAGTGGGAACCCGAAGGGGCCAAACAAACCTCTTAGCCTATCAATCACACATCCTTGGTTGTAGAAGCAAAGTAAACAACAACAAGAGATATAATAAAAAGGGATGCGGGATTAAGGGAAGTCTTTGATAATTAAGAAACCGTAAAAGAGTCAAGCTCAAGTATAAGTACATCATAATATCCAACAACACCTCTAACACGGAATAGAGCGGGGGCCAAACACTTTTCGGGCTCACCCTCATAGTAACAATTGTTCGACATAAAGAAGTCTCAAAATAACAAGAGCAATAAAGATAGTATCCTCGTACTTGAGGACTCACAAAATCATGCTTCAAAGGATCATAGTAGCCACGTGGAGGATGACCAAATGATCCTCCGGTCCTTACATGGTTATATTATGTAGGCATGGAGTATACGTTAGAATGTTTGAATGTACTATGTATGTAGGATGCAATGCAACAAGACATAAGCAAATATAGTCAAATGCATAGTAATAAGCAATACATAAAATGTATTCTCAACATGGAATGCATGATCAATGCTTGAAGTAAAACATTCTTGTAAATCATTCAACTTGCATAGAACATATTACATATCTGGGAAGAGAGCCTAACCGAGAAACGTAAGTCGAAGTGTGCTACAAGATGGAATCTCGATGATTATCCCTCGTTGGTAAAGAGGTGGTCTACTTGTCAAGGTGAAAAAACCCCAAAAAATGACCAAAAATGTGCCTCGGAATGCCTAGAATTTTAAATTACATATATCTCAAAATTTGTTCGTTATTTCGAAAATCTGACTCCATATTTTTGTAAAGGACGTCAAAAGTAGGGGAAAAAGGGTCTAACCTCGATTTAAGAGCAAAATACTAGAAATTATAAATTTTAAGTGATGATTTCCAGTGACCACTGCGCGATACTGGAGGACACGACAAGGTTCCATTTCTATTTATTTGTTTTAGGTCATCCAAAATTTTCTAAGTGTTGGACCCAAGGGTTCTAATACGTGTTTTTACCTATAGTCAGTCTTATTTCACCTTCACGTAATCCTAAACATTTCCTAATACTCACTAAAACACTTATTCATATTTTCAATCCTCCAAACTCAAGTCCCGAACCCTTATCCCAAGCTAAGGTTCTCCTTCAAGGTTCTTATTCAAGATTCAAGTCTCTATCTCCAATCTTCACCAAAGTTCATCTCTAAGCTAAGGTATGTGGGATTTAAACATTGGGTTCTTCCACCATGGTTTCCTAACCTCCTTTTACACAAATTGCATGATTTAAGGTTGATTTACAAATGGGTCTAGATTATTATGAAATTCATTGCACACTATGTTAAAGCTGTCAGAAATTGTGACTATTTTGCTATGTTTTTAGCTACAAATCTTTGATCTGTTGTAAGATTTGAGAAGGGGTTTTGATGTATATTGCTTGAGGGCATTGCAAGGTATTGATTGATCGTTTTACAATGGATTTTCTTGCATAATTTCATCTCTATAATTGATGATTTTATACTAGCATTACAGACCCTCTAAGTGTTTGGTAAAATATCCGGATGTGGTTTATTGAGGAGTTGAAGGTCCAAAGAATGAGATATGATATGAATGACTATATGATGATGAAATGATCTTATGTATACGATATACATTATTTAAAGTGTTGCATTAGACCATACCCAATCCGAGGGGATATGAGTAACCATGGTGGGAGTTTGTGCTCATCAACCATGTGAGGGGTTTGTACTTCTCAACCATGTTGATAAGGTGTGATTATCTTCAACGATGTGAGGGGCTTATAACACACAACTACCAAGGGTTTTGTACCTTGAATAGCTAGCTTGGTCTCTTCTACACATATGATATTCTATATGAGTATGAGTTACTTAAGCATGTTTTACTTAAATATTGATCATACATGCCATATTGTTATATTATGCCTGTTGCATCAGATGATGCATTTTGATTATGATGTCTATCTATTGTTACATTGTATCCTACCTACTTAGTACAATCAAACGTACTAACGCATACTCTACGCCGACATGATATCACAATGTAGGGATCGAACCCTAAGTTGATCATCCTCCTCCCCTACGTGACTAGTTCAGTACTACTCAAGCTAGCTGGTGATTCCTCTACTTTAGGGACATTAGTATATGTTTCCCTTATCATGTAATGAAACACTTTTCTTTATTTTCTATCTTAACTAGTGACAGTGAGCCCGGTTTCTTTGTCTTGGCCCCCATTCTTATCTATATAGTAGAGGTGTTATTGGACTTGCTATGTATATATTTTATGAGCCTTGACTCATTCGTCTCTTTATTGTGATGTTACGGAAGTTTTTCTTTCTGCTTAGCCCCTTGCCCTTATTTCTAAACGTTAGCATATTGCTTAAGTATTAAATTCTCTCTCCCTTAGTCCCAATTTCCTTGTTTATGCTTATCTCTTATTATCATTTTTACTCGCTTCCATGACAAAAGATGTGTAATGAAATTCATAGAGGCTTGTTTGGGGTTCCTTTGTGTTCCCCATTCACCAATCATGACTAGGCCCTAGGTACAGGTCATGAGAAAAGGTAAACCATACTTCATGTTACGGGATCCCATCCCATTTTGGAGAAGTAACAGGGACCCATTCCATTTTGGTGTGGATTTCGTGATAAAGTACATTAAATGGATCCACCAGTATAGCAAGGGTGAAGTATAATCCTATGTTGGCACGTAGTTTGAGGAAAGGAGTATGGACCCTGAAAGATAGTCCACGACGACATCTAATCTATCGATGTTAACTGTAATCCTTGGGAATACATAAAATAATCATACTTGAATTATAACATGAATAGCTTGTAAGAACATGACTTAATTAGCTCATAAACTTGCTTGACCTCTAATGGTGAGCCTAAATTGAAACATGAGAGTAGGTCATAATCATACAGGAACCCTTGGTTTAGCATGAATGGCTCAGAAGAGGTAAAATTCTTGAAATAGGGCTTTAGATGATACTTGTAACATCACAGATACTTTTCACGAATTCAATACATACTTGAGAGCCCGTAATCATCATATAGTCACTTGACTTATAAATCATGAATTAGATCATCAACAACTTGAGAATTCTCGACTTGACATGTTATCAAATACTTGGTGAGTTCAAGATACGAGTTCAAAATCATTCAATTTGAAAGTGAAAAAAGATGATAAAACTTAATGTAAATCAACCCACAATCAAGTCTTAAAACCTTCATATAGTGTACCTTGAAATCCATCATCAAAACTCATAATAGATCATACTTTGATAGGTCAAAACATGCATAGTCTCAATAGAAAAAGATCAACATATAGTATAAACTTAAGTTAGATATTCATGAGTAATCAATAATTCTTGATAAAACCCCAACATAAATCATGTTGTTATTTCATAATAATAGATA
Source organism: Solanum clarkiae (assembly GCA_011800125.2). Classification (NCBI taxonomy): domain Eukaryota; kingdom Viridiplantae; phylum Streptophyta; class Magnoliopsida; order Solanales; family Solanaceae; genus Solanum; species Solanum clarkiae. The sequence goes on along the minus strand of JAABOM020000084.1, from coordinate 17,911,076 downwards.
TCCATAAAATGATACAACTTGAAATCATATAATTTTCATAAAAGAGAAGATCGAGTTCCGTGGGTGAAAGAATCAAATGGATGAAACCCACATACCTCAAACTTCGGTTTTCTTGAGATCAGCTTGAAGAGAACTTAGATCTTGAAGAGAATACTTGAGTTCCAAAATTAAGTTTAAGATCCTTGAAATTTCAATGAGATATTTTTTTAAGTCTTGGAGAGGTTTTTGTGAGGGTTTTAAGTGATATAGAGTGGAAATCTGGCTAACTATGGGTGTTTTCACATATAAGTTGGCATGGGGCCATGACCCAAATTCCCTTGGCTGAAATAGAAACAAATTATGGAAAATCCAACACTGGTCCACGCACTGTCACGATGCAGACCCATTCCGAGGCCAAGTTACACTAGTCCTCACCCCTGGTGCATCGCTGCTAGGGTGCGGACATTCACTGTCTCATGAAAAATTAGTAAAAATTATTTTTCACTACATGTGTTCTAATATCCATGTTATATGTATCTCCAACTCAATTTTACCCCACGAATGAGAATATGAAGTTGACTTTTTGATATCACATACGAATTTTGAGATATATGGATATTACGATTATGGGCATTTGCGAAGCACATTTTTGGGACTTTACAATGGTTACATCCCCAATTTATATGAGCATTTGTGTATTCCACACAACACTGGTTTCATACCATATTGTGTATTCTATATGATGTTCCCTTGCCATTTACCATTGAATGAAGGTTTGGTAAGTCATTTGCGTTACATGCCCACATACTTAGTACATTAAAATATGCTAACATATACTTTTGCCTACATGATCTCACCATGTAGGGACAAACAACTACATTCATCCGCCGTATGATGTCTAGCTTGGATCTTGCAATTTGCTTTTTGTGGTAAGTCATATTTTCTAAGGACTACCTATGGTGTTCATTTATGTCATTTACTTTTACGGTGAGCCCGAGGTATGTCTTGGCCCTCGTCCTATGACTAGAGACATTATTAAACATCTTGTAGACTCCTTTAAGTTTATATGCTTAGTGTTGTATTTGGAGATGTTGCTTAACGATATGGATATCTATTGGTTATCGTTACATTGACTGGCTATGATTATTGTGATATGTCTATATATTATGATGTGAAAGATCCTAAATCCCGAATTGCCCCCATAGAGTAAATCATAGTTACCCACCCCTTAATATGTATGTGCTATGTTTTATCTGAATCCATGTTACACCCTTTCTCTATGAAATCCCCACAGCATGAGTCCTACTTATCTGTCCCTTAAAACTATGTATTTGCTATTTGAATACACGTCCAAGCCAATAATGTGATTTGGATACTATGAGGTTTGTTAGGGGACTTTCGGGTCCCAATTTACCATGTAACTCATAGACCCTAGGTTCGAGTCATTACAAGCTTGGTATCACAACACTAGGTTTGTAATTGGTCCTCAAAGTACAACATGTCGCATCAAGTAGAGTCCTATTCATGGGTACGAAATGTACCATGCCAATGAGTGGGAGGCTATGATGATGTTCTAGGAATTATCTCACTTCTTTATGTCTTATGTTGTGCTTTGGACCATATGTTTTGTTCCTTATCCTGATGGTTTCCTTACAACATAACAGAAGATCCCATGAGGAAAAACTCCCCTACAATGGCCGGTCCTAGCTAATGATGGCTAAGCACCTCAAGGGCCTATAGAAGAGGCTATCTCTAATGGAGAATTATATATGACATCTTATATGCTTTCCAAGTTGTGAATACTTACACTAGGTGGGCTAATCTTCCTCGTGATCCTACTCCAACCTCTAGGGTGAGAGATTTCACCCGGATGAATCAATCAGAGTCCTATGGGTCAAAGGCTAATGAGGATGCTAAAGATTCCATTTAATAGCTTACTAAAGTGTTGACTGTTATGGGACTCACTTTTGAGAAGAAAGCTGAGTTGGCTGCTTATCAATTAGAAAATGTGGCTCAAGTGTGGTCTAATCAATAGTCGATTGAAAGGGCTTGTGTTAATTCTGTTAATCTAGAGAAGTTTAAGTTTGCATTTCTTCATTGTTTCTTCCCACTTGAGCTTAGGGAAGCCAAGATGGCTGAGTTTATCAACCTCAAATAAGGTGGTATGAGTGTGAGGGACTATTCTCTGAAGTTCAAAACGCTCTACAAATATACTCTTATGCTTGTGGCCGACCACCGAGTAAGAATGCAAAAAATTATCATTAGTGTCGGATTTGGCCATGAATGAATGTCATAAGACTATGCTTAATTGGGAATCAGATATCTTATTTGGGCTCGAAATGTTGTGACTGGTATGTTAAAAGTTATTGATTTTGATACTTATGCTTTGTTTGATCGGGGTGCAAATTTATATTTTGTGACTCCTCTGTTGGGTGATAATTTTGGTTCGAGTCCTGAAATCTCGAGGGAGCCCTTTTCAGCCTATACTCCTGGGTGAAACTATTGTTGCACATAAGGTTTATTAAAGTTGTCCTATTTCTGTGTTGCATATGGTCTTCTCGTGTGATCTTGTGGAACATGGGACGTTTGATTTGTCGGGATGGATTAGTTGCATGCTTCTTATGCCTCTATCAATTGTAGAACTCGAAAGGTCAAGTTCAAACTTTTGGATTAGCCTGTTCTTAAATGGAAAGTTCGTGACTCTACTATTAATGGTCAGTTCATTTTTAACCTTAAGGCTCGAAAGATGATTTCCAGGAGGTATATTTATCATATTGTGAGAGTCAAAGATGTAGAGTCTGAGACATCTACTCTTGAATCAATTTCAATGGTGAATGTGTTTCCAGATATGTTTCGCAAAGACTTGCCCGGTATTTCTCCCAAAAGGAAGTAGACTATGGAATAAACCTTCTCTTTATATTTAACATAATCACTTTTACTCCTTATCGTATGGCATAAGTTGAGTTGAAGGAATTGAAGGATCAATTAAAGGATTTGTTGGAGAAGGGATTAATTAGGCAAGTATATCTCCATGCGGTGCTCCAGTGTTATTTGTAAGAAAGAAAGATGGATCTCTTCGAATATGCATTGATTATAGGGAATTAAATAAGGTAACCATCAAGAATAAGTAACTATTGCCAAGGATTGACAACTTGTTTGATAAACTTCAAGAGGTCACTCATTTCACAAAGATTGATCTGTTCTTCCATTATTATCAATTGAATGTTAGAGAGTGTGATATTCCCAAGATAACTTTTTGGACTAGGTATAGGCACTTTGAATTTGTGGTGATGTCATTTGGTTTGACTAATGCTCCCGACATGTTTATTGATCTCATGAATTGGATATTCAAGATGTTCCTTGACAGTTTTCTGGTTATCTTCATAGATTATATCCTTATTTATTCTAAAAGTGAATGGAAGCATATAGATCACATGATGTTGGTTCTTCTGACATTAAGGGAGAAGAAATTGTATGTTAAGTTTAGTAAACATGAGTTTTTGTTCAGTGAGGTGGCTTTTCTTTGTTATGTGGTGTCATTGATGGTATCAAGGTTGACTCAACGAAGACTGAGGCTGCAAAGAATTGGCCTAGACCATTAACTCCTTCAGATATTCAGAGTTTACTTGGGTTGGCATATTATTATAGTAGGTTCATTGAATGTTTCTCATCTATTGCTTCTCCATTGACCAAGTTTACTCAAAAGAAGGCCAAGTTTGTATGGCTGGATGAATGTGAGAAGAGTTTTCAAACATTGAAGGATCGACATACACCGACTCCTTTTTTGACTCTATCGGATGGCCTAGACAGGTCTGTGGTGTATTTTGATGCTTCTTGAACTAGTTTGGGTTGTGTACTTATGCAATATGGTAAGGTGATAGCTTCTGTATCGAGGCGATTGATGGTGCATGAACACAACTACCCGACCCATGATCTTGAGTCGACAATAGTTGTGTTGGCCTTGAAGATTTTGATACACTATTTGTATGGGGTGCATGTTGATGTTTTCACAGACCATAAAGTTTGCAATGTGTGTTCACCCAAAGGGACCTTAACTTGAGGCAAGGAGATGATTGTAACTTCTTATGGATTATTTCATGAGTGTATAATATCATCCCGGCAACACAAAAATTTGTAATTGATGCTCTTAGTAGGCTATCTATGGAAAGTGTGGCTCATACTGATGAAGGGAAGAAAGAGTTAGCAATGTATTTCTATCATTTAGCTAGATTAGGTGTTAGGTTTGCCCGCTCTAATGATGTTAGTGTTCATGTTCAGAATGGGTCCGAATATTTGGTGATTGTTGATATAAAGGATAAACAAGCTTTAGATCCATCATTGGTTGAGTTGAAGAAGTTGGTTGCCGAAAAGAAGATAGAGGTCTTCTCCCAAGGGGCAATGTGAAAGTTTTACCAATGAAAGGTGTGATGCATTTAGGGAAGAAGGGCAAGCTTATCCCAGTGTGTAGAACCATATGAGATTGTTAAGTAAATTGGGAACGTGACTTATAGGTTGGATTTTCCTCCGGATGTGAGGTCTATTAACTCGGTCTTCCATGTGTCTATGTTGTGGAAGTTGGTTGGTGATCCTAGTACTATTGTGCCTTTGGAAGGTGTTGAGGTTGAGGAGAACTTGTCTTATGAAGATGTTCTAGTTGATATTTATGATAGGCAAGTCAAGCGGCTTCGTAACAAGGATGTGCCTTTGATTAAGGTACTTTGGAGAAATCAACAGGTGGAGAGTGCTACATAGGAAGCAGAGTTGGACATGATGAATTGATACCCCCATCTTTTCCAATGTACTAAAGCCCAAGGTATTAGGTTCTTCCTCTTCTGTATGGTCCAAATTCTTTCACTCTTGAGTTTCATGACATGACAGGCAAACATGTGCACGAAAATTATTTTAAAATATTTTATATGATTTAAATATATTTGATATGAGTTTCAATGGATGTATGATTTTCACGTGACAAATTATGCATTGTATCTTGTGTTTGAATATTTCATGTTCTAAGTCAAGCCTTTCAGGCCTTGTTTTAGCTCATTCGAGGATGAATTCTCCCAAGTGGGAGATGATATAAGGACCCCAACATTATATGACCTCATTAGATCTTGGAAATTTGGTTCCAAAAAAGGTTTGGACTAAGGTAACGCTCAATGGAAGCCCTCACTATCCATGTGAGGCTACACGAACTGTGTGGAGCCTCCTTGGGGTGCCCTTTGCCTTATGTGGAATGTATGGGCCTTAACCTGGAGTTTTGGAACAAGGCACGCCACAAATGGACCCCACATAGGCCATGTGATATGGTTGTCTTAGTCTTAAAACCACATAGATTTTGGACCAAGTAAGGTGGTATGGGCAAGTATACGATCCGTACAAGGTAGTACGGTCTGTATGGCCTCCCATATGGGTTTCGGAGTGAAAGTTTTCTAAGTATTGGATCATCATCTCAGAACTTCATCGTGAAGAAATTTTCTAAGTAATGTGGGTTGGAGGAGGCACACGGACCGTGTGGCTTGGTACGGTCCGTACCATTCTTTCTAAAAATTTTAAGTATAAGATTATCATTTTGGACCTTAATCAAGTCAAAATTTTCTAAATGTCGGATCACGAACATGTATATGGTCCATATGACCTATCATGGACCATGTGATCCTCCCTAAGACGAAAATTTCAGAGTTTCAACTCGTTTCGTTAGTGCCATTTTCGTAATTATGGTTAATCCTAGTGGTCTTTTGTGACCTTTTATGCTACCCAAAGACTTTCCAATGACCTAAACCTAATTCCACTCATTCAAATTCATTCCTCACATTTAAAATTGTCTCAAGTCACTCTTAAGAACTCTCTCAAAGGACTCTTGTGAATTTAAGCTTGGGAATCAAGCAAAGGCTCATTCTTGTTCAAATTCCTTCTTGAATCTTCTTCATTAGCTAAGGTATGTGGGATTGATTCTTAGTCCCTATCAATCAAGAAGAGTCAATCACTTTTACACTCAATTTCATGTAATTTTAGCTCAATTTAAATATGAAGTTTCAATATTATGATTTATTAAAATTCAATTGATGTATGTGTCATGTTTATTTGGCGATTTTAAAGTGATTTAAGCCTAATATGAGGGTTTATCATCAGGATTATAAAGTTATAACTGTGCATGTCCCTTTAAAAGCTTGATTTGTGCTTGGGTAATCTATATTATGATTTAAGTGTGAATTTTACTTATGTTTTTACCTGATTTTCATAAAGTATTGTTGATTTATGTTTGACTCTCTCTTACCCATGCTATTTTCATAGCATTAATAGTATATGCATTCATGAGCATTGAAATTTATGAGATTATTGATGGGTTAAGCTCACATATGTTTTAATGAAAAATGATTTCGGTATGAGAAGAATGTGATCACATAAATTTCTATTCTATATTGCCTCTTTGAGCATATTGGGTGCTTGCACCATATAGTTAAATGGATGGGCTATTCCTACCATGAGAAACATGGTGTTGGGTTATGATTTCACTTTTTAGCCTAAGTATGAACAATTATGAAGAATGTTTAGCCTTTAAACATAATTCTGCATTGAAATGATTTGACATGACTATTGCCTCCTCGAAAGCATGTATATGTATAAGTATTCTTGTGGGAGGTTGACTTGGCAACGAATGTATTGGGAGTATCAAGGCTATACCCAAGGGTCCTCTCCCTTTCCTTAAACTATATGCCAACATAGGAATGGTAGCCATTACAGAAATGACCAGGTCATAATTTTTTCACATTGATATGATATGATATGAAATGAAATCGAAATCCTTTCGAAAAAATAGGGTCATAATAAAGGTGACCATTACCCCAAAATGGCCAAGTTTTAAGGTGTGGTGTAGATTACTTTTGGCGAGTAATCTTCTATCACCCGATGGGAGGGCAACATTAGGCAAATTAATGTAATAACTTGCATGCTCTTAAGTTGTCGGTTATGGTTATATCCCCACTATACATGAGCATTTGTGCATTTCATTGATAATAATTGGTGTGTTGTATACTATATCTCTTGCTATGAATCTCCTTCTATAATTATTTGCCCTTTCCGTCTAACATTAAATGCAGGTTTGGTATGTCATATGCATTACATACCCGTACACTTAGTACATTCAAATGTCCTAATACATACTTTTGCCTACATGATCTCACCATGTATGGACCGAGCATTACCTTCATCAACCGCACGATGTCTAGCTTTGATCATGAGATTTTCTTTTTGTGGTGAGTCCTATCTTCCAAGGACAAATGATCATTCATCTACCTATGGTATTCATTTATGTCATTTACTTTGAGGGTGATCTCGGGGTATGTCTTAACCCCCATACTATCTTATGTCTAGAGGCATTGTTGGACATCTTGTGAACTCCTTTATGTTTATATACTAAGTATTGTATTTGGAGATATTGCTTAATGACATGGTTATCCATTGTTTATCATTATGTGGATTGGCTATGAGTATTGTGATATCTCTATATGTTATGATGTGAAAGATCCTGAGTCCTGAATTACCCCCATAGAGTGAGTCATACTTACTCGCACCTTAGTATGTATGTGCTATATGTTATGCGAATCCATGTTACTCCCTTTCCCTATGACATCCGACAGAGTAAGTTCTACTTACACGTCCCTTAGAACTATGTGTTTACTATTTCGATATGCTTCCGAACAAATGATGTGAATTTGGATACTATGAGTCTTGTTTGTGGACTTTTAGGTTCCAATTCGCCATATCACTCCTAGAGCCTAGGTTGGGGTTGTGACAACCCATATTGGTATATACTCTTCCTTCACTCCTAATTAGTCATATCAAGATTGTAGATCAATCTTAGAAAAGTAGCTCACACCTTATAGTTGATCAAATAGGTCATCAATTCTTGGAGGTGGATAATTGTTTTTGATGGTTACTTTATTCAATTGCCTATGATCCACACACATCCGAAGTGAACTATCGTTCTTCTTCACAAACAATACAGTAGCACCCCATGGTGACACACTGGGCCTCATGAAACCTTTATCAAGAAAGTCTTTCAATTGTTCCTTTAATTCTTTCAACTCCCTTGGGCCATTCGATAAGGTGGTATAGAAATAGGCTACGTGTCGGGTAAGAGATCAATACAAAAATCAATTCCCTTATAGGAGGAATACCAGGTAAGTCATCAGGAAAGACATTATGGACTTCATTTACTCTGGGGACCAAATCAGGAGTAGGGATATGAGAATAAACATCAATGACTCGGACAACATTAAATAGACAACCTTTGAAAATCATTTTCATGGTTTACATATAATATACAAACTTTTCTTTGATAATAGAATCAGTTCCTTTCTGATAAAGGACAGGCTCATTACGAACTTTGAATGTGACCTTACAGGTCCTACAATCAATAGAAGCATAGGAAGCATGTAAAAAATCTATACCAAGAATAACATCAAAATCGATCATTTCAAGCTCAATTAAATCACATGGGAAGACTTTATGTAAGACCTACATAGGACAATTTCGATAGACTTTCTTGGATAGGATTTATTCACCAATAGGAGTATAGACCGATTAGGTTTTAACAATACTTTTGGAGACACATCAAACTTTATGTCAACATAAGGAGTAACAAATGACATATTGGCACCGGTGTCAAGCAAAGCATATACATCATGGCCAACCACCTTTAACATACCAGTAACCATATTGGGAGCCTCATCAACCTCCTGTCTAGCATGTAGACCATAAAGTTTGTTACCATGTGGACCACCACCATAGGCTTGGGCACCTTGTTGCACTTGCCCCCTTTGAGCTACTTTACCTTGAGGATGCCTTTCCTTACCTTTATTGGTAACATTAGTGCATTTGACACTTTTATGTCCCATCTTTCCATAACCAAATCATGCACTGGAACTTCTCAAGCATTCACCAATATGGTTACTTTCACACTTGGGACATCTAAGAGGAATAGTGCCACCCTTTCACACATCACCTTCAGCCTTAAGATTGGTTGTCTTCCCTTTGTCAAAGCTTTGATAAGAACCTTTAGAAGAACATTGGCCTTGTTGGAATCGTCCACCACAAGACTTACCGTAAGAGAACCCACTATCATAACGAGCCCTCATAGACTCCCTTGTCCTCATCATTGCAAATTTTCACTCTCTACTTGTTTGGCATATGTCATGAGTCGAGAGATATTCATTCCCTAACAAGAATAGTGTCCTTGTATTCCATTTTTACCAAGGAGGACACAACAAAAGTGAATTTGTTCAGACAAAAATATCCATTTCCTTAACAAGCATCTTGGCATTGCATTCCATCTTCACCAAAAAGGACACCCCCGTAGTGAATTTGTTCGTACGGGCCCTAGAGTCGACATTCAAAGAAGGAGAAAATTTGGTCAACTTTGTGAACATAAGGGTATATTCATTCACACTCATTTCACCTTTTTCAAGTTCATGAATTCCACCACCTTAGAATCCCTTAGCTCCAGTGGGAAGAAATGATCAAGAAAAGTGGCCTTAAACATCTCTTAATCAACAGCACCACTATTAACTCTCTCGGACTTCCATTTAGTGAACCAAACACGAGCCACTCCCATAAGTTGGTAAGCCGCCTATTACTCCTTCTCTTCAAAGGACACCCTAATAATCTTCAGCATTTCTGAAAACACCAACGTAGAAGCGTTAAGATAGGGAAACCTTGAAGGCTTGACATAGAATACAAAGAAGTAAAGTTTTTTCCTAAAACGTCTCATAGCCTCCTATATGTGGATATGATATATATCATACCAATGAACAAGACTCTACTTGATGTGGCATGTTGGACTCCCTAGAATGCTTTCAACCCTTATGCCCTGATATAACTTTTATCATGACCCAGACCTAGGGCCTAGCTGTGACATGGAAAATGTGACGCCCGATGGCATCCTATCCAAGCCTTGTATTTGTATTAGAAGAGCTCATAAGGTAAAATAAGCATACATAAGAGAATAAGGAAGTGGAAGTTCGTCAAAATAAAAGTCGCAGTTCCTTTAGGGGAAAATACATCATTCCATTAAGGTCCGAATTTATCATGCCCCTATAACATAGATCATTGTGGAGAATAGAACATAGCCCACTAGCTCATGTCACGACTCTGACCTAGGGCCTAGCTATGGCACAGAATGTGACACACGAAGATATTCCATCCAAGCCTTGTGATTATATCATAAGTGTTCATAAGGTAAAATAAGCATACATAAGAGAATAATCAAGTGGAAGTACATAAAATATAAAGATGTTATAGTTCACATAAGGGAATATATATCGATTCATTAAGGTCCAAATTATGTCTCTACATCATAGATCTTGGCAGAAACTAGCACATAGGTCACTAGCTCACCCTCAAAACATACATTAAAAGAATAACAGTAATAAAGTCTCATTATAAGAGAAAACATCATAAGGGCTTGTTCTTGAATAATGGGAAGTCACTAATAAGTCTTCAATCTCAACATCTAAATCTAGTCACGAAATGGAACAATCTACTCGTCATCTGTCCCAACATGGTTAGATCATGTAGGCAAAGAAGAATGAGTTAGCACGTAAAATATACTATGTAGGTATTCTATGAAGTAAAGGACATCCTAATAATATCAATATGCAAAATATAATCAGTAGGATACGGACACAATATGTATGTGAATGCAATTTAAAAATCATGAGAAGAAGCATCATAAAATCCTTTCTTAACCAAAGCAAACATATGTGGCAATAAGACCAAAAATGACATACATAAGATCATGTGAACTATTACATGGAATCTCAATGTTCACTATACATCAAGCTAAAAGGAGTCTACTTTTCTAAGGTAGACTTGATCCTCACCCTATAATCTCTATCCTAGTGAAACTATCCTAAAAAGTAGCAGAAATAATGTGCCTTAGAAGTGTCTGAAATCACAATTTCCATATACCTCAAAAATTATACGCGACATCGAAAATAAAACTTCATATTATTTTTTAGGGAGTCATTTTGAGTGGAAAATGGGGCTCACTCCTATGTAAGAGAAAATGATTAGCAATTTCAATTTTCGCAATTTTGCTTGTCCAGTATCTGTCCGTGATGGCACCGCGACAAGAACAAACATTTTTTATCGGAAACATTCCTCTAATAAATTCCCCGTCCTTTCCAGTAGTATCGCTGTTGTCTTTCCTTTTTTCGCCCCCATGTCGCCATACGGGGGGAACATAGGGACGTAACAAAGGGGGTCCAATTGAGAGGACCTTTCCCTAGTACGAGAGGACCGGGAAGGACGCACCTCTAGTGTACCAGTTATCGTGCCCACGGTAAACGCTGGGTAGCCAAGTGCGGATAGCGCCTTCCTCCTTTTCCAAAAGCTATCAATTTACTATAGGAACTTCCTATTATGTCAGGAAAGAATTAAATACATAATAGAAGGGTTCTGTATATTTATCCAATTCATTCCATTCTTCTTTTCTTTATAGTATTTATAGTAATAGTAGAAGTACACTATTTCAGTAAACTTCACTTCATTAGTTTAGTTTTAGTTTTGGTTTATTCTGTAAAAGAGGTTACCTACTCTTAATGGGCAAATCAAGCTCCTTTATTCTGAATTCTTTAATTCAGAATCAATCAAATCTCCCCAAATAGGATTCGAACCTACGACCAATCGGTTAACAACCGACCAGTCTACCAGACTAAATGATTCACTAATTATTTGATTACTAATAAGATAATCTTTATCTTTTTCCATTTCATTTGATTCAGATATTTCTTTGAATCTAAATAATACAAAGAGATTTACTTTTGAAAGTTCCTTTTTGACTCTTTTTAGAAATCCAATACATTTGATAAGCCATTTTTTGGCTTCTTTGAAAAGTCTTCTAAATAATTTTGTTTTTCTTATTAAAATTTTTAGAGTTCTACAATATTTATTTTCGAATTTTGCAATTTTTTTTGAGTTCTTTAAAAATGGGCTCAAAAAAGGAAGGTTCCTTAATTTAAGGATATATTTAATGCTTTTTATGAATTCAATAATAAAAATAAATAGTCAAAAAATAACTTTATCTTGGATTTTGGGCGGGTAGCGGGAATCAAACCCGCATCTTCTCCTTGGCAATCTGTAGTTGACAGTCAGGGTTGTGTAATTAATACTTCGGTTGATATCATCAGCCGTACTAACCTTGGTATGGAAGTTATGCATGAACATAATGCTCATAAACGGTGATTTTGGAATGTACTAGTTGTATCCGAAATAGTCTCCCATCTATACTTTTTTGTATCTACTGTATTTGGATTAGATTTGTAGTTCCAATCTAACATAAGCCATTCTTTTACTATTTTTATTATTTTCAATTGAAATTTCGTTTGTTTTTTTTTTCAATATTCAATATTTATATTGACAACAGTGTGTCGAAAAATATAATTCATTGTGTCAGATGCTTCTTCTATTCTTTTCTCTGGCAACTGGGTCATCCTGGACTTGAACCAAAGACCTTGCCCGTGAAGTAAATCATCGCATCTATGGTCCAACAAATTGGGAGAGAATCAATATATTCCCTTTTGGGAGCGATTCATCCTTCCCGAACGTAGCATACAACTCTCCATTGTATTGTGCTCTCCAAGTGTGCTTGTTCCCCCCCTTCTTCCTTACCCAGGCAAGTCTTTGCGAAATAACTCCGATGAGAAGAAAAAAGAAGGTGTCTGTATTCTGACCAAAAGATGACATAGATATTATAAGTAGAATTCTTTTTTATTTTTTAAATTTTATTCACATCTTAGATCTATAAATTGACTCATCTCCATAAAGGAGCCGAATGAAACAAAACACCCCCCCCTTTTTTTCTTTTTCAAAAATTTCACAAATAGGAAGTTTCGAATCCAATTTGGATATTATAAAGGATTACCAGATGTAACACAAAATTTCTCCACCTATTAGTCCTTCAAGATCCATTACATGTACAAGGACTTTTGTTCTTTTTGGTATATGTTATTTTGGCATAAATCTTTTTGGTTCTTAAAAAGAAACAGTTCAAGAAGGTTCAATTGGCCGAAATGAATTTCTAGATTTGCAGATTTATTGATATCAAGTACGCAAAAGATCCTTTTGTTCCAGGAGGAATAGCCTCTCATCATATTGCAGCAGGAACATTAGGCAAACATTTTTAATTACTTTGATCATTTTATGGATCCAGTTGTCATTTCTTAGATAGAATTCCATAGAGAGACAAAACTTCGACTCAATCATTTTTCTTGAGTCGTACGAGGAGAAAGCTTCCTATACTTTTCTAGGAGGGTGTTGTTCATCCATATCTATCCCAATGAGCCGTCTATCGATTGAATTAGTATCAAAAGTAAGTACTAAATAATTTCTTTTGTCCTTTACTTGTTGATGTAAAATCGTCTTCCCTTCAATAGAAAATTCTTTCAATTCAATGAAAAATATTCTCATATTCTCACAATTAATTTAAGTAGATGCGAGATATAAAACAGGGAGACTCAACTGTCTCCCGAAAATAGATGCAACTATGTTGAAAAGATAATTATCTCGCTTGCAAACATATCTGGGTGGGATTAAATATATGACAGGGGTACCCGATATTGTAATCATCGTTGATCAGCACGAAGAATATACGGCCTTGCAAGAGTAAAACAGGTCAAACTTATTATTATTAAAATGATCTGAACTGCTTCAAAGACCCAACAAGCATTTTTTTTTTTTTTGCATTGGGCTCCTTCATTAACTGATATAAATATCACTTAGTCTGCTCTTTTTTTCTTGACAGAAAAAAAGATAAGATAAGGAAATGGCTATATGTGCTCTGATTCCTTATTTGGGAGCATTACCAAAGTGTTTCAAAGGCTGGCGTAGATCTACTTGTTGTTAATAGATCGGTAAGAGTATTGTTCCGATAGATAACTCTTCTATAGAGTTCATTAATATTCGAGCTCATTAGTTTACCCCCATCGATCTAAATGATCAGCCTCAAATCAGGAGGAAGAACTGGTAATAGACACAAAACCATCCATTCTCGCTCTCCCAGCCCCTTATTGTTTGAAGAAATCCTCCACTTCAATTGGTATTTTTTCACGAAAAGCAGACATGAGATAAGAAATCCAGTGTTTCACTAAGATTTTGAATAGAGGTCCCGAATTCAAGTTGATCAAACGATCGGACTAATGACGTATACAATACTTGAATTCTCGATGTAGATGCTATATAGTTGGTTCTCATCCTTCAGAGACTACGAGTTTAATAAGAGAAGATTCCCCTATTCTATTCCGTAAGTTAAATAATTATCTTGAGCCACCCACCATATATATTTATACATTACTGTGGGCTGAGCTACGAATAAATACCAAAGATCTTGAGCGACCGATCTGGTAGAACAACTCAAAAGATAAAGAAGTATCGTTAATCTCTTCATCCTCGCCGATCATATTTTCCTACCCCCAGAGGGAGAGGTGATAAGACAGAAGAAAATTTTATTTTAATTCCAAGTTTTAATAGAAATTTTTTAAATCGAAGGACCCTTTAACTATTTAAGGAATAATAGAACGAATCACACTTTTACCACTAAACTATATCCACTACAATCCAATTATTGTATACAAATGCAACTTTTGTACGACTCCATCGTGAACATGTGTAAATTCAGCATCCATAATAGCTCCTAATCAACAAGACACGGACCTATATAAATTTTGCCCAGTTATTTTTCTTGCAGTCCAAGGCTTTTAGATCTTGAGCCTAAGTGTTCCCAAACGTGAAAATACCTATACATAGCCCCCTCATATCATTCTAAATATTCCCCAATACTCATTCAAAAACTTAGCCAAATGTTTTACTCCTAAATTCTAGTCTCAAAACTCTCTCCAGATCTAAGGATTTCTACTCAAGTTCAAAGTCTCCATCCTCAATCTTCATCAAATTCATCTCCAAAGCTAAGGTATGTGGTTTTATGTTATGGGTTCCTTTTCTTTAAAATTGCATGATTTGATGTTGATTTATTTATGGGACTTACCTATTATTAACTTCACTGCACACCATCTTGGGTTTCATGAAATTGTGATTGTTTTTCCATGTTTTGAGCTATGAATCCAGGGTCTATTGTAGGATTTGATGACGGGTTATGATGAATATTTCTTCAGGATGTTACCAAGTATCTATTGAATATTTTACATTAAATTTACTAGAATGATTTCACTCTTGAATTGCATTATTTTACACTAGCATAATACACCCTCTAAGTGTTTGATAAAATGTCCGATTATAGCTTATTGAGGAGTTGAGGGTTGAATACTTGTCTTATGAGTTGAATGACTATATGATGAAAGAATGATGATAAAATGATAATGAAATGAATATAGCTCTGTGAAGACAATATGATGATGAAATGTATGCATGTTCATGATGGTTATATGATGATGAAATGAGAATATAATGATGACGAAAGGTTTGTATGAATATGATGGCTACATGACAATGAGAGGGATGAAAGAATAAATGATATAATCCTTTATAGTGTTGGCTTATAACCATGCCCTACTCATGGGTTGCGCACCGTGTAACCAAGTCAAAAGGTTCGTATCTTGATAACCTATTGGGGAGTTCGTACTTCGATCACCACGGGCGGTAGGGTGCAATGATCCATCAACCTTATTGGGGGTTTGTACCCATCAATGTATTGAGGGGTTTGTACTCCGTGCACCACGGGTGATAGGGTGCGACTATCCATCAACCATGTTGGGGGTTTATACCCATCAACCTCATTGGGGGTTTTGTACTCTATAAAGCATTTTGGGGGTTTGTACCCATAAAACCATGGGGGATTTGCATTCAACAACCTCATGAAGAGGTTCGTACCTCATGCCCCTCTCCAAGTTGGTGATAGGCTTTGAAATGCTCTAAGAAGTTGTCTCTCCCTCCACATATGTTATGTTCTATGAAAGTATGATTTAACTCAAGTATCTTCCATTCATCACATATTGCCACATGCTCATCTATTGTCTAATTAAGTATTTCGATTATGATACTTATCTATTGTTGCATTGCATCCTATATACTTAATATATTCAAACGTACTAACGCATACTCTATGTCTACGTGATGTCACCATGTAGGAACCAGTGTAGTGCTTTATCATCCTCCTCCTCCACGTGGCTAGTACTAATTCTATAAGGCTTGTTGGTTAGTCCTCCATTCCAGGGACATTACTAATGATCTCTTTCTATGTATTAAGACGTTCTCTCTTTGACTTATTTATTGATTATGAGGGTGAGCCCGATTACTTTGTCTTGGCCCCCGCTCTTATATATGTAGTAGAGATGTTTTGGCCCCCGCTCTTATATATGTAGTAGAGATGTTATTGGACATGATATGTATATATGTTATGAGCTTTGACTCTATTTTCTCTTGATGTTTATCATATGGAAGTTACACTTACTCCCAATTGCCCTCATTTATGTTCATCTATTATTGTTAGTCTAATTGCTTCCATGACAAAGGATGTGTGATGATATACTATGAGACTTGTTTGGAGTTCCTTCAGGTTCCCCATTCGCAAGTCATATCTAGGCCCTAGTCTTGGGTCATGACAAACATTGTATCAGAGCACTAGGTTGTTAGATCCTGGAGTATGACATACTGCGTTGATTAAAGTCTTATTCATAGTTGTGTTGTGCACTACAACTATGAGTAGGAGGCTGTGAAATGTTTTAGGAAATGTTTCGTTGCTTTATATTCTAAGTCATGCTATTGACTTGAGGTAAGCTTTCCTCCCCTGGATTGTTCTTTTCTATTCAAGATCACTCCTAACAAGAGAGGGAGATGAGCCCACACACCTAAGGAGCAAACGAGCAATGGAGAGCTTAGGGATGATCTCACCTTGCTGGCACAAATGGTGGATAATCAAGACAAACAAGGGGCTCAAGCCCCTCATGCTCCTACACCGACTTGTCAGGTAAGAGATTTCAAGAGAAAGAATCCCCAGAATATGATGGCTCAAAGGTAGATAAGGACCCTCAAGAGTTCAGTGATGATGTCTACAAGATATTGGCTATAATGGGTAAGAGACTGGAAGACAAAACGGAGTTGGCAGCCTACCAAGCAAAAAGGGCAGCACAAATATGGTACAACCAATTGAAAGAAGAGAAGGGAGTCGACTATGTGGTGCTTTGCGAAGAGTTCAAAGTGGCTTTCCTTAATTGATTTTTTCTCTTGAGCTTAGGGAAGCTAAATTGGTAGAATTATGAATTTGAGAAAAGGGTTAATGAGTCTAAGGGAATATGCCCTCAACTTCAACCAAATTTCATAGTTTGCCCCTTCCAAGCTTGTCGACCTAATGTCATGAATGAACAACTTTTTGATGGAGGTGTTTGACTTAGTGAGAGAAGAATGTCGGTCCGCTATGTTGATTGGTGATATGGAGATGACCTATTACAAACAAATAGAAGAAGGGAAATTGAGGAAAACAAGGAGTCATGAGGCCAAAAGGGCTCATTTTGAGGGTAAGTTCCAAAATGGTGGCCGATTCCATAAAGGCCAAGGGTCTTCTCATATATTTCAAAGGCGGGTCACCAATGACATTCCAAGGGCCTAAGGTGTTGGTATTATGGGTCTTAATGAAGAGTGTTGTAGGTGTCGAAGGGGTCATAAGGGCCCATGTTTGAGAGATACTATTGCTGGCTTTGGTTGTGGGGAGGTGGGTCACAAAAGGGTGGATTGCCCTCGAAATCCCAAAAAGGACAAAGACGTTTGTCCACAAGATGCTAATGTAGTTCCTTTTGGGTAGCGGTGGTCACCAAGATGGTTCCCTAAGGCACAACCGGTTCTGTGCTTTGCATGGGAGGCAAAGGGTTGATTAATTCCCAGATGTTGTTAGTAGTATATTGAAAATCTTTGACTTTGATGTGTATGAATTGATAGATCCGGGTACCACTCTTTATTTTGTTACCCCTTCATTTCCCGAAAGTTCCATGTTGATCTTGAGTTGTTGGATGAGTCATATGAGGTGTCTACTCCTATCAGTGCATCTATTGTTGCTAGGAAAGTTAATAGAAGTTTTCCTATTTGCATTTTGCATAAAATCTTTTCTTGTGATCTTGTTGAGTTAGACAAGGTTTATTTTGATATTATTCTTGGGATGGATTGGTTGCACACTTAATATGCTTCTATTGATTGTAGAACCTATAGGGTCAAATTCCAATTTCCAAATGAACCCGTCCTTGGGTGGGAAAGTCAAGATGTGGTGGTTAAGGGTAGATTCATCTATTACATTAATGCCTGTAAGTTGATCTCTAATTAGTGTCGTTACCATCTTGTGAGGGTTAGGAATTTGGCGTCAAAAGTCCTCTCCATAAACTTGGTCTTTGCTATAAATGAGTTTATCGATGCCTTCCAAAATGACCTTCCTGGTGTTTCTCCTTAAAGGGAAATAGACTTTGGAATGGAACTCCTCCATGATACTCAACCCATTTCTATTCCCCCTTACCGTATGACCCTGACAGAGTTGAAGAAACAATTGAGAGACTTATTAGAGAAGTGATTTATTAGACTTAGCCAATCACCTTTGGGTGCTCTGGTGTTGTTTGTGAAATAGAAAGATGGATCCCCTAGAATATGTGTTGACTACCAGCAACTCAATAGGGTAATCATCAAGAATAGGTATCCTCTTCCAAGGATTGAGGATTTGTTTGAACAATTGCAAGGGGCTAGTTATTTCTCTAAGATTGATCTTTTATCCAGGTATCATCAACTAAAAGTGAGCGAGTGTTATATTCCCAAGATGGCTTTCTGGACTAGATATGGGCATTATCAATTTGTGGTGATGTCTTTTGGGTTGACTAATGGATCGACCATCTTTATAGAACTAATGCATAAGGTCTTTAAACCCTACCTTGATTCTTTTGTTGTGGTGTTCATTGATAATATTTTTATCTATTCTCGTGGTGAGGAAGAGAATAGGGCTCGTCTGAGGGTTGTGTTGCAAAGATTGAGGGATGAGAAATTAGAGAACAAATATGAAACATGTGATTTTTGGTTAAAGGGGGTTGTTTTCCTAGGGCATGTGGTATCAGGGGATGGTATAAAGATGAATCATAAAAAGACCGATGTAATTAGAAATTATCCTAGACCATTGACACCTTCAGATATTAGGAGTTTCTTGGGCTTATTTGCTGCTATCAGAGGTTTGTGAATGGGTTCTCTTTTGTTGCTTCCCCTATGACAAAGTTGACTCAAAGAAGGTAAAGTTCATGTGCACCAATGAATGTTAAAGGAGCTTCCAAACCATGAAAGAGTAACTTGTGTCCGCTTCTATATTGTCACTACTGGATGGGATTGAGGGATTTGTTGTGTATTGTGATGCTTCCCGGGAATGTTTTGGGTTGTGTGTTGATGCAAAATGGTAAGGTCATAGCCTATACTTCTAGACAACACAAAGTGCATGAAAAGAACTACCTTACCTATAATCTTGAGTTAGCCGCCGTTGTGTTTTCATTAAAGATTTATCATCATTACTTGTATGGGGTGCATTTTGATGTGTCCACTAATATAAGAGCCTACAATATGTCTTCACTCAAAAGGATCTCAATTTGAGGCAAAGGAGATGGTTAGAACTTTTTAAGGACTATGACATGAGTGTGTATTATCATCCCGATAAGGCCAATGTGGTGGCAGATGCTTTGAGTAGGGAATCTATGGGTAGTATAGCTCATATGGGTGTTGGTGATAAGAAGATGGCTAGGGAGGTACATCAATTTGCTAGATTGGGAGTTAGGTTGGAAAAGGTTGGTAATGGGGGTATTGTTATTATTGATGGTTCTAGGTATTCCTTGGATGATGAGGTGAAAGAAAATCAAGAACTTCATTCCTACTAGTTAGAGTTGACGGCCTTAGTAAAAGAGGGCAAGGTGGAGGTTTTCTCCCAAGGGAGAGATGGTGCCCTTAACTACCAAGGTAGGTTGTGTGAGACTTGTGTTGATGGTTTGAGGGAGAAAATCCTTCATCAGGCCTATAACTCTTCTTATTCTATCTACCCCAATACTACCAAAATATATAGAGACTTGAGAGATGTGAATTGGTGGAGACGCATGAAAAGGGATATTGCCAAATTTGTTTTTGGTAGTCATAGTTGTCAACAAGTGAAAGTCGAACATCAAAGGCTAGGTGGACTAACCCAAGACATTGAGATTCCTACTTAGAAGTGGGAAGAGATAAATATGGATTTTATGGTTGGGTTGCCCAAGACTTGAAAGGGTTTTGGTTCCATTTGGGTTTTGGTCGATAGGATGACAAAATCGGCTCGCTTTCTACTGGTTAAGACCACAAATGCGGTTGAGGATTATGCAAAGTTATACTTTCATGACTTGGTAAGGTTTCATGGGGATCCTTTATCCATTATATCAGATAGTTAGGGACAATTCACTTCTCACTTTGGAACGTCCTTTCAAATGGGTCTTGGTATTAGAGTCAAGCTTTCTATGGCCTTTCACCCTCAACCGGATGGCCAAGCTGAGATGACCATCTAAACCATTGAGGATATGCTTAGAGCAAGTGTGTTGGAGCTCAAAGGTAGTTAGGATGATTAGCTTTCGTTGATTGAGTTTGCCTACAACAATAGCTATCATTCTACTATCAGTTTGGCTCCATTTGAGGCTCTCTATGGGAGAGGTTATAGATCACAAGTTGGTTGGTTTATGTTACTGAGGTAGCTTGGTTCATATCAGATCTTGTTATGGAAGCTCTTGAGAAGGTTAGGATGATTAGAGAAAGGTTAAAGATGGCCCAAAGTCGCCAAAAGTCCCATGCCGATCGTGACAAGTCATTCAAATTCTGCCCAAAAATGCCTTAAAAAATGTCCATGGCAAGTTGGAGCACTTCAAATTTCTCTAGAATTCCCTAGAAATGTGTAGATCTTGCAAGAAGGGCCTGGAAGCTTCTGGAAGACTCAAGACTAGTGTAGATAAGTCTTGACATGTAAATATCTTAGATATTTTTGTAGGATGATTATAGAGGAGCATTTGTAGCCGTTGGATCAAAATGATCCTAGCCATTCATTTAGGCAGGGGACTAGTATAAATAACACCCCTTAGTTCTCATTTTCATCATCAAGCAAATCAAGGAAAGAAAATAACAATCAAAGCATTATAAAGCTTCCAAGTTCTCTAATACAAAGCTCTTTCTTTGTTCCTCAAGATTTTCCTAGTTCCTTCATAAAGTATTTTGCTTAGTCTTTCAAAGTTCTGCTAAGCATTAGAGTCAGGCTGACTGGCAACTTAGTAGAAAAAGTTCGCTAGGTCACATGGTACATTGGAATCATGACCAAGTCTGTGACATGATGTGTGGAGAAAGTTTCTTGAATTCTAAGTTAGTGATTGGGTTTACTTGAAGGTGTCACCTATGAAGGGTGTGGTCCATTTTGGTAAGAAGTGAAAGTTGATCCCAAGATATGTGGGTCCTTATTGGGTAATGAGAAGGGTTGGCAAGGTGGCTTATAAGTTGGAATTTTCTAGGGAAATGGATTTTGTTCATCCTATGTTTCATGTGTCCATGTTGATGAAATGTGTAGGTGATCTGAATGCCATTGTACCTCTTCATGTTGTGGGTGTTGTTGAAGATAATTTGACCTATGAAGAGGTTCTGGTTCAGATCTTTGATAGGCAACTGAAGAGATTGAGAAACGAAAAAGTCACTTCCGTTAAGGTCCTTTGGAGGAATAAACAAGTTGAAAGTGCTACTTGGGAGGCCAAAACGGACATGCAAACGAGATATCCTTACCTTTTCCACTCCACTCAAGCATAAGTTATTGATTGAAATATTTATATGATCTCAAGCCTTAAGATCAACCCTCGTTTCATTGCATATGTCATGTTTAAATGGACAAAGTTCATGATGATCTTACACTTCAACAACAACTACAACAACATACCCAATGAAATCCCACAAGTGGAGTCTGGGTAGGGTAAATTGTACGCAGACCTTACCACTACCTCATAGAGGTAGAGATGATTTTACACTTATAATGTAATTTTGAAATGATGTTTAAGGGCATTATTGCATTATTATATGAGCTGAAACTGTCAACTTTATTTCTTTCATATGCATCTCTTTGACATTCGGGGACGAATGTTCCCAAGGGGCAGATATTGAAACGAACCCAAAAAGTGATCGAAAATGTACCTTGGAAGTGCCCGCAATCATAATTTTCATATATCTGAAAATCTGTGTGTGATATCAAAAAATTGACTTCCTATTCTTATTCAGGGAGTCATTTTGAGTGGAAAATGGATCTAATCCTGATTTAAGAGCAAACAATTAGCAATTTCAACTTTTGTAATTTTGCTTATCCATTGTCTGTCCGCGATAGCACTACAACGAGCCTCCATCACGCAAATATTTAAATTCGTCCTTCGTGACAGGTCTGCATTGCAGACTAGATGCAGACCTATGTCAATTTTGCCATGTTATTTTTCTTGTGGTCCAAGGCTTTTAAGTCTTGGGCCTAAGTGTTAATAAACGTGAAAAAACCTATACTTAGCCATTTTTCACCCTAACATCATTCTAAGCATTCCCAATACACATACAAACACTTTGCCAAATATTTTACAAGTAAGCTCTAGTCTCAAAACCCTCTCCAGATCTAAGAATTTCTTCTCAAGCCTCAAGTATCCATCAATCTTCATCAAATTCATCACCAAAGCTAAGGTATGTGGGTTTCTTTCATGGCCTCCTTTCACGCATGATGGCCAAGATTTCTTTTCATAAAAACTGCATGATTTGAAGTTGATTCATTCATAGGTATTATCTATTATGAAATTCATTGTACACCATGTTGGGGCTCATGAAATTGTGACTGTTTTGCCATGTTATGAGCTATGAATCCAAGGTCTATTGTAAGATTTGATGAAGGGTTATGATGAATGTTGCTTGAGGATGTTACCAAGTATCTATTAAAGGTTTAAAATTGAATTTACTTGCATAATTTCACTCTTGAATTGCTTGGTTTTAGACTAGCACTACACACCCTCTAGTATTTGATAAAATGTTCAATTATAGCTTATTGAGGAGTGGAGGACTCAATGCTTGTTTTATGAGTTGAATGACTATATGATGAAAGAATGATGATTATATGATAATGAAATGCATATATATATATCTATGATGATGATATGATTGTGAAATGATGATATAATGATAATGAAATGCATGTATGTTCATGATGGTTATATGATAATGAAATGAGAATAGAATGATGATAAAATGTTTGTATGGATACTATGGCTAGATTACAATGAGAGGCATGAATGTACAAATAATATTATCATATATTGTGTTGGCTTGTGACCATTCCTTACTCGGGGGTTGTGCACCGAGTAACCATGTCAAGAGGTTCGTACCTTGATAACCTATTTGGGGGTTTGTACTCTAGTCACTACGGGTGGTAAGGTGTGACGATCCATCAACCATTTTAGGGGTTTGTACCCATCAACCTATTGGGGGGTTTGTACTTTAGTCACCACGGGTGGTAGGGTGGAACTATCTATCAACCATGTTGGAGGTTTGTACCTATCAACCTCATTGGGGGTTTGTACTCCATCAACCATGTTGGGGGTTTGTACCATCAACCCATTAGGGAGTTTGTACCGCAACAACCTCATGAAGGGGTTCGTACATCATGCGCATCTCCAAGAAGGTGATAGGCCTTGGATGGCACATGAAATAGTCACTCGCTCCACATATGTTATGTTCTATGAAAGTATGCTTTAATTTAAGAATCTTCCATTCATGACATATTGCCATATGCTCATCTACTTCTAATTAACCATTTTCATTAGGATACCTATCTATTGTTGCATTGCATCCTACATACTTAGTACATTCAAACGTACTAACGCATACTCTATGGCTTCATGATATCACCATGTAGGAATCGGTGTACTGCTTGATTATCCATCTCCTCCACGTGGATAGTATGACTTCTATCAAGCTTTTATTGACTCCTCCATGCCAAGAACATTACTTATGATCTCTTGCCATTTATTAAGACTTTTCTCTTTGACTTATGTATTGACTACGAGGGTGAGTTCGGTTGATTTGTCTTTGCCCCCGCTGCTATCTATGTAGTAGAGGTGTTGTTGGACATGATATGCATCTATTCTATGTTCTTTGACTGTATTGTCTCTTGATGTTTATGATATGGAAGTTTACCCTTAGTCCCAATTGCCCTTATTTACATTCATCTCTCATTGTCGTTTTAATTGCTTCTACGACCAAGGATGTGTAATGACATGCTATGAGGCTTGTTTGGGGTTCCTTTGGATTTCCCATTCGTAGGTCATGTCTAGGGCCTAGGCTTGGGTCGTGACACCGAGTACAATTAGTACCTTCATTGACCCCACCCTTTATGATTTGTCCTAT
The DNA here is from genome assembly GCA_011800125.2 of Solanum clarkiae. Taxonomy (NCBI): domain Eukaryota; kingdom Viridiplantae; phylum Streptophyta; class Magnoliopsida; order Solanales; family Solanaceae; genus Solanum; species Solanum clarkiae. Next base: position 17,886,662 of record JAABOM020000084.1, on the reverse strand, counting down.
CACGGTGAGTTTCCATCATTTAAATTAATTGAATCCAATAGCACATCTTTAAGGCATAAAATAAGAACATCATTCCTATGATAGCACATAGTTATGGGACTTGAGGATTTATATAAGGACCCTCAGAGATAGTCTCCCTCACATAAGTCCACTTGGTGCTAAGTCAAATCCACAAAGTACATAGATCATGCATATACATAGCTTTCAACATAGGTTCTAAAATAATCAACATAGTCTTTCATAAAACATCAAATCATAAGAATAGTCCATCTGCTTTAGATTTTTTCATAATGTGGGTAGAAATTCCCATCTAAACATCATCATAAACATTAGGATTTTCATCACCCTCTTTATCATGGCATCATCATAGATTTCATAATATCATCATTATTTTAAGACTTGCTCTTCATACTTGAGATCATAGGCATAGAAATACAAAGCTTTATCAAAGCAGACTAGGGCAAAGTGAAGGCTCACAGATATCTGAGTTAAAATATGCAACTCAATAGGATTCATAAAAATGTAATTAAAATCAAAATAGATCATTAATAAATTAAATCATATCTAATCATTAAGCCCTAATCATGCATACTTTGAAATTAGATAATTTTGTTTGAAAGTCATATACTTCATGAAATTCACCAATAACTAATGCATAATTATTTATAATCATCATATATGAATCATAATTCATGCATTCGGAATCATAACTTAAAAGCCCATGTGAAATCATCATGAATTTTATAAAAAGGTTTTGGATTGGGCTTCATGGATGATACTAATCTATGAATGAACCCCTACATACCTCAACTAGAAGCCTGATGTGCTATTAAAATTCAATGCATTTGATGCCTGAAACTTAGGAGTTTGTGTGTTCTCAGTGCAACTTTTATTGTTTTTATATTTCTTTGTGTTTGTACTTATGTGAAAAGCAGGTTGACACAATTTTGAGGATAGTTGTCGGTTTTGCTGATTTTTGAGGACCTACGAGACCCTCTATGAGTCATATCTCAATTTATAAGTCATAGAGGTACTCACGTAGAGGATTCTAGTGTTCAAGAAAACCTGAAGTTCAATCACATGAGCAGCTGTTATAAGTCGAAGTTCACTATAAGTCGTAAAGGTACATCTCGTAGTGATTTCCATTCTTGATCAAATTTGGATCAAATGATCCAAATGTGGACTAGGAAAGTTCAATACGAGTCATAGACCAGACTATGAATTGTGAAGGTGTTTCGTATTATAGAAGTCAAAGGTGCAAGAGGCTGATCATGAAAGCCCGATTACGGCTCATAACTAGAGTTATGAGTCATAACTGTGACTCTATCAAGCACCGACCAACTTCTCCTATTAATTTACGGACTTATTTGTAAATAATATAAAGAGAAAATACTAGGTCATTTATAGCAGCATTTGAATGTTTTCAGAGAGGAGATAGTGACACATAGAGTGCATAAAATTTTATACTATTTTTTAGGATTTATCTTTGGAGATTATATTTTGGAGAAGAGATTCACTTGTGGATAAAATTCAACTTTCAGTTTTGTGATTCTTAATATATTTTGGATTTTCTTATTCTCTAATTTTCTTGGGTAAGTGATTAACCATGTTCTCTCTATTCATTGTTTCTTTGTTTGCCCAAGGTATGAGTAGTTAAATCCACAACTTCGGGTTGTGGGAAGTATGAGAATCTAACTTAGAAAACCGAGATTAGTTTCAATTCAAAGAATGAGTATTTGCATGTATTAATAATTTTTCTTCATTTTATATGTTTTCTAGTGGTGGCCAACATTGGAACACGCCTAATATTACCTTCCCCAATCTAGGTGGTAATGAATAGGAAAAGAGAATGATCAATAGAATTTGATGATGTGTTCTCGTCTAATCAAGCAACTTCTACCAAAGGGATGTTGACTGGGACTATGGGTAATGGTTAGTTTAGCACACTATGGACATAGGCCAAGTCCCATAGTAAAATTAGACCTTCTCCTTTGATCAAAGGGTTGAAAAAACTTAAATTATCGTCCTACATGCAATATTCTAGTTGAGAATTATAAAATTCAGGGAAGTTAAGTTATTGAATCATTGGTACCATAATACCCCAAGTTGCTCTCTATTATTATTTGCCTTCCAATTTTAGTTTGTCTAGTTTAATTTTCTATTTATCATTGCAAACCCCCCTTCCTTTTTTAGAGAATTAAGTTAATTGATGTTTTAATTAATTATTGCTGAACAAAGTTGCAAAAGTCATATATTCCCTGTGGGATTTAACCCTAATCTTTGTTTGGTTTATTACTTTGACAATCGCTTTTACTGTAAAAGGAGGTGTATCTTAAGCGTGATCAAACAAAAATGGCGTCGTTGTTGGGAATACGGTGAGACTTTGATTTGGATTCATTGGTAGTACATTTTAAGTGTTAATTTCTTAGTTTTCTTTTATTTTACTTTTGTTTTTATTTTTGTTGACTTAGAGATTCAGCAGATTACAAGACGAATGGCTCAAAACAATGCTAACATCATAGGAGCTATTATATTGGTGCCTTTACCAGCTAACTCAAAGTTCATTGTTTCTAATAATCTAATACAAAGGTTGCTAGACCATGGTTTGTTTGCGAGCTTTCCTTCCGAAGATCCACATGGCTATTTGCACTATGTTGCTTATATTTGTAGGGGTGAAATGGGAGCACAACATCTGTCCGTGGATGTTGTGGGACTTCATCTCTTCCCATTCTCTCTCACATGCAATGTAGCAATGTGGTTATCTGAACTTCCGTAAGGTGTGATAACTAGTTGGGTGGAATTTCAAAGGGTTTTCTTAACAAAGTTCTTTGTTTTGTCAAATAGGTTTAAGCATAGGGATCGAATCATTAGCTTCCAGCAATTCCCTGGTGATTTGTTCCATTCTACATAAGAGCAATACAAAAGATGCTTAATGAGTGCTGCAAACCATGGCATTTCTGATACAACACTGGTTGTGAGTTTCTACCGAGCATTAGTACCGGAAAAACAATCATATGCAAATGCTCTTACGGGAGGTTCAGTCTTGGGGAAACCATTTGTAGAAGTTGCTGAGCATATAGACAAGTTTGTTGACACCCACTGTGCATATAGACCTAAACATGAGCAACCAATGAGTCACATGGATTCTTCTAAGAGAACTCTGAGCAAGCAAAGATAAATGCAAAAATCTTCCAAATGCTCAAAAAAACAGAGCAAATATGGAGATGCTCATGAAATAGGCACAAGGCCTAAACACTACAGGGAGTGGTTGAGGAATCCACCACACAAAGGATATATGCCATGAGGTAGAATGTGATAAGAGCAACTAGTTCATGCTAACATACTATAACCATAAAGGAGATGGAAATTTGAGATTTGAAGATATGCTCTCCCAGTTGGTAAAAAGGGCAGATACATAAGAGGAGATGTTGAGAGAGATAAATTCAACATTATCAATATAAATTACAAACTTGATCAACATTCAATGGGAATTAAACAAATTAACAGTCAGTTCATACTCATCTCAACACAACTAGATCATATTAAGAGTAGCACAATGAAAGGGAAAGGCTGGTGAGAAGGATTAACCATGAGTTGAGGAACTCTGAGTACTTATGATGACTGAGAAGTGCCATGACAATACACTAGACACTACTTGGGAGGTAGCCCAAGAATTTTATATGTTCTATCTTAGTTTTGATTTTATTTATAGTTTTTGAATTTTGAGTTAATTTTTTGTTTATGTTTTATTTGATGTTTTTGATGTTGGGTTTGTTGCATTTTAAGCTGCAAGTGCATTTTGTGAGGAACATATAGGTTCAGGATAACAATTACAAAAATTGGATTTGATGCAGTCTCTACGACTATGATTATGAGTCATATTGCACTTTACAACGCGTAGCCTTGCCTCATATAGATGTACAGTGATCCGATTTAAGGTCCTTATATCTACAAGCCAACTTTATGACTCATAGTCTACACTGCGAGTTGCGAATGGGGTTTGTAGAACCCAGGTATGTTTTCAAATTTTTTCTGAGTGTTTAGTGGTCTATGAGAGCAGGACCTATAAGTCATAGATCATGCCGTGACTCGTAGTTGGGGTTTCATAAACCTTACTCATTAATTTTTAAAGGTGAAACCAGTAAGGAATAAATAAGGGTCAAAATTACTTTGAGCCCAAATTTAACACTTATTACCACAAAATTACCCTAACATCTTTCCCTAAAACCCGTTTGACCAATTTTTCGGTGCTCCAACTCCATTTTCAACAAGACATTCCGGCAACTAGGGTTTCAGCATCATTCTTCTCCTTTTTTCTTTGTTCAGTTTATCAAATTGTACGATATATTTCTCGACTTAGTTTAAATTCAAAATTTACTTTTCTTTGAAAGTCTTGAATGATGAGTGAGATTGAAATGATGTTAAGTCATATACTTCATGTTTGAGTTTAAATTGCGAAGGAGAATCTAGGGTGTTGTGAGTTGTATTGATTGGTTTTGCCCAAAGTTGAGTGTTTTATCTATGTGGATGTGATTGAATGCTCATGCTATAATGTTCCTTGTTTGATCAAATGGTTCTTATTAGATTATGAATGTTCATTGCTTTTCAGTTGCATAGGAGCATGACAATGTTTGGGTTATTTTGATGTTATAGGAATCATGGCTTGATCAACACTTGTTGTGCTTGTTAAACTATTCCCCAAATTATGTTGAGTGTGCTTGAGTTGGTTTTGTGTGTGATTTGGGCGAAATGACATATGTGCATGTTTGAATGTAAGTGTGAAAGAATGACATGATTGCATTTTGATTGCTAAATCATTTTTATGGGGTTGTTTTGAAACTATGTTTTGGATATGGGTCTTCTATTTTAAATGTGAGTGCTTGCATGACTTGCTTCGATGCTGATAGGTTAATATTTTACTTGTTTGTAAAGTCCATATGATTAGTTGAGGTGTTTTAGGTACCTGTTGTTTCTTATTTACAGGAGTCCTATATGACTTATAGATGGGCTTACAAATCGTAATTTCCTCTCGTGGGAAGTTACAGTAACTTAAAATTCTTATGTATTCTTCATACGAGACCATATACAAGTCGCAGTTCCCTCAATGATCTATAGATTGGTCTCGTGGACTAATGTCTGTCCAAATATTTCTCCATGGAACTCTATACTAATATACTCTACTACTTGTCACCCAAGTTACGAGTCATAACTGTGTCTTACATAAGGTTCCAGTGTTCTTTTTTATTTTTCACTTCTAGTTGTCGGGACTACAACATGACTCGTAGTTCAAACTATGAGTCATACCTGGCCCTCGTAGCACTTATCTATAACTGATCCAAGTAAATTTTTTCATGTTTTTCTTGTTTTCATTTGTTGATTTTTTGGGCTTATGGTGGTTTATCTGTTGTTTATTCTTCAGGTACCATAGGACCAAAGGGAAAACACTTATAAATTGAAACATTTAGGAGAAAACTCCTTGATGAGCCTAAAGATCAGGAACGTTCTGGTAATGATCAGACCCAGCTGAGTGGGTCCATGGAGGTTTATTATACTCGACCTAACCTAGAAGTTACTCGACCACAGATGAGAATTATGGCTGAGCTGGGCAGACACAGGCGCAAACTACTTGTCCTTCCAGTTTGATGAGGAAAGCTGTGAGATGATATTGACTAGCATGCCTCAAATGACCAGGTCCAGCATTGAGCATAGTTCAGAGGATGGCTTCAAGGATACAGAAGCTGCCCAGTATTTAGTTTCCCTATTATCTTCTTCAGCACTGGACCCGATTATTCACCGTTGGGGTGTCGAGGGCAGGAAGACTATCGGGCTAAATAAGACCTTGCGGTCGATGTATGAGGAGCCCCGATCGATCAACGTGCCACAGGCTCAGGTAGTTTACTAATAAGCTTGGATGATATGCCCTACTTATGGAGCAAGAACTCTATGTATCTTACGAAGCTACAATTCTTCTTGATATTCCCAAAGGTAAAAAACATCTCACGCAGCTAAGATATAGAGAAGAATTAGTGAGGGGGCGGCCAGTCGATATTTCAAAAGAGATGATTCGTTCTGCATAGTTTGGTCCTACGTACCAAGACCCGAGGTCGTCATCTGAAATTGATCATAGGTTGGGGAGGCCTGGAAATCCACTATTCATGAATGGTCCTGTACGTAGGACATCACTACTAAGATTTGAGGCCGGTCATATTATTAAGAGAGGTCCAGAGCTTGCTTGGGTCACCACCCATACGGAGCCTTTTATTAAGGCTTCCCTATCTTTTCGCACCAAGTGTTGGTGGGAGATCATTAGATCTCACATATGACCTATATTAGCTGATAACACTCTCACACTAGAGTGGGCAGTACTTGTAACTGGTATCTTGGCTAGCTACAAGATTGATTTGCTCCGAATGACTGCAGAGCAGATGCATGAGTCGGAATTCAAGAGGTCCACTTCGATTCTATTTCCAATCTTGATCTACAAATTCTTGTTCGCATCCAATGTACAAATATAGCATCATCATCACCACTTGATATGAACCCTACATACTATAGCTCCCACCTTGATTAAGGTTGATGAGAACACGTGGCACTTCGGAAGACACAACCTCTTCCTATGCCTAAAACATTTCCTCCAAAGCCAACATATGAGGATTCGATGGCTGTCCCCACTCACTTCAGCAACTACTACTAATGAGAGACCTTAAAAGCAGGAGGCAGTGGATATTGAGTGGGGTCTCACTTTAGCTACTCCTACACCAGAGGCTTCTACATCACAGGTTACTACACCGAGCATGGTTCACGTGTCCGCTATCGCTTTTCAAGCCATGGGATAGAGATTATCACTGATTGAGGCTCAATTGTCTCGGCTCATGTAGCATCTTAGGCCATGGGTCCAGCAAATGGCTGCGGACTCGAGAGTTTCAATGCAATGCATTCAGCATTTCCACAGTTGAGGCGAATTGCTACGGTGGATGCCCATATTGACGCCATTGAGGACCGGGTGTAGAAGAGACTAGTCGAGGCCTGACTATCTGACTTATAAGCCATTTATCAAGAGATACCAATGCTTAAAATTTACTTAACTTCTTTATTAGTGGCTCCAGTTACAGTTTCAGAGGATTCACCTTCGGAGCCGCTATTTGATCTTTTTTCTTCGGAGGATCACACACACCTTTCACATGGGAAGATACCACTTATTGAGGATGATGACACTATAAAAAGGCATGTATTTCAGAAGACCTCCATGATTAATGAGAAAGATGCAGAGGATGAGCTTGGACGAGTCTTGAGGATATCGAGAGAAGTAGAAGAGTGGAGACAAGCACAGGAGAAGAATAGATGGATAGGTATTGGCTCATCTAGCGTGGCTGCTGTGCGGATGACCCCGTAGGAGGGAAATGATCAGAGGCAGCCCAAGTTTGTTGCTTAGGCACCAAGATATATTTTATTATTTTGAACACTTGTACTTATTTTTGTTATGATATTGGTGCATTAAGGACAATGTACAGATTTTTTTATGGGGTATGGGTGGTTATGGACTAGGGTGAGGTTTGAGTAGCTTGTAGTCCATAACTACCCTAAATTTTTATCTGTTACCTATGTCACACATTTCCTTTTCATATTCACCACTACCTTGATTGGTTTCATGACACTAGTGGGGTTTAATGTTGGCCGCCGTCAAATAACGAGCAAAATGAAGAAAAATGGGTAATACATACAAATACCCAACTCAAGAAGTGTGAATAATTCGGGTTATTAAGCTAGCTACTCATGGTTTCCACAACACTAAGTTGTGGGTTTAGCCACTCATGGCTTGGGAACACCAATCAACAATAAAATTAGAAGACAGAGAAAATTTCTTACCAAGCAAAGTGAAGAACAATGAAACCCTCTTTGAAATTAGAATCACAAGCTTGAATGATGAAATTAATCAACAAGTGAATCTAAATCCTAAATTTGAGTCTCAAAGTAAAACCTTCAAATTTCTCTCTAAATCCTCTCAAAAAACTACTATGATATGAACAATGTTCTATGAATAATGAAAAACTCCTATAAAACGCTAACTTACACTATTTATACTATTTACAAAAAGGTCCTTAAAATAATAAGAAAATCTGGTCGGCGTCTGCTACGGCTCATAGTTACAAATCATAGGATGACCTACGAGCCATAATTGGGCTTTCGTAGCCAGCACTTGGCACTTTGGACTTCACTGTTACGATCCAACTCTACGAGTCGTAATCTGGGCTATAGTTCGTAGTGCCTTCTCGTAGTCTACTCTTGTATTTCTTGATTCAATTTTAATCAACATTGTTAATTGCTACGAGGCCCCCTTTTACGAGTCATAGAGAGGACTACAACTCGTACCTTGAGCTCGTACAACTGAAGTTCAAATTCTCTGATTTTTTTTAGACACTATTAATCTATGGCTAGCATCTACGACTAGTTGCTTGGGCTACGACTCGTGATGTGGCTCGTAGTTCCTCAGAATCAACAAAATCGGCAACTCTTCCAAAAATCATGCCAACCTGTATTTTTTGCAAAAATAAACACAAAAACTAACAAAAATCATAAAAATTCGCATTGAGAACACACAAATTCCCATGTTTTAGGTACGAAATGTGTTGTATTTTGACAGCATATTAGAGAGAAATCTGGAAAACTTTATCAAACTTTTGAACTTTAGCTTCAATGGAACCCTTAACTTAGAGAGAGAAATATTAAGAACCCTTGAGAGAAATTTGGAGATTAAAGTCACTAAAAGAATTAGGAATAGAACTTTATAGAGGTTGAGTTGGTTAGGGTAGTTATAGTAGCCAAAACAGCATAGTTTAGAACTTAGATAGATCAAAAAAGTAAAAAACACCCTTTATTAAAACCTACACAAAACATCTGTGATACCCCTCTTACATATTGCAGAAATACCTATGGTTCGTTCATCCTCGTAGAACTAGGTGTCACAAAAGTTGAGCTACTAGAATTGTATCTTCTGGCCCACGAACATGCAACACGACTCATAAAGGAACTTACAGGCCATAGAACCCTTTTGGATGAGACTCCAATCTTAGACAAATTTATTGTTCCTCGAGGCCTCCACCTACGAGACCTTTTTTATGGGTTGTGGTAACTTATATAGTCTTCCTGATAACACATAAATTAAGTTTCAAAAATCCTCCATTTTTTCATTTTTCTTGGGCACTTTCCACGGGTACACCTGCGACCTATGTTTTCTACTACGGGCTGTAGAGTGGATCATAGGATGAACCTTTCAACAAATATCTTAACTCCTAGTTTCCCAATCCTATACACATAAGGGGTGTTACAATATCTCTCCCTTGGGATCATTCGTCCTCAAGTGAGATATACTTACACTTGAATAATGTAGAAACAGAGTCATCGTCATAGCATAAATGCGAAATATGTAACTTAATCATCATTTTCATAAAGTCGTCAATACTAATGCATCAAATATCATTCCAAAAATAGTTTCATAATCGTGAATGTATGCAACTTAACTAGAGAAACACATTTGTGAGAATTTTGAAGGAATAAATCAGATTATGTACCTAAGGCTTGATTAGAAGTAAGGATGTAAAAGTACCATTTCACCATACCCGCCTCGGCCACCCAAATAGCACTTTCACTTGTTGATTTCTCCATAACATCTTGACGGATGCAACATCATTTGTCCTGTCCCGAGCCTATGCCTTGGACGTTGCCAGCACTCGGGAACCATTTCTGGTCCCAGGTGGACTACTTGGCATGGCTAAATTACTAAGTGGAGGACACTAACATCTTCATACATTAGGATAGGATGAAAATTCAAGAAATCAAATATACCATAATAATATATAAAACTTGACTCAAAACTTTCAAATAACTGCAATGAAATAACCTAAATAATATCTTTGTAGTCTATGAATCCTCTAAAGTACTAACTCTGAACTAGGTGCTGGAGTAGGCTCAACGCTACCTCAACTAAATAAATATAAGAAAATAAAGCCTCTCGAGGTCCTCTAGATGCAAAGAGATCTTACATACTACTGATGGGGACTGCCTCACTGAGCATCTGCTAACACGGGTACCTGAATCTGCATCATAAAATGATGCAGCACCAAAAGGCATCAGTATATGGAACGTATTGTATGTAAGATGGCTAGAAATTACAAACAACAGGATACTCACTTTAAAACTAATCTTTAAGATAGTTTAATTGACAAAAGTATATCATGCAAGTAAAATATATGCTTTTAAACTTGTTTAAAAGAATAACTCAATACAAAAGAAAAATACTTACTTTAATGCATGCACAACTGAATATATAAAAATATGATACTCAAATGCTTAGCTCTGTAAATAGATCAACACAATTAAATATGCAACATAATAAAAAAATACTTCAATGAGGAAATAATAAATCTCAGTGTTTAAAGTAATAAACATTACTTCTTGGCGAGTTTCTTTAACCAACAATCATCACTATGAGCCTCATGCATCATGATGACACAACATCTTGCCTCACGCTTCGAGAGCCATCGCATACTTTTCTAGGGTAAGGGACGAAAACTAGGGGAGTGGATCCATCCTAATACTGGGTCATCTCTTGGTAATGAGAAGTTTTACTTTTGGTGCAATCCTATCCTACACTGTCTATATAGTTTATGAGTTCATATTATTACTCACACTCATATTGGTACTCAATACTACTTCCGAATTAACTTTTACGATGCTCATAACCTTAAGAGTAAAAGTTCTCAAAAATGTCTCTTTAATCTTTTGGGACATAGCCCAGCTTTAGCATTTCTTAAACTTTTCTTAACTTATCTCTTCTCTTTGATTGAGGTTTTAACAATCTCAACTTATCTCTTCTCTTTGATTGAGGTTTTAACAATGCAAAGTGTCTCAAAAACATAATTTCATTACTCAACTATCTTGTAAATATAGAAGCTTTAAGTACTCCTCAAACTCAACTCAAAACTGTGAACATAATAGTTTTAATGAAATATGTAGGATTCATACAATTATATTCTTAACCATGAAACTTTGACTTAATAACTTAATTTAGTATTGAAATCAGTAAAGACCATGATGTTTATCAAGAAAAATACATGAAGAAGTATTTCAATGAAAGTAACTAGCAATGGGGAAAACTTGATCTCAACTCATAAACTAGATTGTGATAGAGACTGGTAGTTAAAAATAATAAAATAATCGTAGGATAACTTTTGTAGGGCCTTACATACCTAGAAGAATTAGATTCTTAAGAACATTGAATAAGGTTCTTGAAAACCCTGGCTTTTCTGCACTTGAACATACATTATAGGTTTGGAGAATGTTTTAAGTGTTAATGAGTTGAATAATCGTGTTTGTGGGATTTAAATTGGTGAAAATTGACAAGTTTAGGCTTAAAGGGTGAGAAAGAATGAAAGTACCCATCTTTAAAAATGTTGTTTAAGTTGGCTACGAGTCCATCTATGGCCCATAGAAGTTTCTATGGATCGTACATACCAATTCGTATGGTTTTGGATAAATTTCAGGGTCAGTGGATCGATTCTACTAGCCCATTCTACGACACATAGAAGTTTTTACGACCCATGTTTGGGTACGTAAGTTCTGGGACTCGAAAATTGACCTATAGAAATTTTTCTATGAGTTGATGATATGGGTCACATTAAATCCACGACCCATATATCAGGGTCATAGAAACAACTCTGCACTAGCAGTCTTTAGTAAAACGGTAATAACTTGTGACTGAAAACTCCAAATGATGTGAAATTAGTTGCATTAGAAAGATAATTAAAATAGATTTCTTTTGGTATGTCATAGGAAACCTAATTATTGGTTTTCTAAGAGTTATAGTCATTTATAGTTGACCCTTGCATAATCCAACATAAAAAACTTAATCGATATGAAAGTTTTGAACTTTACTAAAATTAGAGGTCTCTTATGAACCTAATCCACTATAATACACTTCCCACATATATAAATGATCATTAAAATATAGATACATATATTTCAACACTAGGATCAAGCTTAAATACATAAAACAAAAAAAAAACAGGATCCTATGAATAGAGTTATGGGGTGTTCCAATATCTCCCCCTTGGGTGAATGGATTTCCCTTAATATTTTCTCTTTTATGATCTGTTCTACCAACACAGGTAGGATTAATTCATAATAAGAGTTTAAAAACTATCCATGCCACATAAGATAAGAATGATACAAGGTTAAACATGAGTCACACTCTATTCTAAGTTATTAGAATAGAACATGGGAGCCTTACAAAATATATAAGGATAGGAGTATGGTGCTTTGAACGATACAATTGATAGCTTTTTAATCCTGGCAACACTTCTTGACTACACTCTTCTTCCTACGTAAAACAATTCATCAATTGTGACTTGTAGCTCCCATAAGGACACATATGAATACTTCTACAAAGGTCTATGTCTAACTGTATACTCCTACTTTGTCCAAGCCTAACTTTAAGTACAGGGTATTACACATAAGATGATCATGTAAATCTTAATAACAAAGTTTATGATCTATACATTTATAAGAAATTTTATTCCAAGAGTACTACCCTCATTCATCACATTCTAGCCTGGTACTAGAATCCCTTCACGGGCTCTAAGTAACGGTTCTTTTTAGAATCTTCTAGCTTCTTATGTTTTTAGCTTCTAGAATATCATACCGTAGTACAATGAGATAATATGAATGCCCTCATCTAACTCTAAATAACAATACCTCATTTGGACTTTCTTCCCACTTACAGCTTTACCTTAGATGGAAAGGTAAATCATTACTATCACAACAAGAAATTGGAACCTCCTTTTATATATCATTACTCAACAACTACTATTGGTATCACCATCAAAACTAAACAAAATCACTAAAGGGATTAGAACGAGAGATCTAGAGCATGATTCTTCGAGAAACCATTTTCTATAGGAATGCGCATGTCATATTATTACTGTGTGAGCCACTAAGAGAAAGTCAAAAGTTCGTGATACTAAGCATATACCATAGAACTTGAGTGGTTATATGAATAGATCCACATCATGAAACTGATATATGAGACTTTGTAAAGTAAGACTGAGATCAATGGACTAGGATCTTCATCTCTTATTCTGGGAACTAGGAATAGCTCTGAATTCTTCTGTAATGTATGAGCATAGATCATTGATATAATGATGACATGCATGATGTCTATAAAGTATTATAATGTTTAAGATTAAGGAAGATGCTAGAGTAGGAATGGATTGATATATCACTATTGATATATCACTAAAACTTCTTATGGATGCACCACATTTTATTTCTCACCAGTTGACTTGGATTCTTAACTTATTATCTCCCTCATAGCTTTTGAGGCTCACACTCTAAGACTATAAACCTATTCCACTTTCCTTAAACTGATCCATAATTTATCTCACTCTAATACTTAGAGAATTGCTAATCTCGTGTCTACCGAACCATCCCAATGCATGTACTAGGCTTACTTGTAGGACTTCTTTCTAAGGTGTTTCACTTAACCTCATCCCCATTCTATAGAAGTCTTTCTACAGTCGCTACTTACATTGGCTTGTAAGGCTACTCTATTTGACTTTTAGTAACTTGTCTTCTCCTTCTTTGCATACTATCACCGTTTCTTTAAGTTTGTCTATATACCTAGCTGGAAGGCACTTGAACTATATTTAAGAAATTCATTATAGCCTATATAAGATACCTTTATTAAAACTCTCAAGGATAATGAAGAATGCTTACACTGCTTACTTCATACTGGGAACTTGGATGTACCATCTAGACACACCTAGAAAATCATAACTTAATCAAAACCTTATCTTAAACATATATTCTCTCTTTCATACACCCTTTTAAACACCTCCTTACTTAATGACTTAGCCATAATTCATTTTTCTCATCTAAGAATCATACTTGTACCACTCCTATTTATCGCAAGATAACATCTTCATTCCTCGCTTACTCCTTGTCAAACCTACTAGATCAAAACTCAAGCTGTCATTGTCGATCATCTTCATGTTGTAAACCCTTTTATCCTGACACGTAATTCAAGGTCATGCTTAATTACCAGTACTAAAGCACGTATATAGATATACTTTCTCACATACTACGCTAATTTACATGCTATCAAAATATAATACTTTTGGTACTTAAAACATGGAATTTTGTGTGTTCTTTATGCGATGCTAGTGGGTTCTATATATTTTTCTATTTGGTCTATAGGATTTTATGGTTGGCAATGATTTGGGAATGAATATGTAGAAGCTGCTGATTTTGAGGATATATGAGACCTTTTGAGGACAGTACAGCATTCTACAAGCCGTGAAGTAGGTTTTGTGGAAAATTTCAGTGAGGGGCAAATTTTCTGAAGTTTGTTCTACAAATATGCAGACGGGTTATGAATCATTCTATGAATTGTAGATCAAGTCTCACACCCCAAGGATCAGAGAAAAAACACTTTCTACAGCTTCATTAGATGAAACCCCCTACAGGTCGTAGAACACATTACATGCCCAATTACGGGCCGTGAAACACAATACGACCTGTAAAGTAGTTCGTGAAACGTGCCAACCCAGTTATTATGTTTTGTTTAGGATTTGTATTTTAAACATTATAAATAGGTTTTTAGGTTCTTTTTCTTGGAGAGTTTGAATAGTTATTTTAGTTTTGGGTTACTTGCAACTAAGTTGTTATTACACAACCCCCCTTTGGGGAGATAAGTTGCTTAATAACTCAAATTGTATTAATTGAATTCTTCTAAGTCTGCAGTATTTCCTCGGGTTCGACCCTAACCTTGGTTAGATTCTATTTCTTGACAACAATCACTTTATCCTCAAAAAGAAAGTGTAACTTGGTTAACATCAAGATTTTGGCGGCGTTGCTGTGGAACACAGCTAGAGTTGCTTAATTCAAGTGATTTGGGTAGTTAACCCTTGTTTCCATCATTTTACATTTTTTTTATTTATGTTTTTTTAGGGTGTAAGTGTAGTGTATGCCAACAAACAAAGTAAAGGCAGACCCTTGACTCTGTTTGACCTAGAGATCCTAAAAACACTAAGAAGAATGGCTCATGATAAATTCAACAACACATCAAATGCAGCTCTAAGAAGGAATGATAATGACAATATTGAAAATGAAAACCCACCTCCTCTAGAGGATATTGCTCCACAGTGATATGTTACCACTAAATTGGAATTTTGATGCTTAAAACTTAGGATTTTGTGTGTTCTCAATGCGAGTTTAGTTATTTTAAGTGTTTTTGTGTTTAGATTTGTAGGATTATAGATTGTCCATGATTTGGGGAAAAGCTGCAAAAGTTGTTGGTCTTTGCTATTTTATAAGACCATATACGAGTCCTAGAGCATTCTACGAGTTGTAAAGATGTTTCGTGATAAATTCTAATAAGGAGAAAATTTCTAAAGTTAAAGTTTACGAGGCATGCATGCACGTCATGGAGAAAGTTACGAGTTGCAGATTACCTTTCGTGCCTTGAGGATTAATAAAGTGGACTTGCAGGAAATTCATCAGACGAAACTCCCTTACGGGTCGTAAAACACTTTAAGAGTCGTAAAGGGGTATCATAGCCGAGAAGTCCAAAATTCAAGTGCAACACCCCACACCTTACACTACTAGTACAATTCAAATTAAACATCACATGGTTTGGTCGAATTAGTGCTAATTTTCAAAAGTGCTTGAATCTTGTGTTAATGGGCTATATGTGTGTCGAACGCTTAAGAGAGTCGAGTGTATACATGTTTTGTATCGAATTCAGTAGATTATGGCCTTAAATGAAGTAAGAGAATTGAGGTTCTTGTACGACTTAGGAAGTTAGCAGGTGAATCACCTACTTGCTTAGCTTAAATTTGCTAGCTAAACGAAGACGAGGCTCGACGTCGAATTTGTTCAAGTTCGATTATGAGTAAAGTCCGTATTAAGGGTATAACTTTAGCCCATGATTCAGCATCATAAATTGGCTATATGATCAGCCCAAGAAGTATAAACATAAAGTCCCAAACACATCACAAGTTCTTGGATACTTTAGGCCCAACCCAAGTGAACAAGAAAGCTGAAAATAGGCAACCCGAGTCCAACCTATTTGGGGCCCCAAAAGGTCCCAATGAAAGGAGAAAGGAGCTGAATCACCTACTTTGTGAATTAAGGCAGAGAATGACTCATTAGGTCGGATAAATCACACTATAAAAAGGGGCCAAAGAAGCTCCCAAATGTCATTTCTCAACTTGACCTCACAAAAATCAGATTTACTCTCTAAGTTTCCTCTCAACTTTTCTCAACCTTGTGAAGTAGACAAACGACTGTTTTAGGGTTCTTAAGGAGCCTATAAACCTTGAAGACAAATTTAATTAATTATATTTTTGTATTTAGTATAGTTTCATCATGAAAACAAGAGATAGATACTAGTTATGCTTGCTGAAATTGTTGGACATCATGTGGGTAGAAAGTTATTGCATAATTGCCTTTTGTTTTGGTGATTTCTCTATGGAGTGTGAGTTGTATTATGAATATAACATGGTGTTCTTAACATTATTTGATTTATAAACATCACCCGAAAGTTGTTTCCCTAGTTTTGGTTTCATTTAACAAGCGCGCTTTATCGAGTTATCTTAAGTGTCATGTTGATTAGAACTTGCGGGCTGTTGTATGTAAGGCTATTAGCTCACGTCCTTCATGACTTCTTGAGTGCTGTTATAAGAATTTTTTTTGTCTATTTATGTGTATAAATGTTTCTGGAACAGTTTCGTTGAATTTGAAATAAGTTTGGAGTTATCGACGTCGAAATGTAGCGAAGGAAGGCAACGTTATACTGTCCATTTTTTGATTGTGAAGAATTGTGATGTGTTGTGTTTTGTAGGCTGTTGTAAGATTGTTATAAAATTAAAATAGGATGTACTTGACGTGTACATGCTAATGTGTATTAGAAAATACGATTAGGGACGGAAAGGTTAAAGGAATACGCTCGGGTTTACAACCACCCGCTTCCTGCCCATGTATTGTTTTTTTATGTGATTGGGATGCCAAGGTGTATATATTAGCTATTAATGCTATTTTTATCACCTACTATGTTATAGCTAAGTATTTGGAGGAAGGGAAGGTTATCTCGAGGTAGTAACGAGGTCATACAACGAGGTATGTAAGGTTACTTGATT